>QXTE01000014.1:12896724-13198568 GCA_003942145.1 Platysternon megacephalum | reverse complement strand
ATCAACTTAGGTTTGAACAGAGACTGGGAATGGCTCGGTCATTACACTAATTGAATCTATTTCCCCATGTTGAAGCAGCCTCACACTTTCGTGTCAACTGTCCGAAATGGGCCATCATGATTATCACTTCAAAAGTTTTTCTCCCCTGCTGTTAATAGCTTCTCTTAATTAATTAGCCTCTTACAGTTGGTATGGCTACTTCCACCTTCTCATGTTCTCTGTATGTATAAATATCTTCTTACTGTATGTTCCATTCTATGCATCCGAAGAAGTGGACTGTAGCCCACGAAAGCTTATGCTCAAATAAATTTGTTAGTCTCTAAGGTGCCACAAGTACTCCTGTTCTTTTTGTCTTTAAATCATATGTTTTAAAGGCTTGTTGGCTCACAAGTGCCCCAGATGCTTTGTGCACATCTGGCTTTGGCTAAGACTCAGAGACTTGGAAGTAGCTGATACTGTCAACCTGCTTTGATGGTAGAGTGGTTCATATGGAATACCAGTATAGGAGGGGAATATTGCCAGGAGCAGAACAGGTCTTGGGTTGGGTATATGAGGCACTAAGTAGCTTGGGGGAAGATCATATAAGAATCTTTCTAAAACTTTGTCCCAAACTCAAACCGAACCTGCCCTTCCAGATTCTGTCTAGGTCCAGAAATGGAAAGGCAAAAATGCCACTAAGAGACAATGCCAGGTTTATTTCTAGCCTAAGCGGAAGCAAGAAGTACACCTCTACCCCAATATAACGCTGTCCTCGGGAGCCAAAAAATCTTACCGTGTTATAGGTGAAACTGCGTTTTATCGAACTTGCTTTGATCTGCCGGAGTGCACAGCCCCGCCCCCACAGAGCACTGCTTTACCGTGTTATATCTGAATTCGAGTTATATCGGGTCGCGTTATATCGGGGTAGAGGTGTACCAGAAATCTTACAAGGAAAGTCCCTTTCCACAAAATCTCCAGCCAGTTTTGCAGACCCAGAGGTTGAGATAATTTAGGTCAGAATAATTATGTTTAGACACAACTCTGCCTAACACAGTGCAAAAAAATAAAAAAATAAAAAAATCAACTTAGTCTCTATTGGCCAAGGAAATTGTATTAGTCCTGTGGGATTTGTTTATCCATAAGTAATGGGTACAAGTTAAATGACACAGTGGTACAAATGCCCATCTGAGTCTTGTTTATACTACACCAGACACAGATTCAACCAATGTTGGTGCTGCACCCACTTGGAATTGTGTGTCTCAAAAATCATAACCCAAAATAGACGACAGATTAGACTATTAAAGAGCTCCCCAGTCTATAGCATGGTTCTGTAAACCAGCTTCTAACAGAGGTCACCAGAGTTCAGCTCTATCCAGGCTGCCCAGGAAAACCATCACTTTGCCAGCAAGAGCTGTGTTTAAACATGTTTCTGGCTAACACAGTTTGAACTGTAGTGTTGTGACTCATTCAGTGGAGATGGGCAC
Source organism: Platysternon megacephalum (assembly GCA_003942145.1). NCBI lineage: Eukaryota > Metazoa > Chordata > Testudines > Platysternidae > Platysternon > Platysternon megacephalum. The sequence continues at coordinate 13,197,105 of QXTE01000014.1, read as the reverse complement.
AACACCCACTCTGTCGCAGCCACACTCCTTGCGTCAGCACTCAGGGAAAGTAAGGGTTTTTTCCTTTCTTAAACAACTAAAAAAGCCCTCTTTCAGCTGCAGTTCTGACATCCCAAAAACTGGTTACAGTAATTACAGATAGCAATTACATATCTCCCTGCTTCATTTTTCACAGCTGGATATTCTGGTGCATTTAAAATTGGACAGCAGCGCTGGGCGGATTCACCATTTCTCTGCAGCTCGTGTAGTCATTTATACCGGTGAAAAGTAAGTACAAAAACCAATGTAAAATGATGCTAAATCAGAAAAATACTGTTTGACACTTTGCACTGATGTAAAGGAGGAGGTGCAGGGTAATGGAGATTTGAGCCATATGTGCTTATCTTGGGGAACACAAAATGGACTAGGCAAACATTTTCAAAAGCGTCCACTGACTTTGGCTTGCTGTAAAGTTTGGGAGCCCAACTTGAGACACCTTGAGCCTGATTTTCGGAGGTGCTGAGCACCTGCAGTTCCACTGACAGTGGGTTAGCTCTTCAGCTGACATAGTTCCACAGATTCCAACAGAACTGTGCTGATTTAGCTGCGGATCTGGTCCAATATCTTAAGTAGCTTCCCAAAAGCAAACGCTTGCAAAATAATGTTCTGCTTTTGAAAATTCTGGGCATGATTAACACATTTTATAAAAAATATTATCCTGTCATGCACAATTCTGTTGGCAAAAACCCGCTATATTACACCACTGCAACCCCATTGATGTTAATTGCCTGTTGGCCAGATTCTGATATCTTGATTTATATTGAATAGCACATTACTCAATGAATGGTTCCATCAGTTTCAATGTGACTCATCATGGACTAAAGGTCCTGTTTAGTGTAAGTGGATCAGATCTACCCCTATACATTTTAGCTGGATAAAAAAATCCAAGAACTCTAAGAATGCAGAGTATTTCATGCTTCTAATACCTAACATTCAAAAGACATAGTTTGCAAAATGTACTCCCCCTGAGCAGGCACAGAGCACATTTCAGAGTCTAGTTACATTTGCTAAGAACCTGTCTTAATCAATAATTTTTGCCATTTCATACGTTTCCTTAAGAACTGTCACAATACTTGTTTATATGGAAATACAGTCAAACATGCTTATAGTGAAGTCAGCATTAGCAAAGCCCCTTTGAAAGTGAAGTAGTGTGAAAGTCCTCCATCGCTACAGTGCAGTGAACTATACAATGCAATCTGCTTTCAAAGAATTTGTTCTTTGAATAAAAATCACTTTGGTATCAAAGGTTCCACTGTTTAATTTCAGTTACATGAAATCATTGCTGACAGTATCCTCTTGCACACAGTACATGGTAAAACGAGACATTTTCAAGGGCTGTTGATGTAATGCTTTCAGTGAGTGCTTATAATAGTTCCCACTCCCTTGCATTCCTGTGTAAAAGGCAACATGCACAAAAATTGGTTTTGAACACTCAGTAAACTCTACCAGTTTGAAAACTTTGACGTGTCTCTCTCATGTTAGACACTCACTCAACAGTGGCTTTAAGAATTCAAAAGGGAGGGCTTAATAAACAACTCAGACCAGTCCCGCTGCAAATGAATAAGAACAACACAATCTGTGTTAATTACAACAAATCATTGGAAATAATTTCATCATAGGATTCTTCTTACCTTCTTCAGCAAATGCCCTGAAGGGCATGCTCCCTAGGAGGAAGATGAGGAGTTGAGCTTGAATAAACATCTTTGGTAGTTCTGTTAGAGAATAGGTTTCCAATCCTGGGATCAAACTATTCCAAATTCTGATTATTTTAGAGACAGCATGGGGAAAAGTTGAAATCACGAGCAGAAATCACTGTGGAAAAACTTTGGGGTTCCAAATATTCCTTTGACTGCAGTAGCTAGAGGAGCAGGTTTTCCCAGCGTGATAACTATATAGCTAAAGAAAAGTAACTGAGAATGGAATCAGCATTTTTTGTTAACTCAGGGGTGGGAGGCTATCTAAGGTGGTCTCGAAAAAAAGAGTCAGGCCCGCCCTCTGCACTCTGTTTGGCCAGCACTAAAATTATGATCTCAGACCAGGTTTAAAGTTACAAGATCCGCATAGGATTTTTAGAAGATGCCTGAGACAGTTATCTTTCGTGAAGGGGGAGGGGAATTCAGGCAGAGGGCGGTGAGCAGGGAGTTCCCTCCTTTCTATAAAGTCCCCTTTCAAAAATATTTAAGGACCCAGGGTAAAGCATAATTTTTCCTGTTTTTTTCCAGCAGTAAACTGATGGTGTTTTCTTCACTTCTCAGTAAGCCCGTGTGTGTGTGCAGGGATAGAGAAATAATTGTGGAACAGAGGATTTAATGCTGCTAGTAAACGCAGTGCCTGATTTTGGTATGTGTGTGTCTGTCTGTGTGTCCTCAAGTGACATCCTAACCATCATCTAGCATTTATATGTTGGCCTGTCCCTGCTCTAGCAAGCACTGAGAGCACTCTGCTCTCTGAGACCTTGGACAAGTAACTTAATTTTAGCCTCAGTTTACTCATCTGTACCTACTATGTAAGGGTGTTGTGAAGCTTAATTAAGTCAGATAGATAGAGTAACCGACTGACCATTCCTGGGACACCCCTGATCCCCCAGAATAGTGGAGTCCCTTGGTCCTCCCTACTCAAGGTCCATCTGCGCTTCCCCTCACCCCTTTTAGGAGCAATGTGCCCTGAATTCCTACCAACTGGGGCCTCTACCTAGGCCTAACACCCTATGACCACTAACACCCTATGTCCTAACACCCTATGACCTAACACCCTATGACCACTAGGATATTCCTTAACTAGGACAGTAAAGCAAACACCACATAACAATAAATGACAGTTCATTCCTTGGACAGGAAAGGGGTCAACTGAAAGGAGGAGATGGGAACGGGCAAGAGTTTCAGGGATGAGAACTAAACAAGGCTCCAACCAGTCTTGTAACAACAACAGAACGTTCAACATGAAATCAATAGGCCAGATGGGGGCAGAGGGCTTGGAGCTCAGGATATAGAGATAGTGTCTGTGTCTGGGCGGCTGACAGCTCTCATGCCAGCAGGATGGCATCCAAAGTGGGACTGAGCCCTGGCTCCCAGTGCCTGGAGGGCCCATGGCCTCTGCTGGTCTGCAGCCCCTACAACTACAGTGTTGCCAGCTCTCGTGATTTTTCCACGCGTCATGGGATTTTGGAGCCTGTCTGGCAATGACGTGAGATGATCCCTTCCCAGCCTGGGAAGGGATCAAGGGGGGTGATGAGTCCCTGCAGCAGCCCCCCTGCAGTCTGGAAGGGGGAGACGAGCACCCAGCTGAGCCCTCCCAGGTCTGGGGAGGAGGGTGAAGAACTCCAGGAGAAGCAGAGGTGAGACTGGGGGAGAGGGGCAGAACTGATCCGGGGCCTGAGGGGCGGCAGTGAACTGATGGGGCAGAGGAATGGGCAGAACTGTTGTGGGAGCAGAACTGGGAGAAGGATTAATTGCTGGGCAGGGGATGGGCAGATATAGGGGTGAGAGTCCCAGTGGCAGAGCCAAAATCCCCTTACCCGATAAATCCGGGGAAGTGGGCAACACTAATTGTCACACACATCTATCCTGGACCTGTGGAAGCAGCCTCGGTGAAGTCCTCAGACTGGCATCAGCTACGCGCACGCACTCATGAATGAATGAAGGCCCACAGCCCCCGTAAGTAGTAGGTACAGATGAGTAAACTGAGGCTAAATTTGAACGTGTATATAAAGAACTGCAAATGAAAGGTGCTATAAACAGAATTCTTTTGGGTGTTTTTCCAAGCAAATACATGGCATTTGTGGGCTGCCAGTGAGCTGGTTGGCTGGGGACAGCATGCTTCACAGCAGTTTAAGTCAGTCTTGTATATGGCATTGGGAAGATGGTCCCCTTGCTAGGGGAACAAAAATCTCAGCTGGAAATTGGATTTAAAATGAAAGTTTGTTTAACCTCGTGATATTTTAAAAGACTCGGCACTTTATTTATTTATTTATTTTAGCCTCCTTTATTTAAAAGATTTTGATTATATTCTATTTGAAATTTCCCCATGTGCTATTTTACTGATTAGAAACCTATGTTTGTTCTCCCTCCCACCCATTACATATCAGGCACCTTAATCAATGCTGTTGATTCCCATCTGCACAATGTAATGTTAATCATTTACTCCATAGAAAATGATATACAATATCTTCTGCTACCATCCATCAAAATTACCGATGTCTTGATTTTAGTGCCATTCATTCCATCCACTAATTTGGCGTTGGAGAACATGATGGTCTTCTTGAACCAGAGGCAACAAATAGAAAAGTTCCTCTCCCCCCCCCCCCATTGACTCATCATGCTGTAACAGCCTTCCTAGGGATTGTTTCCAAAGGATAGGACTTCTAGAAGTGAAGGGCTGGATGTGTTATTGGCATGTGTCTTCAGTGGAGAAGATCCTCTTATTCCGGTGATGAATTTGGCTTGGTGTCTCAGCACTGGTCATTCCGTTTTCCCAGCAATGACACATCCCATTTTTCAGCAATTCTGCATTCAGTGCCAAAGGTTTAGCTATACCAGTAAGTTAAGTGCCTATAGCCACGTACTCCTTGTTGAAGCTCAGATCACTAGGAAATTAGAATTAAACACTAAAGCTCAATGTTAATTTAAGAGTTAGCAGCTTTTCTTGACTATAGCCTGCCTGGATTATTGTCTTCATAGAACTAACTAAACAAATATACCCATGTACTGTGTTTCAGCATGTCCTGAGTTTCCTATAAAACCTGGGATGGATTATTCAGAGGTTGAGCTGGTTAAAAATTTCCCAACAGAATGTTTTCTGTTGGTAAATGCGATTTTGTTGAAAATGAAACTTTTCACAGGAATGTGCCGATTTCAATGACACTTCATTTTAAAAAAATATTCAAAGTAGTTTGACCTTATCAGAACAGAATGGTTAGATTTTTTTGTTTCAAAATGACTTTTAGTCTAGGTCTTTATTTGATATTATTGTATACAATTTAATAGCATATCCAATTTAAAAAGTCAAAATCGGATCAAGATGTTTCGACTGACTTGAGACAAAAATATTTGAAAATGTTACCTAGAAGAATTTGAAATGTTTTGGTTTTGTTCTGATTTGGAACAAAAACAAATGGAAATGTCAGGGTCTTTCCAGGACATTAGCCCTGTTTTCCCCCTTGATCAATGAACCTATTTACAGGTACCCTGAGAACTTTGCATGTTTAGAGTTAAATTTGTTCACAGATGCATGGCTGTATCTCTTGTTGGCTTCAGAATGAGAATCGTTTTGAAGGAGGACATGTAGTTTGCTGGATTAAATTACTTCATTCTTTAAAGTTCATTTAATTCTATTTGATAGAACAGAAAGTGTCTCAAGTTGGGCTTTCAAGAAACAGAGGCTTCCAAAGATCAGTGGCTATTTCTGAACATTTTTATCTAAGCCTATTATGATATATACCAATTTCTTCTGACCAGTAAGTCAGTCAGTTCCTCATCAGAAAAAGGCTTTAGAGGATTCTATCTACCAATCTATCAATAATTTTATAAAGTCAGCTTCCAATCACAACAAAAAGGAAAGGAACTTGCCTAAGGAAATATAGCAAATCAGTGGCACAGCTGGGAATAGAACCTATATCTTTTAACTTCTAGTGCTGTGTACTAATCAATGGAGTACACTGCCTTTAGCTGCCACTTCAGCTAGCACTAGCTAGTGAGACCCATCCAGTTGTTAGTTATGACAAATTATTTCTCTAGTCTCTGTCTTTTCTTTGGTGCATGTGCATGGCTCCCTTGCATAATGTTTATGAAAATTGTTCATTTACATCCAAGGGCGAGAACGGAAGGAGAGGTCCCTAAGAAATATGTAAATGAAGGAATTTGGGATTTGGGGCCATTTTATGACCCTGGGAATGAAAAAATACCCCAAGCAAACAAACAAAAAAACAAAAACAAAACCCAAATCACAGTTTTAAAGAATAATCTTCAGAAGGGGAATCTCCTTATGTATGGGCATGCACCTAGGATAAGGGATAGGAAGATTGAAACTAGATAATAGGCTAAATTCCTCCCTAGTATAACTCCACTGAAGTCAGAGCTCTTTATGAAAACATATCTCGCCACATATTGTTATTCTACTAATCTAGCCAATATATTTTGTAAAAATAAAGAGAAATAATGTTTTGTTAATGGAGCAAGAGACTTCAGTTCATCCCTAAATCAGGCCCCCATTCTGCAGTTCAACCCTATTCAGCAAAGCACTTAACCATGTGCTTAACTTAACTTTACTTGATTTCATGGGACGTAAGCACATTCTTAAATTTAAGCATGTGCGTAAGTGCTTTGCTGAATAGGGATGGACCATAGGCTTGGCTACACTGCGAGTTAGTGTGCAATAAAGGAGCCCCGTACACACTAGCTCACTCCCCGTCCACACTGGCAAGGCACATAGAGCGCCCTGACTCCGGGGCTACAGCGCTGCTGGTACTCCACCTTGGTGAGTGGAATAACGTTTGATGCGCCCCCGCTGGAGCGCTGCAGCGCCAGTGTGAATGGGGTGTTGCATTACTGTGCTCTGATCGGCCTCCAGAAATGTCCCATAATCCCCTTAAGCCAAGTGGCCACTTGTTTTTGAATCACTGCAGGAATGCGGATATGCCCTTTGAAAGCTCCATTTCTGACAGCCGGCTGCTTATCTGCTCTGAGACAAAACAACCATTAGTGTGTGAGAGAGGGAGGCGGAAGGGTAAGGGGGGTCTGCTGCTGTCTGAACTTACAAGACAGCATGCTGACATGCTCTCAGCCCCCCAAAAACCCACTCTCTCTCCCCCCACATACACGCAACACACTCCCTGTCACACTCCACCCCACTGCCCCCCATTTGAAAAGCACGTTGCAGTCACTTGCATGCTGGGATAGCTGCCCATAATGCACCACACCCAATGCCGCTACAAATGCTGCAAATGTGGCCACGCCAGTGGGCTTGCAGCTGTCAGTGTGGACAGACTGCAGCGCTTTCCCTACTGCGCTCTACGAAGGCTGGTTTAACTCAAAGTGCTCTACATCTGCAAGTGTAGCCATGCCCTTAGGCATGTGTGTAAATGTTTTGCTGAACTGGCACCTGGACCTCTACAAATGAGTGCCAGAGCTGTCCCATACCTATAAGCCTTACTAAGAAGACTCACTTAAAGTTTTACCAGTCAGATTCTTCAGATTGGCATGTACCAGGCTGTGAGTGGGTGAGTCACCCTTTAAAACTGCCTGGTTTTGCACAGGGCCGCTCTGTGAGGTTTTAATCGCAATGCTTTAGGGGAGGAGGGAGACAGGGCCTTGAACGCAAGCTGCTCTTTTGTTTTCATTTCATAAGCTCTTCTTTCCTTCTGACCCTATCAGTCATTTACGCAGCCTCCTGGGAGGCCAGGCTGTCTCTCTGATTTAGTGAGAGCAGAGGGTGAGAGACGCTGGAGGTGGCGCGAGATCATCCAGCAAAGTTTAATGTCTCAGCAACAAAAGCATTATGAGATCTGGGATCATTTGTTTTTCTTCTGAATCATGGGATTTTGCGAGAAGGACCTGATCCAAAGACCATTGAAGTCAATGGAAAGATTCAGGGCTTAAATTCCAGACTTCAGATCGTATTTTTCAATGAGCTGCTTCCAGCTCTGCAGATGGGAAGGGCTTGACCCCAGATGAATCAGTCTGAGTCTGCTGCGCAGGAAGGGATGAGCCTGAAACAGGGGGCCAGTGCAGCCAGCCAGAATCTGGCTGTCACCCATGGAGCTCAGAGGTGTGTGGGCTTCCTGCACACAATCACGGAGGGGTGCGGCCAGGGGATCTGTGGCTGTGTTCACTGGGCTTGCCACAGATGATTTGGCCCTGCTGTACCTTCTTTGTATGCAAATTCCCCTGTAAGTTTAATTGTCTGTTTTTTTTCTTAACGCCCTGTTGTAAGCTCTTGGGTGGTATTGATTTGTGCTGTTGCAACTGGCATTTGTCGCCCCAGAGATGGCTGTATTGCTCTGGTGAATTAAATAATCCCTTGCTGTATATTAATGGCATGATTCATATCCACGGAAAGAATTCAGACCCCAGTGATCCAAAGTCCATCTGAAGGACAAGGGACCCTGCTGCACAAGGCAGCCATAATCCTTACTCTACTGCGCTCCCAATGCCACCCAGGAAGCCATGGAGAAGGCTTGGCAATGAGATCTGGGAAACATGCTCCTTGGTTAGCTTCCCGGGGAGGCTCCTATGGAGCTCCAGGTGTAGCTTCAATTTGCTTGTGCAGAAATCTCAGGGAATGATAGCAGCAGAACCACTCTCCTGCCTTCTCTCTGGGATGATTTCCCTCTGCTGCTACTAGCACAAGGAGATGCAAGTTATGAGTCAAGCCCTAAGCTTTTAGGTCAATATTATCTGAAGTGGCCCCATGCCTCTGTTTTGGGGGGTTCCCATCCTGAGACCCTGATCTTTAGAAGAGCTGACCGTGCATAGCTGCCATTGACTTGCTTTGCAGCTGTGGGTGATCAGCAGCTGCGTAAATCAGAACCATGGAGCCTCAAGCTGGACACCCAAAATCAGAGGCTATTTCTGAAGCATCTGACTTCATGGTTCCATCCCAGCTGAAGGCGCTATATAAATAAATAAATACAAGGCCCAAATAATGGAACACATGTTTTATTTCCCTTTTCAAAAGGTTGCATTCAGTGTAAGGGAAGAGACCTCCCTGCTCATGACTTTTAAGAAGTTTTCTAAGGGGTTGGAGGTGACCAGATAGCAAGTGTGAAAAATCAGGACGGGGGATGAGAGGTAGTAGAGTCCTATGTAAGACAAAGCACCAAGTGTCGGGACAGTCCCTAGTCACCCTAGTTGGAGGGGAGGTTCTGTGTAAGAAATGATTCAAAAAGTCAGACAGGGACCTTTGTAGAGTGGATCTGATTTCCTGAAAGGTTTGTTCACACTAAAGCAAAATTGCCATTTTGAAGCAGAATAATGAAACCTTGTAGCTGTCATTGTGGTCGCTTCTTCTTTCCACTACTAGGCCATTTACTCAGTGGCCGCAGATTTGAATCAGGGGTTTCATAGTTCAATACCTGCCAAAGGGGTGGTTTTGGCTGCAGTGGGAAAACAGGAAATGACTTGAAAATTAATAAAGCTTGAAGAAAACAGCTTTTATGTTTCTGACCCAATTTTGCCGGGCCCACAGCTGCCCCAGGATACAGAAACAGGAAATTTGGCAACGGAAAAAGGCAAGTTCATTCTAGTTATAGAGCAGCTTTGCAAAGGATAACAAATTGTAGGCTTCAGTAGCTCTTTTCCAGTATACTTTCTGGTGCTGGGGAATGGTCGATGTGCATTCTATAAACTGGGGTTTCCGGAGAAACTCTTCAAGGGCACGGGGTCCCAATTGCATTGGGGCTAATTCTGCAGAAACAGAAATTCTAGCAGCAGTTGGGGCTGCACTGTAAACAAAAACGCGTTATAACAAATGTGGGGCCAGTCAGAAACTTCACGCTTGTCTCCATGCTGCATGCCCTGGCAACTAGAAACTACATGGGAGGAAAGCCAGGAAAAAAATTGAAGTCTCCCTTTTCAAGAGTCCAGGCCACTTGAGCTATAGGAGAATCTTTATTTGATGCCACGGCATATAGGGCAGTGACGCACATATGCACTAGCCAGTACATAAGGGTACTCTGATGGTTATTTCACTGCAGTGCAGGAAATGAAGTGAAAAGGACAAATCCTTTGTTGATTTACACCTCTTCAATTTCAGACCATCAGTGTGGAATTTTTCACGTTCAGAAACTTGCAGCAATAATCCTTTACCTGTCCCCCAAACAGTCAAATACCTCATTTTTTACTGTAAATGACAGAACACCCATTTGTTCATTTAAGTGACCAGAAAGCGGAAGCCAAAGGTACAGGTGCAAGGAAATAGGTATTAATGTGCACAGCAAAGCCAAACCAAAGCTTTTTATTTTTAATGGGATCTGGAAGCTGTAGGGATACATTTGGAGACTGACAAGAGAAACACCCTTGAAATTTACAAAGGCAAAAACCATTTATTAAAATAATTTCATTTTTATTGTTTATATCCATTTTTGAATATACAGTAATCACCATTTAAACCTTGTTGATTAACTTTTGCTGGGAAAATTAATGTGACTGCAACATTCATGGTATTCTATTTAGATTGAACTTGGAACATGTAATACTGCCAATACAGGCTCCCTGTCTGGATTACATCTTCCACAATGCACTGTGGCTACGGGATTCCCATGATGCAGTGTGGCAGCTCACAAGCGGAGAGACCATGGTGCATCATGGGACATGCAGTCTGGCCCAGGAGCTTGACCCAAAGGGGAATATTGGGGCATGCTGCAGCCAAATTACAACTCAGGCATATTTTGTTTTGATTTTCCCATCAGAAACTTTGGATTTTCAGCCAGAGGTTTTCAGTTTTTCCATGGAAATAAAAGCAACCCATTTTCAAACCAGCTCTATGTGTCAGACATTAACTAGATAGTAGAGTTGACATAGCCCCATTTCACAGAGCTACCTAAGTAGAAGCTGCAAGATTCCAAGGGTTCTTTTCCAGAAAGAAAAATGGGGATCAACCCTCAAAGGTCCCAGAAGAGGTTCTAAATACCTACGGTTCTGTACCAGTTTTTGCTGACTTTTCAGCTTGAGTCACTATGTTAACTCATTTCTGCAAAAGCATTTGGCCAAGCCAGTGTTTTAGAGTATGCAAAACCAGATCCCATTCTGTTATAAAACACTTGACTCGCATTTGTTCCAGTGTTTACAAAGGGGGTGAGTGTTATGGGCCTTATCCAAAGCCCACTGAAGTCAATGGGAGTTTTTCCCTTGGCTTCAGAGGGCACTGGATTGTTCCCTAAATGATTTTACCTACATCATTTCCCAATTGTGTTTCTTTGCATATACTTCCCAAAACTTTGTGTATACTTCCAGCTCAGAATAAATGATCAACAGACTAGTTTGCATGTATCACTTCACATTAGCTGCTGTCCACGGCATAAGAAAGAAATCTTGGGGTCATTGTGGATAGTTCTCTGAAAACAGCTGCTCAATGTGTAGCAGCAGAATGTTAGGAACCATTAGTAAAGGGGTAGAGTAGATAGTGAGACAGAAAATATCATAATGCCACTGTATAAATCTATTGGATGCCCCCACCTTGAATATTGTGTGAAGTTCTGGTCACCCCATCTCAAAAAAGATATAGTGGAAGTGGAAATGGTACAGAGAAGGGCAACAAAAATCATTAAGGGTATGGAACAGCTTCCATATGAGTAGAGATTTAAAAGACTGGTTAGTTTCAGCTTGGAAAAGAGACAACTAAGAGGGGATATGATAGAGATCTATAAAATCATGAATGATGTGGAGAAAGTGAATAACGAATTGTTATTTACTCCTTCACATACCACAAGATGCAGGGGTCACCCAATGAAATTAATTGGCAGCAGGTTTAAAACAAACAAAAGGAAGTACTTCTTCACACAACGCAGTCAACCTGTGGAACTCATTGCCAGGGGACATTGTGAAGGCCAAAAGTATAACTGGGTTCAAAAAAGAATTAGATAAGTTCCAGGAGGATAGGTCCATCAATGGCTATTAGCCAAGATAGTCAGGGATGCAGCTCCATGGCTGGGTGTCCTTAGCCTCTGATAGGCAGAAACTATCAGACAACAGGGGATGGATCACTCAGTGGCTGCTTGTTCTGTTCATTTCCTCTGAATCACCTGACATTGGCCGAAGACAGGATGCTAGGCTAGATGGACTTATGTAAGAATGTCAATCCAAAAAGCTTTCCATCACACCGAGATTAGGGAATGGGAGAATGTGAAGGTGTTTGCTATGAAAACTCTTGTGTTCTGTTCTTTCCATTTGCTGTTTCACAGTAGCTTTATTGTATGGCCCCAAATCAGATAACAGCTCGTGACTGACAAGCACAATCATCTGGATGTGAAGTCAGATTTGGAACAGATAAATATAAAGATAAAGATAAAAGAGGGAGGCGATGGGAGCTGACTACTTAGAAATGTGAAATGTGCCCTACAGGCTTGGACTGGTGACTCTTGATTCTTCTACTTCACTGATGTCCATAAACCTGCATATTAGGTATACAATTTGTAAGGTAAACAATTATAAATCAAATATCCTTCCTTGCACATTAATACTCCGGACCATAAAATAATATATTCAGGCCTGTCAGCCCGGCCATGACTGTCAGATGTAGAGTTCAGAGAGATTATTAAATCAGAACATTGAATCAGTGCTGGGCCATGGAGATCTCAAATTAAAACAGTAAATCCTAGCTTACTTCCATACTTTTCCTAATTTACTCCTCAGTTTTAGAGGTTAGGAGCCAGCTCCTCAGCTGATCTAAATCAGCACAGCCTCGTTGAAGTCGATGCAGCTATACAAATCGGCACCAGCTAGCCCATGATGCATAGACAAAAACAGAAAGCAAGAGTGTTTCATGCTACTGTAAATGAGAAATTCATGGGTTCAGCCAGAAGCAGAGTACAGTCTATCATTTCCACAAAGGGACCACAGAATATGACAGCAAGCGTGCACACAAAGCTTCCACAGGAGTTCAGCTGGGAACTCTGCAAGATCTGAAGCCAAGGTGTGTAATACATTTTTCCCTTGTAGTTCATATGAGTTGAGAGGAAACTCAATAGGGTAAACTGGAAGGAAAGTGACAGAGAAAATGTACCTCCTTTATCTTGGCAAACCCCAAGAGACAGGAAGAAGATGGCTATGGAGGTTGGTAATGGGGTATATCATCTTTCAGCCTAAGCCAGTAGCTTTTAGGTAGACTAAGTGAGGTAAGTTTCATGTATCTCAGTTCACAGTTCAAGGATTGAACAGGCCATGGAGGTGGTCCTCTTGATCAGGTGGAGGTGTGTTATGGGGAAGCACAGGGCCGTCTCTAGCTTTTTTGCCGCCCCAAGCAAAAAAAAAAGAAAAAGAAAAAGGCGGCCGGACTGCCGAAGCAAAACAAAAAACAAAAAACGCAGGGTGCGCATAGAGGGGGTTAAGGCGGCTCGCAGGGGGGTGAAGGGCGGCGCTCCCTCCTCCCGTGGGCAGCCAGGCGCTGCAGCCCGCTCGCAACCGGGCGAGAGGGGCTCCCCCCTCTGGCCTTGGGGTGCCTCTCCCAGACGGGCAGGCGGAGCCCCCGGGGACTGCAGGAGGTGCTGGCTGAGCCGCTCCTTTAAAGGCGGCTCGGCTGGGCTGGGCTCAGAGCGGCACGGGAGGCGGAGGCTGGTGCAGGCGGTGGGGAGTGGCATGTCCCAGGGAGCGGCACGTCCTGGGGAGCCCGGCAGCATGGTGAGCGGCAGGGATCGGTAGTTCCTGCCCCCCCGGGCCGGGGTCCGTGCCCCTGCAGGGCTGGGCTGGGACTGGCAGAGCGCGGGGAGCCGGCCAGGGAGCTGCGGACCAGGCTGCCAAAGAAAAAAAAAAAGAAAAAACCCATGGCAGGAATTGGCCAGAATGCTGCCCCTTACAATGTGCCGCCCCAGGCACGTGCTTTCTCATCTGGTGCCTGGAGCCAGCCCTGGGGAAGCATGAACTTATTTGTGTCATGCCTGGCATGGGGATAAACAAAGGACTGCAGTCTCTGAGACTCCCTTCATGAGACTATATTCAGGCAAGCATTTGAGGGTATGTTTTTACTTCAGCGTTAACCTGGGCTCTAACCCAGGACTTAGTCTGACCCCCTCTACTGTCCACACACACAAAATACCTCGGGTATGGAGATGCCTGGGCTAGCCTACCCAGCTGAAGTTGTAGGTTAGAGCCTGTGTTTTGCTTTAACTCAGGCTGGAACCTGCCCACTTTGCACTGAGGAAATAGGCTCTATCACTCAAGTTCTGATAGTCCTCCCATGCCTTCCCACAGTTCCCCATGAAAGACAGACAAGTTCTCCTGCAATTGACCCAATTGACTGGGAAAGAAGCCTAGAGCCTCTCAGCGCACTCACACAAAATGCTATATGCCCCCAGACCCACATGGCCGAATGCAGTAACAGAGGGGACAAAGTAACACAGATAAGGTTTTGTAGTGGGGATGCTCACAGCCAGGCTAGGATAACCCAGGTGCTCTGACCCAGGTGCTGATCACCCAGGCTAACCTTGCAGTGAAGACATACCCTGAGAGAGAGAGATTTTTTTAAAGAGAGGAAACACAGAGAGATGGAGACTCTTCATGGGAAATTTCCAAACAACATGGATTTAATGTCAAGCCAATTGAAGGCTGTTTTTAGATTTACTTTACTGTTACTTAAGAATATAAAAGAGGCTATAAAAACAACTGTTTGTGCTCAGTCGGTTGATCTAGATACGTGACATAAGCCAAGGTGTTGCAACTTACAACAGACTTGGCACAAAATTCCTCCACTAGGTCCCAGATCTATCTGTCTTCGGTATTTCTTAGCATCCATCACCATAGAATATAAGTGCCAGATACAGTTATTAGCAATTGCACTGAGATGACCACCTGCTCTTCACGTCTCTTCTATTTGGCTTCTTGTACTTTCTGCTTTGTTACTGTCTTCCTCACCTTCAGCTGCCATAGGAAGCTGTGGCAAAAAGGTGAGTCTTTTAATGTATCTGAAAATGGTCACACTCAGTCTTAGCTCCTCCAGAACATTGTTTTACAGTCAAAGGCCTTTGCCCAAGAATGTCCTACATCTGTCTTTCAAGAGCTTAAATTTGACCACTGCCAGCTGCATTGTCTTTGGAATAACAGCAGTGCTGCTGGGTTGTTAATGGAGAGGCAATCTCTGAAGTGGCCAGGTTTCAACCCAATGAGGACTTGGGGCCTTGAACTGACACGCAGAGTGAACTAGGATTCAGCGACGAGTCTCTGTATAGTTTCATACTAGGGAGGTGGGTGGCTGCAGCCTGCATAAGATGGACTTTCCATGTTGCCCGCACAGTCAGCAGTAGCCCAGTCTGGAGGGGATGAACGCTGGCAGCTTTTTGACCTGTCAAAAGTTTCTGGTCTCGGATATTGTGTTTCAAAAGCAAATTACATTACAAATGACATTAATGTGACTTTATCTCCTGCCTTTGGCATTTCAAAGCCTGGGGTTTCCTGTTTCTTACTGTGGGGTCATTGCCAGAAGCAGGGTTTGAATCTGGGCCCTTCTGTACCAAAGAATGGATCACTACCTCTTGAGCCTAAGAACCAACTACTGATAACTTGTCTGGTAGCAGTAGAAGGGTGTTAACCTCCATGAGGCCTAGCCTCTGGGGGATGGGATATGATACACACTTTTGAAGTATTCTATACTACCTTGATTAAGAAAACTTGTAGATCATCAGAAATACTTTTCAGATTCTACATTCAGATGCTACAGTGATAAGCGCTGTATAAGAACCTGTATAGAATAGGATCTCTTTGAACGAGCTTTTATAGGAAGATAGGGTCTACTGTAGTGGATCAAACCATCAGTTCATCCAGTCCAATATCCTGCTCTGACAGTGATCAATATCTGGTATTTTAGATTAAGGGGAAAAAAGTATACTGTACTAAGCCTGTCATGAAATGTTGTATTGAGGGAAAAGAAAGGATCAGTTGTGACAATCAGTTTATACCCTCAGGCATGAGATGTGATTATCTTTTGTTAAGGAAGCCCAGTTCAAATTATTAACAAAAGGAGTCCCATTGACTACAGTATGTAATGTAACTGTTCATTGTTTCCCCCAATTCCCTTTTTACATTAGCAGAGAAAATAAAATAGAGCTTATGAGACTGTTTATTCTGCATTCTTAGCGCTCATTCCTGCAAACATTAGTCACACTGAAATTAATGGGAGGCCGTATAGTAACAACTGTTTGCAGGAGTGAAGACTTGCTGCTTAGGCTGCACAATACTTGATTTTTGCCACTTTATCCAGGAAAAAAAAAATCTTTCCAAAGTTTGCCAGTAGTTAGCTTTACATGACCTACAATAGTGTGACACAGAACTAAATATGGAAGGCTCACTCTTTACTTTACTTTGCTAATTTTAAATCTGTGGATGACCACCATGTATTTAACCAAAAATTACAATGTTGACATAGGTTCTCTTAGGGCACGGATGGTTATTTAACTAGGGCAGTTAAATATGGAAAGCAATATAGCAAGGGAACAAAAAAAGAAGAAGCCGGACACATGTCCTGTGTATTCACCCTCATCAGATCTATGATGTATAAAATGGATCTGTATGAGCTTGTTCTTGTTTTTATGCAGTTTCAGTGTTTTAAAGTGAGTAGAATATATTAAAGCAAAGGTCTGTCAGGACTTTGGACATTTTCATTCTTGTTATTAATTTGTATGTGCTGAGCACTGACAGTATACAGACAGAGATTATAATTTACAGAGGCACATAGGAAACCGTTCAGATATAAATCACTGGGGTTGAAATTCATCCCTGTGCAGAGTCAGCACAAGGCCTATGCACCATTTAAGTCCTCTCCACAGGCCCTTTCTGTTTCTTCTGTGTGAGGTAAAATTCACGCAGGGTCGCTAGGAGATGGTGCATAGTGATGCAGCTGCTTTCTTTTTGTAAATAAGCACTAGTGCCTCTTTGGGCAGAAGACAGGTGTGTGTGAAATTCTGGCTACACAGAAGGCAATAGTAAAACTCCCATTGACTTCAGCCTGGTGTTTCTAACGAGGGATATGATACAGAGATGGTGGATTCTTCTACTTCCAGGATACAGAAAATGTTCCAGGGATAAGGGATGTCATAGAAGAAGGTGCAAAGATGAACGTGAAAAGAGGGTGAAAAGGGAGCAGCTAGGAGTAAAAGGTGGTTGGAACAAATGTGAGAGGGAAGGAAGACATCACCGCCAAGATGTACATAGGACTAGAGAGCTGCAAGGCTTTGAAAGTAAAGAAAGGGTGCTCACAGAGTGGTAATTCCAGTGTCTTTCCCTGGTTCTGTAACACACTCCATACCAGTAGGATATGACTTGACTCTGCTAGGTATTTCCAAATCATTTTTAAAGAGGTCGAGCAACAAGGGAGCCTATAAATTTTAGAGTCGTTCTGTGACCACTAGAGGGAGTTGCATGTTTACTGATATTGCACTTTTTAAAATTCAGTCACTATTTATTTGTTGGATTCCACTGTTTCCTCAACCCCCACCAAGAAACTCTAGCAGACAAATACACTCTAAACAAACCAGACTCATGGGCTGAAGCTTCTGTGCCACATCTTCAGACACCAATATCTCCCCCCTCCCCAAGATATATTTTGGAATGGGCATGAAACATCACATGCCACAATGAGAAGTAGATAAAAGGCAACCGTAGAAACAATGGTATTTTTCTGAACTGGCAACTGCGGAAGTAATGCTGAGTGAATGGGGCCCTGAAACAAATTCAACAGTTAATAGCAATCTGAAGGTTTCTTAGAGGCAAAGCAAATCAAATCAAACTAAAACCAGTCTGAAAACTTGAAAATTACAGCAACAAAATCACAAATATTTGCAAGATCCAGATGTATTCACAAATTATATGCCCAGTTTTCTAATCACATCAAATAAAATACAGTAGCATTATTTTAAATTAATAAGGGCTTGCTTCCATCCATGAGTGCTAGTTCTTTGTCTGGGAGAAGATATTAGAATCAGACTTTTTTTTTTCCAAATAATTAATTTTTAATGGGGTTTGTGAATGCTTTATTTTTCTGATTTGGACTTTACTTTTCTCTTGAAATGTAATTTGATTTGATTTTTCAACTAAAACAAGAGGAGAGAAAAAAGCATCAATACGTATCTGTGATGCATGGCTAGAAAGGGTTAAACATCCTGCAAAATAAATAACCCTCAAAAGACATGTGGGGAGATAATGTTTGTGTTTTTGTGTATTTACATATGTATGAGTAGGGTCAACAATGTAATCAACAGTCCCTGTCTATGGTGTATTCTGATAATTCAGAGGTCAAAAGAACAGCCTAGCATTTAAATGAATTGTAAACACGGCATATCTCTGTATTCATCGCTCTTTGAAATGTATAGTAAATCATCTGTGAATGGTGGAGGAACAAGCAAATTGCCTTATGTTAATTCTATAGCTAAGTACCGGTGATGGACTTCCTTCAAAGTCATCCTAATTACCTTTTGTTCCCTGAGGAAATCCCAACTTTAACATGAAATTGTATAAAAGATCCTTGGGTCCTGATTCTGTTATTTCAGATCTGCTTAGGCTTCATCAGGGGAAGTTTGAGTTGCAAGACTGAGGTCCCAGTTATGCTGGTACGCCCTGAATATGATATTTGGACATTGGACTATAACCTATGGACTATTTCTAAAAGAACTCTTTACAACTACAAAGCTCACCATCTCTGCTATGAATCTGCATCTAAATGAATTGAACTCGTGTCTGTCTGTATATTGATCTTTTAACCATACTCTCTCTCTCTTTTGTTTTTTAATAAATTTTAGTTTAGTTAATAAGAATTGGCTGTAGCATGTATTTGGGTAAGATCTGGAATATTCAATAACTTGGGAGGTAACGTGTCTGATCCTTTGGGATTGGTAGAATCTTTTCTTTTATATGATTAAATAAGATTTTCAGAAATCATCATATTTGACTTAGGTACCTGGATGGAGGTCTGGGGCTGGTCACTTTAAGGGAACTGCATTGTTTGGACTTCTGGGTAACCAGTAAGGTAATAAAGAAGCTGTTTAATGCTGGCTTGGTAAATTTAATTATTGGAATATCCACCAGCTTTTTGGGGATCGTCTGCCCTATTCTTTGCAGTTCACCCTAATTAAGTGATCATAGCTGGCCACCACTGGGACCTCGGTCACAGTATCATAATAAGTAAACATATAGCAAACGACATCATCATCTAATGAATATTCAGAAGGGGCCAGAGTGAAAGTTGGAGAGTCAGGGCCTGATTGGTCACCACCTTGCATCTTCTGTCATCATCTGCACCTGTACAACATGAGTTCAAAGTAGGTGTGAAATGCTATCGTTTTCGTTTGTTGCAGTTTACATCCACTTAGCACTCATGGAAGATGCAGAGCAGCAGAGACTCAGTCTTTATGTGGAGGGTGGATGTGGGGGGTAGATGTGGAGTGGAGGGTGGATGTGGAGTGGCACAATTATGGCATATTCACTGAGAGAGACCTCTTCTTTGCACTAGGAAAGTATTTTGCTGTGATCATTTAATATGATAATATCTTGTCAGCAGTAACTTGAGGGAAGGATGGGAACGCAGTTCAAACGCAGGATTTCTATAGCTATGGGGTGAGTTAAGTCAAGCTTTAAATTAGCGGATAAATGCTTTGTGCTTTGCTCTGTATTTACAAGCAAGACCTGTCTTGCGGAAACCAATTCAAGGACACTAAGGAGAGCCAGTCAGCTGCTCCCTTTGAGCGTTGTGCAGCTTTAATAGCACAAAATCGGCTTAAGATCCAGGCACTGTTGCAATGACAAAATGTAAATATTTGAGTCTATGAATTTGAAAATGGAAATACTGATAACTCCATGAAAACAGGTTTAATCTAAACTTAGGGCTCAGTCCTGCCCTATGTCAATAGCCTATTTCCTGCTGGGGCAGATGGGCAAGATTGGGCCCTTTAGCCTATTAATAATAATACTTAGCTCTTTCAAAGTCTTTTTCCATCTGGAAGCCTCCAAGAACTCTACAAACAAAGATCTCATTATCCCCATTTCATGTACTGGGAAACGGAGGCACAGAAAGGTGAAGTGACTTGCCCAAGGTCACGCAGATTGTCTTTGGTAGAACTGGGATAGAACCCAAGTTTCTAAACTCCCAGTCTAGGGCCCTATCCACTAGGTCACACTGTTTTCTTGCTATGTTGTTTTATTAGATATTAATACTGGGCTAAGAGCTTTTTGTTTACTGGACTATAAATCTCTCCTTGGTATTAGTGCAGTAAAGTGAATTAAGGGATCATGATTCATATATTCGTAGGCGTAGGCATCTGTACACCATGTGCAACACAAGTGATGTGGACAATTTTTAATTGCCTGGAGGGAATATTTTTTACAATAATAATATTTTCAATTCCCATTATATACTACCTTTCATATTGATGAACAGAAAATAGATTGTATGTTCTTAGGGCAAGGACCCTATGCAATTTGTCCGTCTTGTGGGTCACCTAGCATACTTGTGGACCCTGTATAATAAAAAGAACAGGAGTACTTGTGGCACCTTAGAGACTAGGTGCCACAAGTACTCCTGTTCTTTTTGCGGATACAGACTAATACGGCTGCTACTCTGAAACCTGTATAATAAAAATAATCAGAACTCAGAGCCCGTAATGCAGATAACGTAAGTAGTTTTATTCCCCTTGTACTAAAAGGGAAACTGAGGCACAGAGCTGTTGTGACTTGTAAACATGAATAATGGCAAAATATTTTTTTAAATTGTTGACTCCTGGTGGTTTGGTTTCAGACCATGTGTCAGGAAAGGTTAACCTGTGCATTGATGATAAGATGTGTTCCTTCCAAAATTATCACATGTAAAACCATGTGCGCATAGAATTCCCAGTGGCTTCGTCGGGAGTTTTGGGATGCATTCTTGGGCTCTGGGGAAGTGACCCTGTCTCACTGAACTCAGTGGAACTTCTAACATGGGAGCAGGAGCAGGCTGTAAGTCACCCTCATATCATACAGCTCTTCAGATTTGTGCAGCATACAGAGATCATCCTCAACCTGAAAAAAGACACCTGGGCCCAAAGGAGACCCTGGAGAACTTCCAAAGTTAGCATCCAGAAATCTGATTAATTCACTCTGCTTTTCTCCTCTATCACTTCTCTGCCTGAGTATTCAAATGTTTCAAAAATTGGCAGGCAGTGCCAAGATAACACATTTTAACAGCAGTTCCAGATTAAATATAATAATAAAACCTCCCATAGAGGAATGAAAAATTCTATTCTGCTGAGCGATGCCTATCAACAGTACTATCAATAGCAATATTCAGGTGAACTATGATACCTGAACAATGGTAAGTCTCAAGACAAACTGAAAAAAAAATCAGTCGGCTTTTCTTGAATACTTATGTTAACATTTGCACTTATAGATTTGCCAGATTTTCTCAAGGGAAGAAAATTCATGATGCAGCTATAGTGACTGATTTCCTCTTACTCAAAAATTAGAGCAATTAGAACATGTCTCTGCAGGTTAATTTGAAATCATGCCCTTTTCATCCAGTGTGACATTACCCAGGGTACAATCTGGACCGATGAACAGCTGTGTTCCCTCAGTTCTCCAACCTGGGTATCGTTTACAGTACACTGCTTTGCTGTGAGAGTTACCACGCCTGTAAGTTACTCCCAGTTATATTGTAAGAGTGCAATGGCCAGCCACTCATGTATTGCTCTGCAAAGCAACACCAGCAAATTCCCGTTCCCAGACTTTCCCCCCAAATATATGTCTTGTACTGCCCTGCTTTCTCCTGGACAATACAAACTCAAGTAAAGTCAGTCATTTTATTAATAGAAAATTATATGCACAAATCTTATTATCCCAAATAGAGTTTAGACAAATGCTGGGTTAGACAAAACAATAAAACAAATTTATTAACGACAAAAGATAGATTTTAAGTGACTACAAGTAACAAGGCATAAAAGTCAAAATTGGTTACAAGAAAATTAAAGTAAAATACAACTAATGCCTAACTTAACAAGCTAAGTGAATTCAAAGTAAAGGTCTCTCTCACCACATTTTCTAGCAGTCTTACTGGCTGAATTCTTTCAGTCAGGATCCCTCCCCCCGTCTAATGCTGCTTCCTTTGTTCTTCAAGTGTTGTTGATGCCGTAGGTATAGAGAAAGGGAGGAATAATTTGAGGCATCTATTTTCCCTTCTTATAGTTCTTTCTCTTCTTTGAGAAGCATCTCCAGCTGAGGTTCAGGATACAGAAAGTCTGTGTGAATGGGAACCCCAAGCTGTTTCTTTGTCAAGATGTAGATTTTCCTCTCACACCCTCTTTCCTGCCAAAGAATGGCCACTTAACTAGGTGATGGCCTGTTTGATTTTGTTAATACCTGACTGAGGCGTCAGTTAGCCTTTTGTTTCTGGGGAACTGGTTTGTGGCTGCTTCCCCAGATTTGGAATATGTTTTAAGTACCATTATATAACAGAATATTAGAACTTTACATATAGTGTTGCCACACACATTTTACCATGACAATAATGAGCAGCAAATTATGAGTTTTCAAATGATACCTCACAAGGCATACTTTGTACAAAATTTATCATAGTCATGTAAAAGGGGTGAACATAGGGGTAGAGACTGTCAGTCCCAGTCTCTGGCATGGAGTCTGGTAGCCATCACAAGTTATTCCCCTTATTCTACTGATGCCCAAGGCCAACATATTTAAAAAATGACTAGTGATTTTGGGAGCCTACATTTTGCGTGTCTCCGTGAGACACCTTAAAAGGTGCCTCACTTTCAGAGGGTGTTTCCCATTCAGCACCCAAAAATGGAGACATCCAAAATCACTAGTTGATTTAGAAATTGTAGGCCTAAGCATACATGTTTCAGAGCCTTCCAGGATTGCCACTTTTTTCTTACAAAGAACACAAATAATAATTCCCTACCACCATTAGTTATGATCTTGTCAAATCTGACCAGCCAAATGGGTTCAGGTGGAGTCAGTACTTGGATGGAGGCTGTCAAGAAACACCAAGCAGAAGTGGTGTTCATTTATCAGTAGATAGCATTCTAGCTGGGTCAGTATGTCCCAGTCTGGAGCTAGTGCTCACTGTGCTGTTGGAGATGCTCCCTTGAAGCATGCAGAGCTGAAAGCAGGACTCATAGTAGGAATGGGGTATGTCTCAAGTTTGTGCAGAGCACAGGATGCTTTAGAAGGACACATACATGAGTGTGACTTCAGTGCGGCTTTGCCCAGGTACAGGGAACTTCCCGGGGAGTGTCAAATGCAGGACAAGGACCTAAGTAACTGAGTGTTGCAGTGTTGTTATAGCTGTGCTGGTCCCAGGATAGGAGAGAGACACGATAGGGGAGGTAATATCTTTTAATGGACCAAAAACAAAAACAAAAAAGCTCCATACTCGTGAGAGGATCCCAAAAAGACCATGATGGTACCTGAAAACTATACGGTAGAAACTGCCAGTCCAGGAGAAAGATCTTTAATTTCATCAATTTTCTGCAGGGCGGAAATTTGGAGTTTTGCCATTTTTGGTGACTACTTTGCCATTCGAAAAGATAGTCACCTGCAGCAATATCTGCCCCTCCTTTAAAAAAACCAAGGCAACAATAAAAAGACATAAAAGAAGTTAATCCAGATACGAGTAAAGACATACAGGTCTGTCGCATCTTAGGCGCATTTAACATGTGCGATTTCAGCTTTACGCGGTCGGTAAAAACAAGAAAAAAAAACCCCAAAAGAGAAAAATAACAATTTAAATACTGTTTCTGTAGTGTGGGCAATTCTGCCCACCATTACACTCAATGTAATTTTGACTACACGCGGTTTTCGCTTTACGCACTGACCGCAGAACATAACCCCAGCGTAAGATGAGACAGACCTGTATAGACAAACACCCTATGACACTCCCTAGAATCTACTGGTTTTCGTAATGTATACTTGTATGATACCACCAAGTACTAACAAAATACTACTAGTGAGTTCTAGTACAGTACCACAGAAAACTAATATAGTACTACTGAGTAATGGTACAGTAACGCCAAGTAGATTAATATAGTACTTCTGACAAATATTAGAGTAGCACTACTAACAAGTGCTAATTTAGTGTCACCAAGTGCATGTGTAATATTACTGTGGAGGACATTGTGTAAAATCACTGAGTACAAGGGTGGTACCACTGATTACTAGATACTGGGATAAGAACTTTCTGTAACAATTATGAAAACTGGTAATTGTAACAGTTAAGAATGGGTAACAAATTGTTTTAAAAAGCAAATCCAGAGGAAGTATTAGAACTCCAAATGTTCCCCTTTGGGGGATTGCTGCACTCACTGATTTAATTTCTCCTGACATTTCACCCATCTTATTAAGAAGGCGAGTGAAATGTCAGAAAACATTAAGTCAAAATATGTTGCATTCCCTGAGGGGTGCAATATTTTTGTGGAGCCAGAGAAACTTGTTCAGAGCATGGAAGGATCCTCTTTGTGTAAACATACTTGAGTGACCGGTGCAGCATGCCATGCACAGCACTGCAGATACATTTCAAACTAACCCAGAGAATAGTAACTGAACTAATTAATCAATATGGTCCCCACCCAGCAAACACTCAGGTCCCTGTCCCTACACTGGCTAGAGTCCAATTGGCTTCCATAAGGCTCTACTCCTGTGAGTAAAGGCTGTTTGTGTGACTATGGATTTATAGGAGCAGGTCCTATGCAGAGCTAAGCGAGTAATTAATTTTTTGGTTTGGTGGCACACAAAAATTTGGTTTGTTTCAAAGTGAAACTGATTTTTTCCCCCTGTTTTTTCTAACTGAAATAAAAAACTGAAAGTTTTGTTCGGCTCAAATGAATCATCGTTTTAAAATGAAATGTAGATTCAAAACGACATTTTGAAACAAAACAGATCGTTCCGAAACAAAATGTCAAAACGGTTCATTTCAAAAAGTCAAAACAAACCATTTTGACTTTTTGGAAGTTTTTCCCTACGTTTTTACTTGGCTGAAGCTATTTGCTGAATTCAGCCTGAATTAGCAAATAGTTTCAGTTGCTCTGGAACTCCATTTTTCAATTAAGTTTACTATTTTCCCCAAAATTTACTTCCAACTCTTGTCCTATGAGTGATCCATCACTCAAAAAATTGGGCATTCCTAGGCCCCTGAAGTGTGGTGCTGGAGGAAATGATGCAAAGAAAAGGGAGTGCTGAAAAAGAAGTGATCCTCGAAGTTCCCCTCAGGTTGGCAGTCCCAGATCCTCTGATTAAATCAATCCAGCCTTAATTCACCATGCGGGGAAATTCATCCCTTTGTGAATGCACAGGCCTAGCCATCACTTAACTCCCACTAACACTGTAAAAAACAGGCTTTTTACACAGGGTTGAATTTCACCTACTGACCCCAAGATCTTTATGCAGCCATTTTGTTTTGGTCTCTGATCGTTGTGTGGGTGTGAAAGAACAGAGGTTTTACAAATTTACAAAAGTCTTTAGTAAAACTTCGGGGAGGATATATTTTTTAGAATTTTCTAAGTAGCATTAAAGAGTTTGAAGGGTCAGATGACGGAAAGGGCTCCCTATAGGTAGTGGACAAAACACTTAGGGCCCAGATTTTTAAAGGCATTTATGCGTTGCAGTGCTCAGCATTGCAACAGCCCACTGATTTAAAATCCTAAATCTCATTTTCCATAGGGATTTAGGAGCCAGACTCCCATTGACAGTCCTTAGGTTTGTTTATTAGAAATAGATTGTTATTTAATCCACGATAACCTGTTAAAATTCAAAATAGAGCCACTTCACTCTTCCTCTCGGGGTCTTGGATTATAGCAACATTTTCAACTATTGGGCAACCTTCATGGAATTTTCCCCCTTTCTTTCATGTGCCCGCAGTTCTTGCGATTCTTTCCTTTGCTCACTTTTGATTAAGTGTTTAAATTCTAGTTTCCTTAAGGGGCTAGGTCAACTTGTTTGTGTTTAATAGCATTTTTTGTCTCTTTATCTATCAATTCATTGCCAGCTATCCCTACATGCGCCGGGATCCGTGCTATTACTACGGTCACATTCAATTGCGCAAATTCGGTTATTGGCAGTAATATTTCCTTAAGTATATTGTTTCTGCTGTCAGACTTGCCATTGCATAGTGCCTGCAGCTCTGATAAGAAATCAGGCAGGATGGCCGCAGCAGCTGGCCACAAATTTAAGTCCCAAGTTAGTGCCAGCAATATCCCTGTTAGTTCAGCTGTGAAGGCAGAGATAAAGTTAGATAGTCTTTCGGCTTTCTTGAGTCCGAATGAGGGCACAGAGAAAGCTGTTCCCGCTCTACCTGTTCCTTCCTCTTTGGAGTTTTCAGTATACTTTTGGTAATACCGTCCCCACTTGTCATAGATATATTGAGTTGCTATATCTTGTGTATATATATATCATTCTTCTCCTTTTGTTTATTTTATTATATAATTCCATGTCTATCTCAGGGGAGAGGGGATGGTTTTCAAGTGATAAAGTGCTTTCCCTCTTTTAAGCCTTTCTTTTCATTGAGATCCTTAATCCACTTCTTTGCCCTAATTTCATGAGGAATTGTTTGAGGTTTTGTCCTACCTCCGCTTAATTTCCAACAATCAGTCTATATTAGCGCAGTGTTAGCATCTTCACTATTACCTAGTACTTTGGCCCAAAAAGTTAAGTCTAAGTCTAAGTTAAGTCTAAGTCTCGGAGGGTCATTCTAAGAGTGACAGGCACTTCTCTGACTGGTGTCCGCATTACAGACAGAGGCATAGTAATGAAGGCACCGCATGCAATATGCAATGCCGGTACTTGGATACAGTCGAGTTTTGTCACACTTGTTTTCAATACTGACCTAAGAGCCTGGCAGCCGTACTCAATAAAAGGTCTGATTCGTACGCTGTATAAATCACCATTTCTTATCCCAGGGCTGGGCAAATGTTTTGGCCCGAGGGCCACATCTGGGAATAGAACTTGTAAGGTGGGCCATGAATGCTCACAAAATTGGGGTTGGGGTGCGGGCTCTGGTTGAGGGTGCGGGCTCCGAGGTGGGGCCAGAAATGAGGAGTTCAGGGTGTGGGAGGGGGCTCTGGGCTGGGGTAGGGGATTGGGGTGGAGGAAGGGGCCCGGGGTCCAGCTGGGGGTGCAGGCTCTGTGGTGGGGCTGGGGATGAGAGGTTTGGGGTGCAGGAGGGTGCTCCGGGCTGGGATTAAGGGGTTTGGAGGGCGGGAGGGGAATCAGGGCTGGGACAGGGGGTTGGGGCATGGGGGAGAGGCTCAGGGGTGCAGGCTCTGAGTGGCGCTTACCTCAAGTGGCTCCCAGAAGCAGCGGCATGTCCCCTCTCTGGCTCCTACGTGGTGGTACGGCCAGGCAGCTCTGCACGCTGCCCTATCCACAGGCACCACCCCGTCTTATCCGCTTCCTAGGAGGTTCCTAGGAGATTTAGTTGGGGATTGGTCCTGCTTTGAGCAGGGGGTTGGACTAGATGACCTCCTGAGGTCCCTTCGACCATGATATTCTATGATTCTATGATTCCAGATATACTCTTAAGTAAGACGATTCTTCCTTTGCACTTATCTATATTTTCAATTTGGTCCCTCCAGGTGAGCTTGTTATCAAATAGCACACCTAAGAATTTGTACTTTTTCACTATACTTATCTGCTGTTCATATATAGATCTGTAGGTATATAGATAGTTTTCCCTCTTTTTTCAATCTTCAGTGTTGTGAAGATCATTCCCTTTGTTTTGTCAATGGAGAACTTGAAGCTCCACCTGTTTCCCCGTTCTGTAATCTTCTGAAGTGATTGAGATGGCCCGAAAGCAGAAACCTTGAAAGTGCCAACAAAAGAGTCATTAGCAAATAACGTGGTGCCTGTTCTTGCACTCATCTCCTTTGGAAGCTCATTTCATCATGATGTTAAAAATGGTTGGGCTAAGGCCACTCCCCTCAAGAGTTCCATTTGTAATGGAATATATGGTGGAAAAGGCTTTCCCTACCCTTTTGCCTAGGACATCCCTTATCCATCTGCACATTCTTCCTACAATATCCATGGTTGCCACTTACATAATGGTCCCTTTCTCCATAGCACATCGTAGGCGTTTGCTAGGTCCAGGAAGATTACTGTCATGTGTTGTTTGGCTGTCAAGCTTTTTTGTGCATGTGTCTCTATATATACAATGTGGTCAAGTCAGTCACACTCCTGCCTCTTCTGAACCCACTTTGTGTTCCATCTATGAGCTGTTTCTTTTCAAGTGTGCTACTAACTTCTCTGTCACCAGGTTTTCCATCGTTTTACCTAAACATGCCGTGAGGGCAATTGGTCTGTATGCCTCAGGTCTAGAGTGAATCTTGCCTGGTTTCCTCCCTGGGACAATAATCACCTGTTTCCAGTCCTTGGGCATTTCCCCTTTTCTCCATATGCTGTTGTAGAAGTTTAGTATGACCCTCAGGCTTTCGGCACCTAGGTGTCTGAGCATTTCAAAGTTTATTTCGACTTTGTCTGACGGCTTATTATCACTATTTGGAGTTCACTTATACTGAAGAGCAGCCCCCTTCTGCTCTCAGCTTCCTCTGTTTATTGTCCTGTTCCAGAGCTTCCCCAGCTGAGCTTCATCCTCAGTCAACCTTGGCTCCCCCTCCAGGTGCAAGCCTGGTATATTAATTGGCCTCTTAGGCCAATATTAACCCTTTTGGAGCCTGTGTGGGGAATATACTCCACCACACTGCTCTAAATTATTATGCAGTGTCACTTTGTGCCTTTGAACAGCTGCTGTGTTCCACCTCAGAGGTGGATGCATTTTGATGATGGATAAAGCTACTGTCTGTATACCAGGCCAAGGTTTCAAAAATGACCTGTGAGGTGGCAGATGCACATCAGGGAACTGTACGCCTGCCTTACTGATGAGGGTGCAATCCTGAGGGTGCAATTTCAGAGACCAAGTTTGAAAATGTGGCCTGTCATTTTGATACTCTCTTAGGCCTGGTCTACACCTAAAACTTCAGCCCTCCTAGCTGCATTGCGCAGGGGTGTAAAAAAAAAAATCACCCCTCTGGGAGACTGAGTTAAGCCACCCTAAGTCCCAGTATAGACATTGCTACCGAATAATTGTTCTGTTGATTAAGCTACCCCCTTTCGAGGGGGTGCATTTACCACAACTACAGAAAAACCCATCTGTCACTGTAGGTAGTGTCTGTACTACACCGGTGTAGGTGCAGCACTGCAGCTGTGCCTCTGTAGCACTTGTAGTGTAGACACAGCCTCAGTGAAGCTTGTAACGCGCCTCTGGGTGAAAGACACTGGAGAAACGCAAGATGATTATTCTCATTACGTCTCTCGCTCATCTCGTGCGTGGAATCCCCATTGACACAAACAGGCAGTATGCACATGGAGTCAGTGAAGAGTATGCGATAGTGAGCCGTATGGTGGATGGGAGAAGAGACTCCAGCTCACGGATTGCTGTGTTTGTTTCTATTTACTGGAAGAGCCAAGCTGTTTTCTTCCATTGTGATTAGGATGTATCACATCAAATAAGGTGATTTAACACAGCAAAATGTGGTGGCTCAGAATGTCTTATGCTAAATAAGCCCCTTGCTTGCAGTAGAGAGAAGTGCCCAGGAAAAAGCTATAAAGACCTTGGCTACCCATTAATTTCCCTGTGTCCTCATTTACCCGCAAATAATTATTTTTTTTCTAGCTGGGTATATAATGTGGCACACAGTTGCACAGAGCCACTACCATAGTGCACGATCTTCTTCAGTCTCCAAAAAACATTTCAGTCCATTAAAATTACAGCATTAATGGCAAAGTGAATTCAAGCCCTTCGGAAATAAACGGGAGCTTCTCTCTTAGTGCTCTGCTGACTTAAAGGGCTGTGCGTCCGTGGTGATCGCAAAGTATAAAGGACGTGCATGTAACCCCAGCAATCACAACATCCCCAATCCGCCCCCAACTCAGGGTCGGGGAAGGGGGCTGCACTGCAACCATTTTGCATTCCTCCTCCCTGTGTCATTGATGCAACTGGATCTGCATAGTTGTGGATCCACTAGCCACTAGCTGGTCTGCCTCCAACATTATCCTCTCTGTAGGCCTTTTCAGGGCCAGGAAGAAGCCCACCTTGCATGCTCAGGAGGTGAACAGAGCCTTCCATGGGGGTGCACTGCCCACCACAGCCCCCTCTTCAGAGGTCAAGATTTGTTAACTTCTGGATATGCTGCAAGTCCCCTTTTTCCCCCTAGGCATGTGTGGAGGGGGCACTGGGCACTGGAGAAGTTTATTTTCTATGGGGCGCTCTAGGGTGGGAAGGGTTAGCTGCTGCATTACCTGGGATGGAATGAGCAGCCTGTTCTTTTCCTGTTTGTGGATGAGGCTGAATGATCCTGTTCAATGTTAAAGAGACAAGGTGGGTGAGGTAATCTCTTTTATTGGACCAACTTCTGTTGGAGAGAGAGGCAAGCTTTTGATCTACGCAGAGCTCTTCCTCAGGTCTGGGGAAGGCGTTCAGGCCATGTCTACACGACAAAGTTATGTCAACCTAACTTACCTCAGCATCCAGCCACCGCAGTTATTAAATTGCTTGTGCATGTGCACACTTGGCTCCTTGTGTCAGCGGTGTGCATCCTCACCAGGAGCTCTTGTATCGATTGTATTGTCAGCGTGGGGCATTGTGGGATGGCTCCTGGAGGTCAGTAACAGTTGACGTAAGCAAGGCAGTGTCTACACTGACACTACGTTAACCTAATTACCTCAACCGCGACTCTACGCCGCTTGGAGAGGTGGTGGTACTAAATCAGAGTACAGGGGCACTTATGTTGGCGGGAGCCAGATTTGAGCGAAGACACTTCCACACCCAGGTCGCTGCAAGGTAGCTTACGTTGACCTAACCACGTAGTGTAGACCAGGCCTCAGGGTCATAGCTAAATCCAAGGTCGAACAGTTTAGCATAAGTAGTTAGCACATATTTAAGATGAAGTGGCCCATTAACACCCCTGTTGTCACGGGACAAAAAGGAAGGTTAGTGGGTTAGAAATTGTCGTAATAACCCATAATCCCATGTCTTTATTAAGACAATGATTTTTAGTGTCTAGCAAAGTTATGAATTTAAGCTCCCAGGCTTGTCTTTTGAAAGTGCTGTGCAGGTTTCCTTTGAGGATGAAAACTGATAGATCAGCTAGAAAGTGATCGCTTCGTAAGTGTTCATCCACAGGTGACAGGGTGGTTTTTGTCTCATCATTTTCCTGTGTGAATTCATTTGCGAGCGTAGTGATTGCCTGGTTTCACCCACATCGTTGTTATTGGGGCAGTCAGTGGATGTTCAAGGTTGTCCCACAGCATGAGATGGGTGCCTGTTAGCAGAAAAACATCTTTCCATAAATCAAAATAAATAAATCCCATTGCTCATCTGCTTATGTATTTCAGTCTGGGTTGGGCTTAGTCACCATGGAGTCAGGGCACAGGGGCCTATCCAGAATGTTTCATAAATTGCTTGGAGAGGTAATAAAAATGAGATATCATCATCCCCTTGAACAACACAAATTCATCTCCCGATTCTTCCAGATTAATTTCTTGTTTTCCCTTCTCCAAGAGCTTTTTTGCTCCTTCTGCTTCCCAGAACATTCACAATTTGTCATACTCTATGACTCTCAGCTTAGCCAGATCGCAGAGTGGCACGGTCAGACTCTGAATGCTTCTATAAAGTATTTGGAGATTGCTCTTTACAGAAAGGTTAGGTAGAATGAATGTGGAGGGTAGGGGTTACACTTGGAAAAAATCAATTGCACAAAGTCCTTAGAATCCTGTTACTTGGAGCAAACACGACATCTTTATATTGGCAACAGTGGGTTCAGATCATCTTTCATTCAACTTTTAACTAAAGCTGCAAGAAACTCGGTGGTTTCAATTCCTAGCGGTTCAGTCAAATTTTTTTTTTCCATTTTGCTTCTCATGAGCTCTCTCCACTTGAGCTTCCCTTTGAGTTTCCGGTTCAAACATGCCTCAGAACTCAAAGCAACACTCAACCCAAGCTGCTGTTTAAAAACCAGTGAGATTCGTACGTTTTCCAGTGAAAATAATAATGTCACATACGGTTTACTCAAAAATGTATCTCCAGACTGCGGAGCAAGCTCAGACCCCAGGTTCGCTCCAGATTTTTCAAATCTTTATGAGCCTTTCAATGAACCTGGCTAGAGATTTGGGGGTTGTGAAGGAACCTAAAACCAGATTATCAAAGTTTCACAAAGCTCTGTTCTTAACTTAAACAGCAGAAGAGAGAACTGATGCTTAGTTGCAAGCTATTTTTTAGATTGTCAACCCTTTGAGACAGTGTCAGGACAGTCTTCTCTTCTATGTATAGCACAATGGGGCCTATTTCTGGGTGGGGTCTTTAGGTGCGACTGCACTATAAAATATAATAATGGAAATTCACTTGAAACAAACAGGAAGATTTATCCATATGCATACGCTTCACAGATGAATGTAACTGAGATGTTTGAAGTTAAACATTTGTTAACAGCGAACAGAAAAATGTCATTTGTTGCTTTAAAAGAAGCTAAAACATGTTGAAAACAGCTATCTCTGTAAGGCACTTGGACCTCTTTAGATAGATATCAGCTGGAATAGGCAGAGAGCTGAGTTATAAACTGACCCATCCTTAGACCTCTTGCAACTTGTCTGCAGATGTACCGTGACTGAGCGTATTATCCTGGACGAAAGTGAGGTAGATTTGCCTTATAATGGGTCAACTTTAAGTTGGAGAAATTGGGTCAGGCAAAATAGAACTTCCTTCCCACTCTAACCTTTCAGCTGTTTTGAGAACTGAGCCCAAACTTAAACCTTTTTGAAGGTTCTAAAATATTTAATCTTTTGTCCCCTCCTGTCCCATTATGTTGAATAGTTGTGATTCTCTGCATGTCCAGGACTACACCGGGATATGCCACGATCCTCCAAGAAATGCTCTTCTTGCCATTTTCCCAGCTTGACCAGATGCAGTGTGCTGCAAATCTCATGAGAAGGCTTGTTCTTGTGAGGAGTCCTGGCCAATTATGCAGACTCCAGATATGGTCCAAACTGCTTATCCAAAACCAATCCTGGAGGTGAGCGATCCTTTTGAAGCAGGAATTCTCAATTTTTCCCATAGTGGGCAGCACCTTTTAATGGAGACAGAGTGTCGCATAGATAGCTCCCTTCCAGGGGTGCTGGAACAATTTGTATAGTGGGGGTGCTGAGAGCCATTGACCCAAACTGTAAACCCTGTATATGATGGGAAATATTTCAAGCTAGGGGGTGAGGCAGTCCCCCTAGTTCCAGCACCTATGCTCCCCTCTCACTTGGTATCATGCGGGTCCTGTCCTCTTTCTGTCACAGTTGCATAACATCTCTGTGGCAACTACATAGAAAAGTAACAGTAGGGAAGTATTTAATGTATTTGTAGCTGTCTTCTAATGCAGTTGAGTAGCTGGATATAAGAAAGAAAGCCCGTCAGTTTTCTCCAACCACTAGTGGTCCACAGACCACATTTTGAGAACTAGTACTTTAAAATTCATGCAGTGTTTGGGGGCCCCATGCCAGGTTTTTCATTAAACTATGGACTGGACTTTGGAAGCTTAGGCAGTGCTGTACGGATGCCGTAAAGCTCATAATCCTGTACGTCACCGACTTAATGAACTCCCAGTAACCAGAGACGAAAAGTAGTCAAGTCAGATTAAAAATGAACCAGTCGAAAATGAAATATATGAGATCGGATGTTCTGCCAAGAACCCAAATAACTCTTGGAGGAGAGCAGATCCAAGAGGCCGACAAATATGTTTATTTGGGCCAGGAAGTCAACATGCGCCACAATCAGAAAGGTGAACTGTCGCGCAGAAAAAAAGCTGGATGGTGCACATTCAACGACATCAGGGACATCCTCCAAGGAAAGATCAGCAAAACAACTCGTGCGAATCTTTTTAACTCGACCGTGCTTCCAGCGATGCTATATGGCAGCGAAACATGGTCGCTGACGAAGACTGAAGAACATCAACTGTCTGTCACACAGAGGGCAATGGAACGAGCATTTTGGGGCATTTCGCTCCGCGATCGCATCCCCAATGAAATAATTAGGCAGCAGTCTGGAGGCCGAGATGTTGTTGTCGAAAGCAGGCTCAGCAAAATGCGGTGGGCGGGACATGTGGCCCGACTCAGTGACAACAGTTGGACTGCAGCTATATCTGAGTGGTATCCGCGAGAACTGAAATGGCCACATGGTCGGCCTCCAAAGAGGTGGGATGATTTCTTAACAAGGAGATATGGACAAACATAGCGAAGGATGGCCAGAGCGAGAGAAGATTGGAAGACGTGTTGTGATTGGCTCAGTCTTAACTGATGAAGGACCAACAGTCTACGCAGTAACCAGAGACACAACAGTTCACTCATCACAGTGCAATGGGGACATACATTCATTCCTGTTAGATAACAAGACGGTGTTTCCCATGAGTTGGCAAGTTGCCACTTTTAGTTGCCTTTAATTCCCCTTGAAACCCTGGTAATACTGGGCCAGCATGTCAAATTACCTGCTACTGCATGTGACAGAGGCTGGGCATCTCACTACATGTTGGCAGTTGTCTACCAACACCTTTTTGGGGTAGGGAAACAGAACTTACAGGGTCCTTTGGTCCGTGAATGGTTGTGTTGTATTTAAAGGACTTGCTAATAACATAGTCACCACATGCCTGTCTAACCCACTTTCCCTGTGGAGCAAATGATGGAATCATTCTGATGTAGATTGCTGGACTCGTTTGGCTGCTGAACTGCGGTGTCTAAAGTTTTCAAATTCAATCATTGCCACTGTGAAGCTGATTAATTCTGAGATGTTTTGTCTCCCAGTGGAGCAGCAGGAGCAGCAATGAAGGACTCGGAGCAGGTATAACACAAGCTTCAGTTCCCTTCGCAGTTCCCGACCTTCCTTAGGAATTAAACAAGACGAAGAAGTTTCCCTTTTCTCCCTTTTTTCCTTTGGATCTTACATCTAAGAAAGAGTGAAAGAAAAACTGTCCAATGGTGTTCATACTAACATCAACCATCCCTGCCCAGAACGGTCGCAAATATTTGTCATCAGAAGAAAGAATCTGCATCAAAATGTTAGGCAACTAAATAAGCGATTTGCAGAGATGTCGAGCACTTGCAAATACCATTCATGTCAGTGTTTAATTAATTAATTGGTTTAAGTTAGGTTCTTAACTTTGCCCATCCAAGTTTGAACATTTGGGCCCCGGCACACATTGCTGATGGATGACAATGAAGAGGAAGGGAGTTGGTGATCATCAAATGCACCTAGTACAGCAGCCCCAGGGCATGACCCGTACCTTAGCCCAGTAAAGCATAAGCCTGGAATAACAACATCCTTTAAAAAGATTGCTCCATTCACTTTTCACGGACTTCAGTTAGGATGGGCAGCTCCCCACTTCAGTCCGCTATACGTAATGGTCTCTTGGTTGAAATATCTGTGACCCTCAGGCATTTCCGAGAGATGGCTGCACCTGCTCTTCTCGTTACTGAGTTACTGAAATTGGCTGGGGTTATTCTGCATAGTCAGTTGTTGGAGGCAGTGAAGCAGGGGGAACACAGAAATTGTGCCACCTTCCCCAAGGGTGCAGAACTCTCTCTTTCTCTCTCTCTCTCTCTCTCTCTCTCTCTGGTGGCCAGTGAAGAAAGGGTGTAACATTAGCAGTATCCAGATGGCTATTTTGCTATTGATTTTATGTGGGAGGCACTGAGATACTACAGTGATGGTGATGGACAGGAGCATAAAACTCCAAGACAGACCAACAGATGGATGGCCTCACCCCGCCCTGGTTCAGTTTGGGATAGGCTGCTGCTGACAGTCCCTTGCACGGAAAGCAGATTTGCACTCAGGTCCTTGTACAAGGCCTGCCATTGTGCCCAGCCAGTGCAAGTAGGTGGTGAGGGGAGCTCCTTATGCCTTCTTTTTGTCCACACAAGGGCTAAGCACAATAGCCCCCTTCATTATTTTGGAATACTTGCATGGAGCAATGCTGGTTTATCATAGGCTGGTGTGCTTTACAATGATTAGTTATATGATAGTAGTGCGGTCCCAATCAGGGATCATTGTGCTCGGTGTTGTACAAATGAGTAAAACAAAGACAATCCCTGGCTCGGAGAGCTAAAAATATAGGACATTGACCAGGAATTTGTGACTGTGGTAACCTTCCAGGCACACTGCAAAGCCCGTCTTTCCCCCTTGGCCTTCGGGGAGCTTGGAAGTGGGTGTTAAGGCTGGACGTTGAAAGATGATTTGGGGCAGGAGGTGTCTCACCATGTGCTCGAGTGGAGCAGCTTTGGTTCTTGCATGACATGTACCTGATTGGAAAAGTTGTGGGTTTTCAAAATTGGAGGAATGTAAGTTTGGCCCTGGAAATTTTTGATTCCTATGGGTGTGGCTTTACCTGTTGGGAAGTGCTGGATGGGCACGAGAGGAATGGAAAATATAACTGAACCCTGTATACTCTGAAAAATCGTGGAATATTCATGGAGCAATTTTGTTTTCTAGCTCCTTGGCCTCTGGGGCCAAAGGAAAAGTGCTGAGGTTTTGCTTTACCCTGCATCAGATGCTTCTACATTTACCTGAAAGCTCAAACCTAAGCCCGCCGGTCCTAATTCCTGGAAGAAATGCCCAAGAGAGTTATTGAACTACCCACAATGGGCCAAACTGAGACCTAGTGTGATTCCAACTCCATTGCCTTCAGTGACTGGAATTGTATTGTTTTGCAGTGGGCTTGAATTTTGGCTCCTTGTACTTAGAGGCAGGGCTGCTGGCAGGGAAATAGAAGCTGTAGTATAGAGGAGAACTTTAGTCACCCATTCTGCACAAGTCTATAAGTGTGATCTGGCCAGCTGAAAGAATTACCCATGGGCAGCATAGTTATTTCAATCTATGCCTCTGTCTGATTATAGCTCCTCAAAAATAGCCAGTTGAAAGGGAGACAGGATGAATTAAATCCTGTAGTTTCATTTTGTAGCGTGTTTTTGGAAGGGGGGGGAGGAAGAAACGGAGCTCAGAATATAAACTGCATATTAGAATCGGTAATAGGTGTAATATAGTGATATAATTAACTATATAATGGCCACTGACATGTAGGTCACAAGAGGGTGCTATATACTTACCAGAAAACTGGCTATGTAAATAGCACAGGGCAACTATGTCTGTGTGATACAAATAAAGGACCAGACCAGTCACTGTAGTAACTGTGTTTTACTGGATTATTAGTTAGATAATTCTGCTGCAGCTCTGTCCCCACAGCAGGATTCCTGGAAACGTTTTGAATGTTTAAAATATTAACGATGAAGGAAGTTTCAAAAGGAGGAGAGAGAGCGGCTTTCGATGCTGAGGGGGACGGGCGAGACACCCAAACAAGCCAAAGCCAAGGAAATTGCTGAGCAAAGCAGCAAAACAAAGAGACACAGAAATGTCCGACAGATTAAAAAACAAGTCAGGAGGAAAACAGTGAAAATCAAGGATAGTACAGGAGGGGCAGCAGGGTAGGGCTCCAGAAACACAACAGCTGCTATTGTACAACCAAAGGGTAACATTGTTATACACAACCATCATCTGTTAAACTTTGTTTGGTTTGGCTGTAAGCTCGTTGGGACAGGGCCTGCGTGCTTTATGTTTGCACCGCACAAGAACAGGCGTTCTCCTGTCTGCTAGCACCCCACAATGGGATCCAAAGCTGATTGCAGTCTCTAGGCTCCTGCCTTGCTCTGCGTACGGAATGTCTCGGACATGAAGTCTGCCTTCCGGCCACATGGAAATCTCAGACCACATTTATGTGCGTGAGGTACAAAATGACAAG
This sequence comes from Platysternon megacephalum, assembly GCA_003942145.1. NCBI lineage: Eukaryota > Metazoa > Chordata > Testudines > Platysternidae > Platysternon > Platysternon megacephalum. Next base: position 13,159,586 of record QXTE01000014.1, on the reverse strand, counting down.
CTAAGGAAATCTTCTTTTGCCACAGGCAGCATCTTCTATGCTAGGTAAAGGAAGTTCCTGATTTAATGACCAACGGGGAAGTTTCTTTAGGGAAGAGGACCTAGGAGTGGGACCTAGGAGTTAGGAGAACTCAGTTCTGTCCTTGCCTCTACTAATACAGTGATCTTTGGCAAATCAGGGGTTAATGTCTCTAAGCTCAATTTCCCCTGGGTAAAATAGGACTAATGAAAAGCATTATGGTCCTGATTCTGAACCATGACGTCAATGAGCATAGGAACATGCCCTATGTAAATGAAAGAAATTAATTATTATTATTATTTATTTTATTATTGCTTACAAGGACTACATGACCAGGCATGGTGACAGCTCTGTCTTTTGTACCTGAAGAAAACAGGAACAGCACCAGCTCTGACCTAAAACACACATGTTTTTAGGCTAACTATAGAGAGGTACCTGTAACTCCCAATGGGACTACTTCCTGGTAGCAGTTGTTTGCAAGACTGGGCCTTTCAAGGTTAAAAGCCTGCAATTCTGCATAAGAAATATCAGTTGTAGTTCCCTTCTGAGCTGATTGTGGAGGAATTCCAGGCCAGAAGGGACCATGCATTTTGTGGCAAGTTAACAGCTGTCCATTCGCGTGTTAATTTGGTTATGGAATTTTTTTAATCCCAGTTGTAACAGTTTGTTGGACTTCTCTCTATCCTAGTGATTTAAAGAGCTAATTGTGCCCACTTCACTCTGGGTGGCTTTATAAAGGGAATTCTAAGGGTCAGACATGAGGGATGGAATAGCATAGGAGCACTGGCAGAGGGGCCTAGGGTGACTAGATAGCAGTGTGAAAAATCGGGACAGCAGGTAGGGGGGAATAGGAGCCCATATTAAAAAAAGCCCCAAATATCGGGACTGTCCCTATAAAATCGGGACATCTGGTCACCCTAGAGGGGCCTAGCAAGTGCAGTAATAGAGGACGTTGCAGGACAGGGTAGCAGTGTTCACGGCACCTTGCCCCTCCTTTGTCTCCTCTTCCTACTTGCAGTTCTGTCTCTTTCCATACGACCCCTTACATCTGAACAGCCCTTCCCATCCCCTCTGCCCTGAGGGGGGCCAGCCTGACTGTGGGGCTGAGCCCAAGGAGGGAGTGGCTTGCGCCTTCCATTTCCTGGGGCCGCTGGCGGCCAATATGGCCCCTAGTGCGGGCTAGAGCAGCCCAGAGGGATGCCCTAACTTGTGCTCCAGCTGTAATATCCACTGGGCTGCTCGCAATCAGGGAATAGCCGGAGTGTTGGGATGTCCCACTAATGCCTCCTCCCTCCCACAGCCCACTCTTTCCTGCCCCCAACACACCTCCTGCATGGGTGCATGTGGGGATTGGTGCAGAGCTGCCTAAATTGTCTTTGTGCCTGCTGGAAAAATCCCCTTTGCTGGGGTATTCGCAAGGGAGGGGGCCTTTATGGCTGCTTTGTGCCCTTCTTAGTGCCTTACACTGGCCTCCTTCAAATTCCTGCTGTAACCTCGCTTTCCCCAGCTCGGTCTCATCACTGCTGCGCTCTACTCCGGCTCTGCACTCTCATTACAACAGCTAAACGAACCCACCAGAAATAGCGAGCGGGAGATGAAACAAGACAAACCTTCCCTGTAAGTTAGTGCACCCGAATAATCCCTTTGTCATCATAAACACCTCAAATCATAACGTGACGCACAACTACTCTGCAGTATCAGCAAGGCCGATTGAGTGGGGCACCTTAGAACCCAGGTGCTAGCGATTTCACTCCAACTCTCTTCCGCCCATAGTCATGAGAACTGGCATAATAATGAATAACGTGGTAAAGCAGGGCCCTCAGTCCAAAACAGCAGAGTGCAGGGAGTAGTCCCAATTGCAGGCAGTCCTACACAGAGAAGTTTCAGAGTAGCAGCCGTGTTAGTCTGTATCAGCAAAAAGAACAGGAGTACTTGTGGCACCTTAGAGACTAACAAATTTATTTGAGCATAAGCTTTCGTGGGCTACAGCCCACTTCTTCGGATGCATAGAATGGAACATACAGTAAGAAGATATTTATACATACAGAGAACATGAGAAGGTGGAAGTAGCCATACCAACTGTAAGAGGCTAATTAATTAAGAGAAGCTATTAACAGCAGGGGAGAAAAACTTTTGAAGTGATAATCATGATGGCCCATTTCGGACAGTTGACACGAAAGTGTGAGGCTGCTTCAACATGGGGAAATAGATTCAATTAGTGTAATGACCGAGCCATTCCCAGTCTCTGTTCAAACCTAAGTTGATTGTATCTAGTTTGCATATCAATTCAAGTTCAGCAGCTTCTCGTTGGAGTCTGTTTTTGAAGCTTTTTTGTTGCAAAATTGCCACCTTAACGTCTGTCACTGAGTGATTAGAGAGGTTGAAGTGTTCTCCTACTGGTTTTTGAATGTTATGATTCCTGATGTCAGATTTGTGTCCGTTTATTCTTTTGCGAAGAGACTGTCCGGTTTGGCCAATGTACATGGCAGAGGGGCATTGCTGGCACATGATGGCATATATCACATTGGTAGATGTGCAGGTGAACGAGCCCCTGATGGCATGGCTGATGTGATTAGGTCCTGTGATGGTGTCACTTGAATAGATATGTGGACAGAGTTGGCAGCGGGGTTTGTTGCAGGGGTAGGTTCCTGGGTTAGTGTTTTTGTTGTATGGTGTGTGGTTGCTGGTGAGTGTTTGCTTCAGGTTGGGGGGCTGTCTTCTTAAATGAAAGGAGAATGGGGTGTCTATTTCTATGGGACGAGTAGCACAGACCTGGCAAATACAGATGCTGCTANGCTGTCTTCTTAAATGAAAGGAGAATGGGGTGTCTATTTCTATGGGACGAGTAGCACAGACGTGGCAAATACAGATGCTGCTACCCCCTTCCCAGGGCCGGCTCCAGGCACCAGCTGACCAAGCAGGTGCTTGGGGCGGCCCCTCGGGAGAGGGGCGGCACGTCCAGCTATTCGGCGGCAATTCGGCGGAGGGTCCCTCACTCCCGCTCGGAGCGAAGGACCTCCCGCCGAATTGCCGCCGCAGATCGCGATCGCGGCTTTTTTTTTTTTTTTTTGCTGCCTGGGGCAGCAAAAACCCTGGAGCCGGCGCTGCCCCTTCCTTCCCCAAACGCTGCTTTCTCTAGTCAGATTTAGCACTAAGCACTTCACAAGTACAGACTGGTTGAGGCTATGTCTACACTGGCCATTGAGCGACAAAACTTTGGTCGTTCAGAGGTGCTAAACCCCTCCCCCGACCCCCGAAAGACAAAAGTTTTGCCGCGGCAAGTGTCAGTGTGACCAGCGCGTTGTTGGCTGGAGCGCTCTCCTGTCGACAACGCGAACGCCGCTCGGTGGGGGTGGAAGGATTTTGTCAGCAAAAGTGCCGCCAAACAGCGGCTACACTGCCTGACTTTTAGCTGTGTAGTGTAGACAAAGCTTTAGAGGGAAGGGCACGTGGGCAGCCTGTGTTGGGTAACAGTGACTCTAAACACGTTTCTCTCATGTGATAATAAACCAACGTGGCCAGCTCCCCTGGGGGTTTAGGGAAAGGCAAAACTGGCATTTAGGTGCCCAATTCCGATCGCTCTTCCATGGGAGTTAAGTGCCGAAAGATCAATTGTGCTTTTGGAATATCTCCCCCTTAGCCCTTAAACTGCTGGTCTAGTGTCCGGGCCACAAGTCTGCCTCCTTGTAGGACATGCTCAGCTCCCTGCAGCCGAAGGGGAAGGTATGTCCTTGGGGCAGTGATACTGGGGAGAGTGTCCCGAAGACACACATGCTTCTGTACAAAGGCATGTCTGCTGGGGGTGGGGATGGGGAGAATGTCAGATATTCCCAAACCCCTGAGGCCAAATTTTCAGCCGATGTCAATCTGTCGCTCCACTGCCTTCAGTTGACTCCACCAGAGGATCTGGCCCATAAGACATGTTTGTACCTGGCCTCCTGGTGACGTGGCCAGGGCAACATTAAAAAGTAGCAGCTGTGGATCATAAAAAAGGAGCCATATCAATGCCTAACAGATCGAGTGCCCCTTCTTGCTATTATGGGTTCTATCCCCTTCGTGGAAGGTAGGTCGACTCATATTTAACTGAGGTTACATTTGATCTTAACCAAAAGAAGCCAGTACTTTCAGGAAGAGCATTCAGATAAAACGTAAGTCAGTGTTCCCTGCCCCCCTGCTTTGCAAATGGAAAAGAAAGAGACCTTAGCAGCAGTCCAGGCTGGTTCCCTCCCCTCCCCGTGCCTGGCTGTCTTTTGGGCACGGAGCACTTCGAACTAGGAACATAGCATGGTGAGGAAAGAAATAAAATAACTGACTTCATCAGGTTTCATCACATTCACGGCTAGTTAACCATGAACTGGGGACCGGTTAACTGCTGCTCGCAGAGCCATAGGGGAAGGTCTGATTTCCCTTTTGCTGGAATAAGCAGCAAACACACAGCCAGGCTCCCTGCTTCCTTTAACCTGCAAAAACAAGGGAGTCCTTAAAGCTCATCCATCCGCTCAGTCCTCTCTCTCTTCCCTACATTCGAAATCCCTGAGAGTGTAAATCCTCACATTTGCTTCCCTCCCTCTCTCCCTCAGTCACACACACACACTCTCCCCCTCCTCCCTAGTCGGCTGCTATCTGATCTATGATGATATGTGATCTCTTGGATACAACCACACACACACACGCACACACACAAACCACCAGGCATTGCTACCCAGCTGAGCAAAATGTCTTTCTCCTAGCAGCGGTGCTCATCATAGCTTTCAAATCCTTGACGATGTGGCCATGCTTTCCCCTCTGCCTTCTACTTTCTCTCTGTTTCTGCCTGCTCTTCCTGCCCTTGGGGCATCTTTGCCCTCCTCTCTGTAGCTGTATGGACTCCCACACTATAGACTGCAGGGATCAAGGACTCCCCAGTGTTCCTAATCTGTTTCCACTGGACGTACGGAAACTTCTCATAGCTGACAACAACATTCAGGCGATACCGGCTGATTTCTTTATATTTTATGGAGATCTAGTCTACTTGGACTTCAGGAATAACTCAATCACCTCCTTAGAAGAGGGCACTTTCAGCAGCTCCACCAAGCTGGTGTTTTTAGACCTAAGCTACAATAATTTGACGCAGCTGGATGCTGGGATATTCAAGTCGGCAGAGAAGATGATAAAATTAAGCCTTGGGAACAATAACCTAGTGGATGTGGACGAGGCTGCTTTTGAGAATCTGGAACAGCTCCAAGTGTTAGAACTGAATGACAATAATTTGCAGAGCCTCAACGTGGCTGCCCTGGATGCACTTCCGTCCCTTCGGACTATACGTCTAGAGGGCAACCCGTGGGTCTGTGACTGTGACTTTGCCAACCTCTTCAGCTGGATACAAGAGAATGCATCCAAGCTTCAGAAAGGTAAAGCTAAATGACTTGCAAGGCAGCTAGTGTTTGTGTGTGTTTGTGTGTGTGTGTGTGTGTGTGTGTGCTCACGCTGTTCCTGTTGGTCAGCTTGTCTGTCTGGGTGTATTGCCTGCAGTGATCCAACCTGTGAATTCTGCTCCTACCACAATTACACATTTGAACCAGCGAGTCCCTTAAAATGAAGCTGGTTTTCTTTAGTAACAACATCCCCTCCCAGTAAATGTGATATTTTGGTCCTGAGACTAAAACCTATCCAGGTTGAGAAGGAGCCTTTTCAATTAGGGTAACCCAGCACTAATTCTCTTCCAGGCTTTGGTTTCTATTAAGTAAATAAATAGATTTCCCTTAATAAGCCCTTTGAATGGCTGAATATTTGTGCCAGGACATGGGGGAACCTGATTTTACCCTGCCTAGATTTTCTGTGAAGCAGCACAGGATAGTTCAGTCCATGCATCCTATTTCATACCACTGTGGTTGTTGACCCTCTCCTGGAATTTAGTTGCTTTTGATTGCCTGCATTAGGATCTCAAATTCCAGCTTGGTTGTTGCTGGTTTTCATACAAATAACATAGCGTTTAGTTTTGGAAGCCAATTTACATGACAGCTCAAGCTGCAAAATTTGGAACGGAATCCAGGTTTGGATCTGGGACACCTGAAATGGCAAAGCACTTGGTTCGGGGGTTTTGGCCGGTTATTTTTCAGATGTGTATTGAAATAATATTAAAGCAGCCGTGTGCAGGAATCCAGACTCTCCCTGCCCAAAGCTCCTCTTAATCTTACAAGCCTTAGCTGGAGATCAACCACAGTTCATGGTTCCCAACAAGCACCGGGTCTCAAACTCATGCCACTCAGCCCCCAAGATGCACGTGAAAGACAAACTGCTAGGAGCGTAGGTGCTAACAGTGTTACTGAGGGTCCCCAAAGTAACACCCCTAATGAGCTCACTGCTGCCTAGTCGGCTTCTGAGCAGAACTATGTTTGACTGGGGAGGGAGGGGTGATAAAAGGCTGAGGCTTGAGAGCCAGGGAGAATGGGAGGAGATGGAGAAAGAGGGAGAATCCATTCTCTAAAGAGCATCTCTGTGTATTTCATGGAGTGTCAGAGGCAGAGGGAGAAAAACACAGAATGAGCCAAGAAAACGATTTCAATAGCTTTTCCCCTCCTCTTCGTTACCAGAGAGGCTGTAATCACTTATGTGAGCTCTCCCTGTGCTCGTGACCTTGGGTGGCATTTTTGATACATTAATCTTGTTTGCCCTAGATGCTCAAGGATGTAATGGAACCAGCTCCTATTAGAGAAGAATGAAGTGATTTGGGGAGAAAAAGGGTTGATCTCCCCACCCCCACCTGGCGTGAGCCGAATCTTGACCTACTTCCCCCACGATGCCTGGGCCAGCTTTAGTCTGTCTCTGAGCTGAGTGTTGGCAGGATCTGAGCCAAACCCTGGCCCATCTCTTCCCTGTATCCAAGCCAAACCTTCATCCATCTGCCCCTCTGTGTCCCAACGGAACCTTCACCCATTTCCCCCAACTCCTTGTCTCAACGGCATTTTAATTTTTCTCCCCAAACCTTTAACTGAGCAAAAGTTGTGATCATTTTCCCCCCACCTCCTTCTCTGAGCCAGCATTATCCCTCATTCCACCCCTTTTTCTTAGCCAATCTTTCTCCCATCCCTCCCAAACCAACCCAATCTGTTCCACCTTCAAAAATATTCAAATAATGAGACCCCCCCCTCCCCAATCTGCCTCCCTTCCCAGCATAACTTCCCCCTCCCCTCCACTTTCACCCTCCCATTGGTCTTATGCCTGTTCCTAAGTTTACCTGTGGTTCTTTAGCCTGGAAATCCCTAGGTGCTTCCTGGGGTCAGCGAGGCTAAAAGCACTTTGTCACAGTGTTTTGTCTCAGCCATTTCCAACCCCAGATGAACCCAAGAATATCTATATATTTGTTCTGAGCTCCAGAAGGAGGTGAGAAATGGAATCTCCATCCTTAGAGGTTTTTAAGGCCCGGCTTGACAAAGCCCTGGCTGGGATGATTTAGTTGGTGTTGGTCCTGCTTTGAGCAGGGGGTTGGACTAGATGACCTCCTGAGGTCTCTTCCAACCCTGATATTCTATGATTCTATGAGAGGAAGACCACTTGGAAGTCTCTGGGTAAAGATAAAAGAGGTAAATAACAGGGGTAACATCATGGTAGGGGTCTACTATAGACCACCAAATCAGGACGAGGAGTGGATGAGGCATTTCTAGAACAAATAACAGAGCACAAGACCTAGAAGTAATGGGGGACTTTAGCTATCCAGACATCTGTTGGAAAAGTAATACAGCAAAACACAAAATTTCCAGTAAGTTGTTGGAATGTGTTGGGGACCATTTTTTTGTTTCAGAAAGTGGAGGAAATAACCAAGGGGCAGCCATTTTAGACTTGATTCTCACCAGCAGGGAGGAATTGGTAGCGAATCTGAAGGTGGAAGGAATTTTGGGTGAAAGTGATCATAAAATGATAGATTTCATTATTCTAAGGAAAGGAAGGAGTGAGATCATCAGAATAAGGATAATGAACTTTAACAAACTAAGAGAACTGGTAAGTAAGATCCTGTGGGAAGAAAATCTAAGGGAAAATGGAGTTCAGGAGACCTGGCATTTTCTCAAGGAGTTGATATTAAAGTCAAAACTGCCAACTATTCCAATGTGAAGGAAAGATAGGAAGAATATAAAAGAGTATGACTCCCTCTTTAATGGCCTGTAAATCAAGAAGGAATTCTACAAAAAGTGGAAACGTGGACAAATTGCTAGGGAGGAGTACAAAAGAATAGCATAAGCATGTAGGGACAAAATTAGAAAGGCTAAGGGTACGTCCAGACTACCCGCCTGGATCGGCGGGTAGCAATCGAATTATCGGGGATCTATCTATCGCGGCTCGTCTGGACGCGATAGATCGATCCCCGAACGCGCTCCCATCGACTCCGGAACTCCAGCAGGGCGAGCGGAGGTAGCGGAGTCGACGGGGGAGCTGCAGCCGTCGATCCCGCGCTGCGAGGACGCGAAGTTACTTCAGGTAATTCGAAATAAGATACTTGGACTTCAGCTACGCTATTCCTGTAGCTGAAGTCGCGTATCTTATTTCGATAGCTCCCCCTAGTGTGGACCAGGCCTAAGGCACAAAGTGAGTTACACCTAGCAAGGGACATAAAAGACAATAAGAAGAGGTTCTATGAATACATTAGGAGCAAGAGAAAGACAAAGGAAAGTATAGTTCCTCTACTTAATGGGGAAGAAAAGCTAATAACTGATGACATCAAGAGGGCTGAGGTATTTTAATGCCTATTTTGCTCCAGTTTTCACTAAAATGGTAAATTGTGACCGGATACTTAACATAATTAATATTAACAACAAGGGGGAAGGAACACAGCCAAAATAGGAAAAGAACAGGATAAAGAATATGTTAGATGTACTCAAGTCAGCAGGGACTGATGAAATTCATCGTAGGGTACTTAAGGAACTAGCTGAAGCAAGCTTGAAACCATTAGCAATTATCTTTGCAAACTCAGGGACTATGGGTGAGGTCCCAGAGGACTGGAAAAGGGCAAACATAGTATCTATCTTAAAAAAGGAGAACAAAGAGGACCCAGGGAATTATAGACCAGCCAGTTTAATGTCAAGATACTGGAACTAATGATTAAACAATCAATTTGTAAGCTCCTAGAGAATAATAGGGTTGTAAGGAATAGCCAGCATGGATTTGTTAAGAACAAATCATGCCAAATCAACCTAATTTCCTTCTTCGATAGGGTTACTGACCTAGTGGATAAGGGAGAAGCTGCAGATGTGATATATCTTGATTTTGGTAAGGTTTTGGACCACAAATAGAATACGAGTCAGCAATGTTATGCAAATGCGAAAAAGGCTAATACCATTCTGGGGTGTATTAACGTGAGTGTTGTATGTAAGATCCGGGAGGTAATTGTCTCACTCTCCTCGGCACTGGTGAGGCCTCAGCTGGAGTACTGTGTCCAATTCTGGGCACCACACTTTAGGAAACATGGACAAATCACTGTTCTCTGGACTCTCTTCAACAGAAGTGATAAAAGGTTTAGAAAACCCATCCTATGAGGAAAAGTTAAAAAAACTGGGCATGGTTAGTCTTGAGAAAAGACAACTGAGGGGGAATCTGATAACAGTCTTCAAATATGTTAAGGGTTGTTATAAAAAGGACAGTGATCGATTGTTCTCCAAATCTGCTGAATGTCGGACAAGAAGTAATGGGCTTAATCTACAGCAAGAGAGATTTAGGTTAGATATTAGGAAAAACTTTCTAATTATAAGGACAGTTAAGCACTGGAATAGGCTTCCAAGGAAGGTTGTGGAATAGCCATCACTGGAGGTTTTTAAGAACAGGTTGGACAAACACCTGTCAGGGATGGTCTAGGTTTACTTGGTCCTACCTGAGCACAGGGAGCTGGACTTAATAACTTCTCAAGGTCCCTTTCAGGCCTACATTTCTGTGATTCCATGATTCTGTGAATCAACAGAGCAGAGAAGCTCACCAACGTACCGAAAAAAATGCACTAAACTTTTTCAAGCTTTCAGAAGACTGAGTTTGATTTGACTTTGCGGCAAAGGTTTGGGCAGGTTCTTATTTTATCTGAAATGGTCTCCCTGTCCCTATACCCCAATCCTGTGAACACCTGCTTAACTTGCCTGACAGGGTAGTGCCATTGACCTCACTGGGACAGTTCACATGAGTGAATTTAAGTACATACATCCAGAAGGGGGTGGAGCCCTAGTTCACATTGCCTCATCGAAGCTACTGCTGTTAAAAGTGCAGGCTGTCTATTTCATTAAACTTAGGGAAGTATTACTCAAGGAGGTGAGGGCAAACCCAAGCCACAAAGGGCAAGATTTTCTCAACAATACTTTAAAATCATTGGGCCCCCTACCCCCACTCTGCCCCAGGCCCCACCCCTACCCCACTTCTTCCCCCAAGACCCCATCCCCGCCCTGCCTCTTCCTGCCCCCGCTCTGCCTCTGCCTGACCTCTTCCTGCCCAGTTCCGCCCTCTCCCCCGAGTGCGCCCCATCCCCGCTCCTCCCTCTCCCCCCCGCCGTTAAACAGCTGATTGTGGTGGGCAGGAAGTGCTGGGAGGGAAGGGAAGGAGTTGATCGGTGGGGCCGCCGGTGGAAGGGAGGCATTGGGGGTAAGAGGAGAAGCTGGCTGCCTGTGGGTGCTAAGCATCCACTAATTTTTTTCTGTGGGTGCTCCAGGGCTGGAGCACCCATGGAGTCGGCACCTATGCAAACAGCAATCCACCTGGACATTTGGCGATCAGACTAACTGAATTCCCTGATGTGCTGCTGCAAGTTTGGAGTCACAGAGGCGTGTTCTGGCTGTCAGCACATCAAGATAAGTAGGGCAGCCGGCGTTATGCCTGGAAACAGTTTAGAAAGGAAAGACAGAGACAAATTGTGCAGGTTTCAAGATAAAGGTCTGAATTCAGCACCACGCTTTTCCTTTTCACTTCTAGAGCAATTCCAGTGTTTGAATATCACAGTACACGCTAATGGGGAAAGCTGAGATGTGGCGAACTGGCTGGTGATTATCTCCACGTGAGATTGTTTAGGTATATGGCGGGATTAACAACACAGATTGTCAAGGGACAGAGCTGTAAAGTTATTGAGCCTGGGAATCTCATATGCCTTTCATTCAACAATACTGAATTCCTGTTAGAAAAGAAAGGAAAGACACCCCCTCCTGAAATACAGATGGAAATTTAAGGGGGGAGGGACTGATTCATCAGTGCCCTATGCCTCTTTGCACCAGCTATAATGCCCCATCCATTTCAGTGGACATCCTTGGCGGGCTGAAAGGTGGTTTGGGGCATCAGGGTGGATTGGAGGAGGAGAAAGCGTGCCAGAAGAGGCAGGAGGTACTATTCTGTGGCTGCTATAACAACCATAGGGGTATCCCTAACCCGCACTAGGGACTGAACTGGGGCCCAGGACTGCAGCTTTCAGATATACTGTGACATAAGGCCCCTGTAAGGATCAGAGACAGGTGGAAAGAAACAGAAACTAAGTGGCTGGGGGAGAGAAACTTCAGGATAGTCGGATGCTGTAAAATTACTCTTGATTGTGAGCTTAAAATTAGACTGTTGAAAATGCAGTTTAATGTGCCCTGCCTCTCCAGTATAGCAGAGAATGACCCAAACTGGAACTGTGTATCGAGTCCACCAACTACCCCACCCCTGAAATTTGGGCATTTCCTTAAAATGGGATCCTGACCCAAAAGTGCCGTGGGTTTGGGTTTTGCAAAATAGACACCCAGCTGATGAAGTCCAACCCCTAGTTGATGAGGTTTGAAAAACATTCAAACCACCCTGCAGGGTAGCCCATCTGAATAGAAATTCCATTCTGCTGCAGCAGATATGGTCCAAACCCCAGAACAATTCATCCCAAACACCCTCCTTCCCCCTCCACTCCAAATATTTGGATAAATTGGTGACCTGGATATGAACCACTATTCAACCCATGAGTTTTGCAAAACCTACATCCATTGTGCCTGATTTCTAATTAGCAGGGCAACTACTGGAAAAGGCCTCTGAAGTTACTTTTTCTGCTGATCTGTCTTTGACTGTTTGACCAGAAACTCTCTTCCCAGCTATGCTGCTCCTGCCTATCTGGCTCTGTTGCTTCGCACAAACAGCTGGCATCTGATTCCTTTTATAGATCTCAGCCTTTATGCACCTAACTTTTATTTCTAAATAAAGCATTACTCAGCAAAAAATGCTTCTTCTCACACCCTAAATTGCAGGCAGACTTGTGACAGGAGCTGCATACAACGTTTTGCACTCAAAACAAATGGCTGCTGATCACTTTGCCAATTTTATGGAAGGCAAGTACTTTTTTTTTTAAATGTAAAATGTTGAATTTTCATCACAATCCAGAACAAAGGGCAATTTCCCCCCATCTAAATGGTTCCACGTTTAGTGAAGACTGAACTTGTGCAATGCATCAAGCTGTCAAAAGAAGTGAAGGTCAGTGTAATAATAATATTTGGATTGTATATAGCAGCTTTGATCTGAAAGGATCCAAAAAGTGCTTTCCAAACTATGGAAGAAATTCAACCTGAGGTTTAAATCTGGTGCCGGCTCTCTGCACGAGGGGTGAATTTCATTGGATATACATGTGGCACCATTGAATTGCAGCAACCAGGTAGATGACGGGTGCACAGAATGCTAAGAATAGTGAGGGAGAAAACCAGGGCAAATGTCTGCTCTTAAGAAATCCTCCATCAGATCTGTAGAGTCTATGCAGAGAAGACAGGGTCTCTTTCATTAAAGGTCTCGTTTGGATCAAGGGCTGAGCTGGCTTTGCCAGGATTTGACCCTGTTGGTTGAGGGAGTCAAGGGAAGTGCACATTGGAGGCTTATACCATTATGGCATCCCCTCTGCTTCGTTCTATTGGCTCCATAACACATTTCATTTTTTGCTTGCTGGGTTTTACCAGAGGTGATTGACAAGGTCCAGATTCACCAGAGTGGAAACTTTAAGAGGGAAGGAGCTCACATGGGCTCCTTTAAGGAACCTGATAGAAGTGGGGTAAGAAATGTGCTATTAAAAAAGCGAGAACTAATGCAGAGCATTTGGAGGGTTGGTGTGAATAACTTTCAGAGACCTATTCAAACCACCCAAGTCTGCTGGGTTTGCAGGGCTGGTCTAGGGAGATCTTGGGACTATTGGATGAAATCTTGACCCAACTGAAGTCAAAGGAAATTTTGCCCTTGACTTCTGTAAGGCCAGGATTTCATCCATAGTCTCATGAGATTTCTGGTATTTGCTGCTTCATGTAGAATGAAGCAATGCCATGAAAATACAACCCTGCTGCTCCTGCTATCTGTAACAACCTTCCTGTATCTCCGGACCTCATCTGCTCTCTCTCTCTCTCTCTCTCTCATGTCCCATCTCAGCTGAAAAGGCCTAAACTTCTTAATTTCACTCTTCCAATGTTGTTATTTACTACTGCTGGCTCTGATGCTGCAATTTGCTGCTTGCAGGTGCGCCTGAACTGCAGGATTGGGACCTAACTCTGCCATTTCATCATTTAAACCTGTAAAGCCTTCTGGGCACACGGCTTGGAAGGAAGATGCGATTTTAAAAATTAAATGCTGTAAAAGGATCCCGTTGATTCTCCCCACTTGCATGCAAAAGGTGGGTTCCGATGAAATGCAGGTCCTGAAGGGAATTCAAGTAGCCTGGGGTGCCCATATTTAATTAAGTGCTTTGTAGAGGTCTCTATTGCTATTTTATACCTTGCATGGACATGCCTTGGGTAGCTGTGAGCGTGACCTTGTTTACTAATGGCTAATGCATTTTTAACATGACTTTTAATTAGAGTTTAAATAGTCCTTGAAGTGTGACTGTGGTGTCTCCTTTCTGTCATCTTGCCCTCTCTTTTTTTTTTTTTTTTTTTTCCTTTCGGTGTCTTAGGAAAAAGCCTTTTCAGGAAGGGTGAGGAAGCTGGTGTGCTGAATTGGTCTTGCAAAGAGCAGCCACTGTGCCACTAAACCTAGTGTCAATAGTACAGGCATTTCATCTTGTTGCTATTTAATGCATATCCCACTTAACTCCCCCCTACACTTTATAGGAACAAAAGGCTTTGATGGTCTTATTTGCTAAAACGCTGCAGCTGTAGAACTATGTCAAAAATTTGCATCAATTTAAGCAGAAGGTAGAGACTGTGAATGGCTACTATCAAAACAATATGGTCTGGTATAATCCCTGTGATTCACCACCTCCTTTTCTGGAGTAAGATGCCTACTGTGTTGGCCACTCACAGACTCCCTAACAGATTTTCAGTGGTTATAAATGTAGGAAATCAACGGTCCCAACAGAGGGAGCAGATAGGGAACTGGTTTTCATTGGTGCACTATTTACCACTGCTCTGAACATGGTTAGCTGACACAGTGGTTTAAATGACAATGCTGTCTACACTAGTGATTCTAGCAATGGTCCCACCAGTGAGAGAGCAACAGTGGGAGATTGCCCATCTAAGCCTGGTAGAGTCACAGCCACATCTCCTGTGCTGAAGTAACAGTGGAATCATAGCTCTCTGGTTCCCTTTGAAAATTGTTGGAAGGGACCCCACTGGCAGGAGCGCCGCCAGCTTTTTCGGCGCCCTAGGCGGCGGAAGGTCCCGCCCCCAAAATGCCGCCCCCAACAGGGGCGGCGGAAGGTCCCGCCCCTAAAATTCCGATGACTACCGGGGCGCCGGCGCCCCCCAAATAGTAGTGCCCTAGGCGACCGCCTAGGNTTTCAGAGTAATAGCCGTGTTAGTCTGTATCCGCAAAAAGGAACAGGAGTACTTGTGGCACCTTAGAGACTAACAAATTTATTGTAGCATAAGCTTTCATGGGCTACAGCTCACTTCACCGATGAAGTGAGCTGTAGCCCACGAAAGCTTATGCTACAATAAATTTGTTAGTCTCTAAGGTGCCACAAGTACTCCTGTTCCTTTTTGCAGATACAGACTAACACGGCTATTACTCTGAAACCTTTAGTAACAGTGGATTTTTTGTAGAATGGAGTGGGGTGAGATCAGAGGGAAAGGTTACAATGGATGAGAGTCAAGAGAAGAATGAGGGGGGATTTGATAACTGCTTTCAAGTACCTGAAAGGGGGTTCCAAAGAGGATGGATCTAGACTGTTCTCAGTGGTACCAGATGACAGAACAAGGAGTAATGGTCTCAAGTTGCAGTGGGGGAGGTTTAGATTGGATATTAGGAAAAACTTTTTCACTAGGAGGGTGGTGAAGCACTGGAATGGGTTACCTAGGGAGGTGGTGGAATCTCCTTCCTTAGAAGTTTTTAAGGCCAGGCTTGACAAAGCCCTTGCTGTGATGGTTTAGTTGGGATTAGGTCCTGCTTTGAGCAGGGGGTTGGACTGGATGACCTCCTGAGGTCCCTTCCAACCCTGATATTCTATGATTCTATGATTCTATGACCAAGTCATGGTATGTAGTCTAAAGCAGTATGCTTCAATTTATCTGCACTCCTGATGTAGGTTCTTGCTGCCAGCAGCCAGATCCTGGCCACATTGACATCAGTGGCCCTAATGGACTCAATGAAAATGGTAAATGTTAATTTCAAATGGTCCCCTATATGTAAAGGCACAAGTTTTATTTAAATTTCTAGCCAGGTGGAAAGTCAGTGAAACTACTGACCTTTGTGTCACTCCTGTCTTCCTGCCAGTAGCACCTGTACCTGTTTCTCTGCTATACGCACAAGGCTGCCTTTACACTGCGTGCTAGTATAGAATTAGATCAAGCTTCCACCGAAAAGGCAGGAGACTACAGTCCATTTCCACAGCACAGCGTTTCATCGGGTATCAATGCATATACTAACACATCAATAGCTGAGTACATAATATCCAAGGCCAGGAATGTAATTAAAAACTCGGAGACATCTCACACATTCAGCAGCTTTTAGTCTATTCATGCAGAATCCCCTAACAGAAATAAGATTCCTCCACAAGCACGGTGCATGGGCTTTTATCTATACACTGAATCCTGCTCAGTTGCAGTAAAATGATCTGTTACTGGCTTCTTTTGTTCTGTTCCTAATTTCTTAGGATTTTCAGGAGAATTTTGGTCATTCCTATTTTGCAAATTAACTCTGGCCAAAAGTTTCGGGCTCCATCTACATTTAGGATCCAAAACAAATAGTCCGATTTTTAAAGGTGATGAGCAGTCAGCTCTAACTGAAGGTAAACTGAAGTCAGTAGGAAGTGTGGGCACTCGCCTCCTTTAAAAAAAGTAGGCTATTTATAGGTCTCTAAATGTGGAATTAGGTGCCTAACCGTAGACACCCAGATTTGAATTTTTTTGCCTTTCTTTTTTGGCAGCCATAGGCAGGAGCCGAGTGGCAGTTCAAATCTCTTCAGAGCAGAAGTCTCTCTCAGTACTTATTACTACAGCTAAGACATTAGTGACAGTGTTAAAGTAGAAGAAAGGGATCTATAACTAGAGGCAAAATACAATATAAGGAATAAAATGCCACATTTAAACATTTCGAGGCTTTGTAACCTCAGTAACATCAGCGAACAGCTACAATTTTACTCAAAATGACAAATATCAATTTTACTTTTTTTCCTGAAAAGTTGGTATGGAATATTCCAATGCTCTTGCAATAATCTTCAGTAACTCACTCATGCAGATTAAAATAGAGTTGAGGAAAATATTTGCACTAACCACTAAAGTTAGTCCCTCTTTCTGCTGGCTAATTGCCTGCCAACATATGTTGGTTTTTACAAATGTATCAATTATTCAATGAATAGTTTACATGTAATATTAACTAAGGCAACAGTAAGTTTCTGGTATTAGGGAATTATAATTATTAGTAGAAGAAGTAGTAAATATTTATAGTACGGTAGCACCCAAAGGGCCCAATTGGGATTTGTGTAGGGTGCTGTATAAAGAAAAGCCCTAAAGGGAAAACAGACTAAAGCAATGGTGTTGCAATACTAATGGACTTCAAAACATTCCTTATAAAAGGTATAACTAATACAAATATTTCCTACAACATCCTAAGTATTAGGAATAACCAAGGACAGAGCATGTACTCAGAAGGTCCTTTAAAGCAGAGTCAAGTTAACCTGAGGCCAGTTGTGCTATTCGCTGCTTATCTCGAGCCAGAGGAACATAAATCCAAATCAGAAGTTACCGGACAATATAACATAACTCGTTGCAGACGTCTGGGGAAATATTCACATCAGATCCCAGAGCAGGCAGTTTCAAAGCAATCAGTGGGCCAGCTGGTGTGTAGCTAGAAACTTGTTTGGCTAACCAGCACCAGTGACAAACATGATTGAATCATGGCTATTGAATGATGCAGATTTCCTACACAGCTTAAATGTATCTGGGTGTTTTGTGTGCTGTTAGGATCAGGTAGGACAGCAGGGTCACATCTCTTTGCCTGGCACAATGTTCTAACAGAGCTGTTTTTAAAAGAGAAACAATTTTTTGCTGAAACTTTCTTCCATTTTTCATCCAAAAAAAAAAAAAAAAAAAAGTGGGGGGATATAGATCCATTTCCCAGATTGTATCCATTTTCAAAGCACTTAAGCAGATGCATAATCCTCATGCCTCCCTCTACGTTTAGATATGAATTAGCTGCAGTGTGAGTGCCTTCACCTGACTTTGAGGACTTTACCCCATTGGAGGCAGAACAACCAGCAAGACTCCTTAACAGTTCCCTCCCCCTCTGTCGTGGGACAATAGTAAAGCATCCCTGAGTCCCGTTCTTCGAACACTGAACAAGGAACTTTGTTAAAATAAGTAGAGCTTCTGCCTAGAACCTTCCCTCAGCACTATCCTTCCTCACTTTCTGCTATGTAAAGAAACAGTGCACATATCCTGACGTGCCTCAGAACACACCTCCTTTCAAAATATGTTCTAGAGCTCCATCAGTCCCAAGCTTCCCACTTTATTTAGACTGTCAGCTCTTTAAGACACAGACTACCTTGTTGTGATGTGTACATAAAGGCCCTAGTGCGATGCCTATCTGCTGCCTAGCGCCTGATCTCTGCCCGGGGTTCTAAGTGTTCCCATAATTACAAGAATGAGAAACAATAGACCGCTTGCAACATGAATACATCTGTCTCTGCAAATGACACACCAGAAAGATACAGAGCGTACGACCTTGTCCTTGGGACAGCTGGAGTTTACAAGATAAAGGGTGACCCTGACCAAAATAACATACGTGACATATTTATAACACTTGTTATTTCATTTACAGATTTGTGTTTGGTATGAAGAAGCGGCTCTTCTGTACACTGGGTGGGAGCAAATTGATTTATATATAGAGTGACCAGATGTCCCGATTTTATAGGGACAGTCCCGATTTTGGGGGCTTTTTCTTATATAGGCACCAATTACCCCTCACCCCCTGTCCCGATTTTTTACACTTGCTGTCTGGTCACCCTATTTATATAACTGTCATCTTTATTAGCTCCAGCTAATTTTTCAACTTCAAACTTCCACAGCCCCCGTGAGACACCTTTTATGGGAAAGCCTGGTAGAATTTTAAAAGGGCTGAAATCAACAGGGTCCTATAGAAGTTACTCTCAAAACCTATAGAAATGAACAGTGAATGAGATCCTCGCTCCAGTTACTTTAGCCATTTTATAGGATCGTGTGGGAGGTGGCTGGGTTGTTCAGGATCTTGATCACAGTCCTGAAAGTTGCCAGTTCAGATCTCACTCACTTTCCCACTGGATCCCCATCGCCAGTGCGGTTGGACATAGTGCTGGCCACGTCACGCCCATGTGTGCCTTTGTCACGTCAGCCCAATGAGCCCATGGCTTGGGGGGGACCTTATAGAATTGTGTAGCCGGGATAGAGTTCTCTATTAAACTCAATAGGACAGTTCAAAAACCTCTAGAAAAGGTAACATTCCTATTACATCCTATAGAACTTTTCTTTAAGGGACTGTGGACTTACAGAAGGAACTGTTCAACTGCTAGGTTTTTACATTTTCTCCCATTAACTGAGGTTTTATCTCCAAAGGGCTGGATAACTTGAGCACTTGTTCTTGGACCAAAATCTAGTGCTGCACTAATAAAATCACTAAAATCTTGGACAGGCCAGCATCTGAGATTGGTGACCGTGTAGGGTGACCAGATAGCAAGTGTGAAAAATCGGGACAGAGGTGGGGGGTAATTGGCACCTATATAAGAAAAAGCCCCAAATATCGGGACTGTCCCTATAAAATCAGGACATCTGGTCACGCTATGACCGTGTAGTCTATTGATGTACCTGACTATGGGTTTACTATTCGTGTCAAGCGGCATAACATAAATGGGACCCGTCTTTGTCAGGTTTTAGACAGCAGTGGAGGATTGCAGTGGGGCAAGTTCTCTAGGGCTCCGGAACACAACTGATGGTCTGTTGAGCATCTCTGCACACATTTTGCCCACTTCTGTACAGTTTGTCTTCTGGCAAGGTTGTTATAATTTGTTAGGAGACTCAAAAGGATTTTTATTACTCACCAGAGAAGATCTTATCTCCCATCTGGTGACGGAAAGACCTAGTCTAAACGATCCGTATGTAAAACTGGAGCTTCATATTATGCAAGCATGTAAGTAATGCTAGCTGTGCATGTCTTGATCTTCTGTTATCTAATGTCCTGTGTTCAGACCTCTCTGTTGCACCAGGAATCACGCATAGGAAACAGTGCCGTCTCGGTGTTCGGGCTTGAACTGTGGCTCTAAGTCATATGCCATGGTGAGGACGGTGTGCAGGCACTCCACACCAATGGCCTCCTCCTAGAGAACATGACCGTGGCACCACCCTTTGACCTGAGTGACTCTACTGGCTGTTTCAGGAACCGACTCCTCCCCAATCACTTTGGGGAACCTAGGGGCAGATTTGTCCTGGTGCCTAAGGCGCAGGTACAGAAGGGAGTCAGCTTGCCACCTTCCACATTCAGAGGGCGAAGCATCTGGTATAGGCTGGGGCAGCCCTAACTTGTATCGCTGTTGTAATGACCCCTGTCTTCAACCATTGCAACAGGAGTGAAGAATCACAGGGGCTCAGGTCGATAGTGACCACGCCCACTCTCTCTTTCAGCCCACTCACACCAGGCCTCGTGTACAGGGAGATGGGATCGGCACAGAGCTGGTGGAGAGGACTCTATTGTGGGAGGCTGCTGTACTCAGCAGGAATTCATTGGGGGCACAAGCAAATAGCTCCTCATGCTGTCGCCCCCCCCCCCCTTTGCACACCCATGTAGGGCCAGGTACAGCCAGCCCTACCTGGTGGTGCACGGCCTCTCTTTCCTTCCGTTCGCTCTGTGCTTGCATTCCAGTCAACGTGCTGAAATTCCCACCGAGTTATTTTTTTAGGCCTTCAGAATGGTGACTGGTTTCAGAGGGGTAGCCGTGTTAGTCTGTATCAGCAAAAACAACGAGGCGTCCTTGTGGCACCTTAGAGACTAACACATTTATTTGGGCACAAGCTTTCGTGGGCTAGAACCCACTTCATCAGATGCATGGAGTGGAAAATACAGTCGGTAGGTATAAATATACAGCACATGAAAAGATGAGAGTTGCCTTACCGAGTGGGGGGTTGGTGCTAACGAGCCCAATTCAATTAGGGTGGATGTGGCCCATTCCCAACTGTTGACAAGAAGGGGTGAGTATCAACAGATTCAGACATGTTTGCATGGTGTGTCCCCAACCCCGATTGGAGCTCTGGGTTCTGTTGTTAAAGAAATTTTAAACACAACAATTAAATAAAAGGCACGAGGGTTCTCAGTCAAGACCAGGATACTTTGCGGTGCTTATTTTCAACAGCTTGTTATTGCAGCCCCTGGGATTCGCACACATTTAAGTGACAAAAGGATTGTCTAAAAAAAGTCCCAAATCCTTATGCACTGTGTATTTATGCCTTTGCTAGAGTGGCTCAGTAGGTTAATACCTGTGCGACCCATTGCTGGAAAGTATCTCAGTGTTTCTCTATTATCATGGTATAATAGATCGGTAAGGGTTAGATCATCCCTGCTGATTTTCACTGCAGAGAGGAAGAAAGAAGCAATAAATCGTAGACAAATGGACAATACATCTGTCAGAAGATGAGGAGCTGAGCTTAAATGTCATCATCCTTCTGGCCCTCTGACCCAGGTGGGTGGAGAGGATACGGACTAGGTGGGGAAGCCACTCTGTGCAGCAGCCTCCCTACCGGGAAATAACCATTGTAATTAATGCTGACCACTTTGCAGCAGGCTGTCTTGCCCTTCCTTCCTGCACAGAACCCCCAGGATCACTTGTGGGAGGGAGTTCCATGTACAGAGGAGACAGACCAGTGGATTTAAGATCCACCACGTGGATCTGTTGCTAGATGTGAGATAGGACCTCTTCTGGAATGCAGAATATCTGTACTTCTGATATAGTGGGCTCAAGTTTCATGATGATGAAGACAAATCACATTTAAATAGCATGAAGGGTGTGACACCAAGCTATGAAAGGCAAGAAAGGAATCGTTATGGTCCACATATCTTACTAAATTCATCATGTGTTGCCCAGGTATGTAGCACTTCCAGTCAGCAATCAGTAGATATGATGCAATTTGTATTGTAGTAGTTTTCAACCCGTGGTCCACAGACCCACTATATACAAGATTTCCAAAGCAGTCTGCACCTCCATTCGAAAGGTTTTAGGGGTCCGCAAATGAAAATGTTGAAAACCACTGGTGTCCTGCATTATCTTGGACTCCATGCATCACTTGGGGAGGAGAAGCACCATGCGCAATTGGAGACGCTGCTATTATTATCACTCCGGTTACAAATAAAGGACCTGATCCAAAGCCCCTTGAAGTCAACAGGAAAACTCCCATACTTTAATGGGCTTTGGAACAGCCTCACAAAGTTAATTCACCAATTTGAATGGAACAATACATGGTCTCTCTCTCTCTCGCCCACCCCCACCGACTCCAGCTCCCAGTGAGTAATGCAGGCAAGTTAGGTTATTCCCAAAAAAGCTTTAGCGGGCTGTTTTTCCCCCCTCCTGGTCTCAACCAGAAGAAGGCACATACACAGTGTGGGCAAACCATAGCTGGGAGCTAGCAAGGCCTCTTTTGTCTCAGGCCGAGCTTTACCCGTGGCATCTATTCGTTTCCATGACTAAGAACTCTGTGAAAACTCCGGGCTAAACTAGCATGTTGGAGTGTGTGAATAAAGCAAGTAGAAAATTCCAATCTAATCTGGTTTGTTTGAGAGCGTGACCTAGATTCCAAGACCCACAGCTACGCAAAGAGGAGCACTTTGTGTGTGTGTGTGTGTGTTGTTTTATAATCAGGCTTTCCATCATTGCAGCACACTCTAGTTCACACACAGCAGGAAATATTCCCCCAGGGCTCAGTACAATACAAACGCTCTTTGATTTGGATGCTTTACACCCTGATGTAAGGTGAAGATGGGGAATGTCATACGGGGAAAGGAACAGAGCTGACATATTCCCTCTGGGCTCAATCCTGCTCCCACTGAGGTCAACAGTAAAACTACTGTTGACATCAGTTGTGCAGGATTGGGCCCCAATCTTTCCCGGTACCACACAAAGGAAATCTGCCTCTTAGATACTGGACGCATCACCATGCTGAGTTATTCCCCGGCTCCAGGAGGTGATGCACCTAGAAACAATGTCTCTTTCTCCTGTTTCTCTCAATTTCTTTTTCTCTCAAGAAAATACAGTGTCTGTCTTGGCTCCAATACGCCTGTGCATGGGTGCTGCTTTGTGCCACTCCAGCACACCACACAGCCCTAATGCTGGTGGATCCAGACCGTGAAGGATTCCTCCTGCATAGAGACTGCTACATGCTGGGTCAGGGGGAGCAGCCAGGATGTACTTATGCCAGGCTGATCTCTGGTTGCTGGAACGGTGCTTCCAAGAATATAGGCAGGCAGTATAAATGAGGCTGTTCTAAGTTAAACTGAGGATCAGATCAGTACCCCCACTGGACCCCAGGATTAGTGGGCACAACGGTGGCTTAAAGCCACCTTCTGCGCCCCTCCTCTAGACTTGTGCTGACTACAACTCAGATGTACCAGAAAATAGGAGCCCTCTTTATTATAGTGCCACTTACCATAACGCTATATCTCCATACCCCTATTTTTTTTTTGCCTGTTTGCTCTGTGTAACTATAATAGGAAAGGAAAGCTTTCACTCTGTTTTCTGCGCGCTGTCCCCTTAAATGGATTGGAGTTCCCTTGCCTACTGCACGGGGTAGCTGCCGTTTTGAATTTTAGTCCAGATGCTGAATGTTACAGAGGGCAGGACTGTGTTCTGTCTCTCCTTAGGATTTTAGAGTTGTTCTTTCTTTCATTCGTTCTTTTGTTCTTTGTCTGAAATAAATGTTGTCTGTGTAATAAGGGCGTGACAGCCAGGAGTGCTGGCAACAAACAGGAGTCCATATTCATGGACTCCAGTAGCTACTGTTGCAATCTAGGCCGAGAAATACATGCCTTGAATTTTGTGTATGGGAAAACTTAGCCGTTTGGAACTAGTTTCTCCGAACGGTATTCACAAGCTAACTATTGCTATGGAAGCTAATAGATGGTCAGCCCAAACTAGAACATCGGATCTGACCACCTTTGAGGAAGTTTGGCTCTAGCTATGCATCCCAACTTTAGGATTTTCCTAGGTGTGTGCATATGCCTAGAGTTATAATTACAACAACACTCATTTCATGGCACCAGAGATAGTGCTCTTGATAAGGCTGTATCTGTAAAACGAAAACAGGAAAAGCAGGCTTACACATTTCAAAATAACACACTATTCACTAGTTTTGACCTAAGAGGTCATATCGGGCCTTGACTCTCACCGCTGGCTTCAGTGGAACTGCAAAGATGTTAGATTGTATGCTCTTTGGGGCAGGGACTTTGACTTTTATTCCATTTTTGTACCATGTCTAGCACACTGAGACCCTGAATCTGATTCGGGGCCTCTGGGCACTTCTGGAATACCACTAATAATGTCAGTAAGACAGTGCAGAATTTTATTCTATGGATGAAATTCACCCCATGTAGAGCCCCAGCACAAAGTTCATCAGTTACTTAAATTGCATTTAAGTCCAGTGGAATTTAAGTGGTGCATAGGCCTGGTCCTTGTGTAATACCGACAGACCCCAATCAGCAGTGGGCAGGATTGAACCTGGGACCTCAAGAGCTTATGTATGAGCCTCTACTGCAGGGGTAGGCAACCTGCGGCACGCGAGCTGATTTTCAGTGGCACTCACACTGCCCGGGTCATGGCCACCGGTCCGGGGGGCTCTGCATTTTAATTTAATTTTAAATGAAGCTTTTAAACATTTTAAAAACCTTATTTACTTTACATACAACAATAGTTTAGTTATATATTATAGTCTTATAGAAAGAGACCTTCTAAAAACATTAAAATGTATGACTGGCACGCGAAACCTTAAATTAGAGTGAATAAATGAAGACTCGGCTCACCACTTCTGAAAGGTTGCCGACCCCTGCTCTACTGCATGAGCTAAAAGCCACATGCCTCTTAGCTTCAGCTGTACAGACTCATCAATCCTAGAGGTCTAGGTGTTACTAGAGGGGGACAGAGCACCCCACCAAGCAGGCATGGGTTACACTTGCCCTCTGAATTTGGGGTGAGTTTCAGCCTCAGTGAATATTCAGGCACTTGAGCTAAACAATGGGCTGCTCACGAGTATTCACGCTAGTAAAGCCCAAAGGGTCACAACCACATTCAAACTGAAATTTGCTTTCACATCTGACTATTTGCAGATTCTCTCCCCTCTCCCGCCCTCCCCCCATTTTCTCAGTGTACTTAACTGAAACCTTCCTATGTCCCCTTGGAGCAGACTTTTCTGTCACAGCATGGCACTGATCTCCTCCCCATAGCAAACATCTTCCTGTTCATTCTAATTTGCAATATGTTACCCTGATTCGCTTCTGGCTGCTCCCTAATTATGTTCCAACGTGTTTTAACCGTTAAGATATAATTAGTGTTTGAGAAGCAAAGAGCAACTAGATTTCATTATTTCTAGTGTACAAATTGTATTCAATAAATCATAAGGAAACTGGATGGTTCTGGGGAATTGCATATGTAGCCTTTGCTGTCTTGGTCTCTGTTTCAACTCCAGTCGATATAAAAAGTATCCACAAGTTTGTATTATTTTGATGGACTCTGTGTGATGAGTTGATGGTCTCAGGCCAATCCCTGAGTTATAGGAGTAACTCCAGTATCTGGGAGCAGTAGTTGGGGAGCTCCCGCTAATTTTAACAGCAGAAGGGGAGCTATGCTGCCCACCCTGCTGCTCCCCATTACTTTAACCCTCTGCAGTCCCAGCAGAGAGGCCCAGGAGTAAAGGTCAGTCCTGCAAATTGAGGGCATTGAGCACCCTGCAGGATGACACCCTCATAAACGGATGCAGAGACTGAATGGCTAAAACTGAGGGACTCATGGGAAAAGAATATCTGTGAATATTAATTCAAATTAAAGTGAATTGTGATTCAGCCACATGCCAGGAACCTGAGCTTCCCTAACCAAGAGTTTCGATCAGCGAGGGTTCAGAGAACCAGCGTGTGAATGAGGCCAGAGTTTAGGGATTGTACACGCTCTCTGCTCTGAAAATGGTCCCATTTTGGCAGGATAATTTAATGGAATCAGGACTAACTTTCAATTTGCAATGAAATGCATAATGGCTCAAACTCCTAGCCGTCCAAATGATTCGCCATTGATTTGCTACAGCACCCATTATGAGCTTTCAGTGCTGTTCAAAGAAGTTCTCTTGCAGAATTCTCCAACATCCCTTTCAGAAAGTTTCTTTCTCTCCCTTTGTTATTTCCTGGCCATATCGCCTCATGATTCGTGACTTGACTCTTTCGACCTAGTGTGATGCATCAGCCAAGAAATTTTAAAAGACAGGATTTTTCTCAAAGGTTCAGATGATGAAAGTCTGATTTTTCAGCACAGTTGGCCAGTCAGGTCCTTTTATGTTACAAAATGTGATTGTAGCAGCCTGACATGAACCATTTTTCAGGATACAACCGAACAGCAAGGAAATTTCTCAGAAGCAGGAGGAAATAAATTGTCCTTTTTCTTTTGAGAGAATAAAACTGAACTTAAAACATATGAGGCCTTCTCTGCAAACTACCAGAGCAGCGGACAATTAATTTCTAGGTGCAAATGTATGCAAAAGTTTTGCAGGGTTCAGGGCCACTGGCATCTACTTCTCGTCTACCATTGACACACTGGAGGTGGTGTGCTCTTTAAAGCTTGGTGCCTCAGTTTCCCCATATATTAAAAGGGAATAATACATGCCTCACAAGGGTATTAGGGAGTTTAATAATTTAGGGTTAGATTTTCAAAAGCACTTAAGCAATGCAGGAGCACAAGGCCCTTTGAAAGTCCATGGGAAATGTGCTTTTGAAAATCACAACATTAATATTTGTAAAACATATTAAGATGCTTGCATAACATTAACTCTATTTTGGGGTTTTCTAGGTTGGAATTCACTGTCAGACTTTCCAAAGAGCTCAGGGCTAGATTTTCAAGTGTTCATCATCCAAAATTGGTGTCTGATTTTCAGTCATGTTTAGAACCCTATATGCGAGGCACTTTTGAAAATTTGGCCCTGTATTACTAAGCATCACATAGGTAAATTAGGTTAGTATAAATCATAGCAGACTTCTGCTCTTCTCCTTTCCCAGATTTTAGGAAGCCTGTTTGGAGTATACAGGTGCATTTTTTTTATTCGCAATATAGAAAAAACCTTTCCAGTTCCACTAGAAAAGTTTACGCAAAAAACTGTGTCTGGCCACATGTTCTAAATGTGGCCAAATTTTGGCATAGTCTAATCCCCTCTGGTAGCTCATTCCATAGCCAAACCTTCTTCTCCAAGAATGCTTTGTCTCCAGCTCTCATGCGCTTCATCAGGGCCTTTTTTAGCTGCATTGTCCCAGAGAACTAGGTGGCTCTTGCATGGAGATGAGGCTTACATACACTATATTATTGGTAGTAATTATTTTATCGTTCTGAGTTCAACTAAAATTCTTACTTGTGACAATCTGGTGAGAAGAATGTAAATCAATAGCTGTGTGTGCAAATTGCAATGAGTTATTTTATAACTGTTCACGGCTTTAACATCTGATAGAATTGAGAGAGAGAGAGAGAGATATCTAGGTCCTAGGGCTTAGCCTCCCTTGCTAAGACCTCTACATTTTCTCTTCACCCTGGTTTCTTTCCCAGGGAGCTTGGGAGGGGAGGGGCTTCTGTTCCGATCTTAATTTGCTTTTTGCCCTTCTTGCTACCACTGGATAAATAACTAGGTTAGAATGGCTATCCCAAGTGCAAATGCTAGCTAGACCCAATGCAAAGCACCAGTGAACAGGCCGTGTACTGGAAAGATCTGCAGAGGTGCCTGGAGGGTACAGAAAACACCCCTGCAAGCTATGGAGCAGCAGCTCCTTCTCTCCTACCTCCTCCAGCTGCCCCTACTAGTCACAGACATTATAATTAAATTGTACCCTCCTCCCACTAGCTGAGTGCACCGATCCATCACCCGGCCTGCACAAAGTCTAGGGAACATTTATGGACCTGTTTAAATACAGGGCAGCCCCAAGGGGACATTTGAAACCTTTGGCTTCCGCAGCTTCATAGGATGCTGGCTAGCGATGCAGACAGGATGGTTTCAAAAGGTCCACATAGCCAAGCAGTCTGCGTGGCTGTCGGGCACACATTTCCACTGCACTCCAAGCTTAGAACATGCAGCTCATGCGCCAGGTGGCAATGTGTCATGTGGAAACCACTCAGTAGCACCCTCTGCCACCCAGCCTGGGGCATGCAGACTGGTGTCCTCTTTTGCTAGCTTGCTTTGGAGAAGCTGGTGGGCGGCTACGTGTTGTGCTATGGGTGAGAGGAACCTGGGGCACAGTGAAGAGGACAGAACCTTGGGAGGATTAGCCAGGGTTGTGCCGAGAGGTTTAGGAGCCAGAATTTGGTAAACCAGGGTTGTAACATGATAGGGTCAAAAAGACAGTGGAACAATGAGCCTAGGATGGACTTCAGCCTAAGCACATCCCAAATGAAGCAACTAATATGTAACAGCTAAGCCGGGTCCAGACTGTCGGTCACATCTAGATCACTAGCTTCAACCGTCTCAATCTGATAGTCGTAAACACCCCAGGCAGTCCTATTGTAACAACTCTCCATGTAATTGAAATGAAGTGGGAACTGTGTGCCTGCAGTACTGCCCCAGAAACACACCTTGAACTGTGAGCACGCAAGGATGCAGAGTCCAAACCTGAGCGGCCAGGGGCCTTTCCAGCTATTCTGTGCTCACCAGCAGACAAAGGGAAGAATGTGTCAAACAGACCAGCAGCGGCTCCCAGGCCATTAATACACATTTCTCGTATTTCCCCTTTACATTCCTATCCTCAATAGCCAAGTAGAGTCCATCATGCTAACGACCCCTGAAGAGTTCACTCACTTTACCCATCAGTCCATCAAAGCACTTCCTTGGCACCATTAGAAATACTCTCTCCAGTCTGCTTGCTCTGCAAGGAGGAGATTACTTTTACTAGTGTCCTCGTTGCCTGTATCAAGCTACATTCATACTCGTTTCTGAATTTGGATTTCCTAATTTCATCATAAAGAAACCAAACTATTACGCAGCTCTAGGCATTCCTCAATAATGCATGGAGGAATAATATCTTATAACAAAGTGTAAAGGAGAAAGTGAAAGCAGATCACAGAATTAATCAAGCATCGGTTAAGCCCAAGCTGTTATCTTGATCAGAAGGAAAAAACATCACTATAGTTTTAGCCATAGGAAGCGGGTGGGGGAGGGGGGGAGGCCAAAGTTCACGACATCAGCACCAAGGGCAGTCGCCCTGGGCATCTCTCTGCACGTCCTTTGGCTTAAAGGAACAATGATCTGTTTCAAACAAGATAATTACAAAGGGTAACATTTACCCTCATGCGAAGGGCAGCACAAGACCTAGGCATTAATCAAGTCTCACTTTAGCCCTCAAAATAAAGTGTAATTGGGATTTAGATGGTGAATAACATTGCTCACCTTTTGCGCAGAGGGGAATTTTACCCAAAGCAATCTCCTGGTTGGTTTTTATTACTGCACACAGGGGGAAAAAATCCCACAGGAGAATGCACAGGTATTATAGGGTCGTATATGAAAATAATACTATGATGTGGAGTTTGAGGCTTACATTTAAGAATGTGTTTTATTTTTGTAGGTGACAGTAGCACACAAGTCCTGTTGTTATTTACAGAGCGTGCATGTTGCAGGCTTTCCCATCCTGACTCACTAATATATCAAACCTGGCCCGAAGGGGTAAAGAGAAGTGCATAACTCAGCCTTCATTCCATCATTCAGCATAACTCAGCCTTCATGGTCCATTCCATCCTTGCCTTCTTTGCTGAGGTCAACACTAATGTTCTATTTTTGGGATGTGGACACTTGTCCAGATACTCCCAAAGCTTATTTCGCACGGGCTGTGTAACAACAGCCATCAGATGATGTCAGCTTTTAGTCACTTCCTTCCTGGACTCACTGAATACAAACTTAGAAACCTAAAGGTGATCCCCATACAAATCTCCCCAGCTATCCGGGTCCCAGCTTTAATCAAGTAAACAATCGGCCAATGCGCTTCTCATCTCCTCCCTCTTTTATTTTTTTTCTTTGCAGGTCTACATCAACTCCAGTGTTCCCTGCCTGTGGAAAACAGAAGGATCTTTCTGGATGAATTATCCGAGGTCAGTTTCAGCGAATGCAAATTTAGTTTGTCGTTAACGGACCTGTTGATCATCATCTTCTCTGGAGTCGCGGTCTCCATCGCCGCCATTCTGTCAAGCTTCCTCTTGGCGGCGCTGGTGCATTGCTTCCAGAGATGCGCTCCCAGCAAAGATGACGATGACGAAGAAGACAGCGAGGACTGAACCTTTCCTGTATTTAAATATCCCTCGTTTATAAATGACTGGATCAACAGCCAATGTCAAAGAAGAAGAAGAAGAAGAAGAAGAAAGAAAGAAAAGCGAACCTAGATCTCTTGACGCTGGATCTGTTTCTGTGGAGTTCAATCAAACGTTGCTTTTAAACTCAGGGTGGGGCTAGGGGAGGAAGAAAGAGGGGAATGAATCCAAAAGAAGTCCCAGTGTTTGGAAAAGATTGTCCTCATGATAGCACATGTACTTAATAGATTGTTCTAATTGCACCCTGAAAAGGGCCCACTATATGTAGCATAAATACAGAGCTTTCAGTTGGAAATACAGAAGCAATTTCATATCGTCTCCTCCCTCTACCTGGGGAGGGGGAGAGTCAGGTAAACTTCCCCAACTTCCCAAATGACCAAATTCAATTAAATTGGTTCATAGAGTTGTATAAACCATTATAGGAAGTTTGACGTTTTCTTTACACACAGTGTCTCTGCAAAGATTCTCCCACAAGTCAGTGTTCCGAGTTATGGGCCTCATTCAAGCAAAGAAACATTTTAAATAAGCCAATAGTGTTCTAGGTCTCAACAACAACAAAAACCCTCAAGCATTAGCTGCAGTTAAGCAGCTGCCCAGCATACCTTTGGCCAGGGTATAAATAATGATAGATTTCCTTTTTGGTTTTGGGGGCAATGAAGCAAAGACAACCCTTAGCCCTGCAATGCTGGGGACCAGGATCTTTATCCTAATGTATCACTCAAATCCTGGAACAATGCTGGGTGTCATTAGCCACTTGAACAACTTCACTATAATCAGCAGAGGGATACTCTAACTGGAATTGCCGTCTGCATACAGCAATGTACTGAAATACTCTGGTGCATTCGTTCTACTTCATTATAAATAGAGCTTCATTATACCCAAGTTCATGACAATGAGACCTGAGCATGAAGCAGAACACTGGATTTGAACATCCCCAAAGATTGAGAGGTTTCTTCTGAGTTTGCATTTTAAAATTGGTTCCATCAGTTGAACTGGAAAAGCCCCAGTCTTGGGGCATTTGCAATCTGGGTCAGATCTGTCTCTGAGTTTTGAAGCTCAGGGCCAGGCCTAGCTAGAAGTGGGTTCCAAGTATGAGTATACGAAGTTCCCATTATGAAATACAAAACAAACCATTCAAACATTCATACTTCGTGCAATGGTTAACTCTTGGAAAGTTGAAAAATCACTGGATCTGGATTGTGAATACCCACAATATTGGAGAGTTTGGCATGGAGGTTTTAGCTTGGCCCCACATTGAGATGAGGCCAAGGGTAAAACGTGGCTGTGGATCGTAGTTCAGAATACAAATCCCCATCCACGTTTAGACACTGATTCAGGGCAGGATTTAAATATGTGCTGAAGCCCCAATGATTTCAGTAGGATTGAAGCACGTGATTAAGTGCTGCCCTGAATAAGGATGCTTTGATGAATCATAGTCTTAGGAGGTACTCTCATTGCAGAGATGGCTTCTCCCCCATCTCTGTCACAGTCATCCCAACAGCCTTGTCACTGGATAGAAGAATTATGTTATGTTTCCACGAGGCAGGGATCACCAGGGAGTTTGTTCAGGAAAGGGGTTGACATTTATCAAAGAATGTTTTAAATCATTTATTTCTTCAGTGAGTCAATATTGAATAAATAGACATGATGAAAAATTATGATTGTAATGCATGGAACTGGGGTGAGATATTAGAAGAAGTGGGGATCTTCTCCTACTCTTGCTCTGGCAGCATGACATAATCAATTAAAATTATTGGCCAATAAGGCCCTGATCTTGCAAGCAGATCCAGGCAGGCCGATCCTGGCATTCACACCCCCTTATTGACTTCAGTTGGACTTCAAGCAGGAGCAAGGGTCTGCTTGCAGAATCTGGCTCCAAATTATTGTTTTGAAATACTAAGGGCTACGTTTTGCTCACAGTTGCACTGGTATAAATCCAGAATAACACCAGTGAAATCAATGGAGTTAATCTAGATTGACACCAATGCAAACAAGAGTGGAATCTGGCTCTAGGATACATCAATTCTGACTGTATTATAGGTCTTGTCAAAACTTGATTTCATCTATAAAAGGGCAGATATTT
Organism: Platysternon megacephalum; assembly: GCA_003942145.1. Lineage (NCBI taxonomy): Eukaryota > Metazoa > Chordata > Testudines > Platysternidae > Platysternon > Platysternon megacephalum. The sequence continues at coordinate 13,127,583 of QXTE01000014.1, read as the reverse complement.
TTGTTAAAAAGATAAATGAACATTTATTACAGGAGATTTTTGGAATAGCAATGGACAGCTTTTTTGGACAAGTATATTTTTAAAAAATTTGTCATGGAAATATTTTTTTAAAAATGTACATACTGAAAATATTATTTAGAAAAGCTACGAAGACTGAAAATAGTACAAAAAAACAAAGTAAAAGCAAGCCAAGAACTATGCTCTGTTGTAGAAGACTCAGATGTGACCATAAGTAGCATCTAACTACTGTAAAAACTGGTATTGTTTCTGTAAAACATTTTTTTGCTATGATTTTGCCTTGCACAATTCATGCGGATTGATTTTTATGGCAATCACCCAAATCCCTTGTATCTATATTGTGTGCTAAGTGCTCAAACAGATGGGAGTGAAATTTAATTTGCCTATTTGACAGGTCTTGTGGGTCAGTGGATAGGGAACAAGACTGGGACTCAAGAGACCTGCGTTCGGTTTCCAACTCTACCATTGGCCTGCTGTGCGACTTTTGACAGGTCACTTTCCGTCTCTGTGCCTCAGTTTCCCTATCTGTACAAGGGGGATTAATACTTATTTATCTTTACAAAGTGCTTTGAGATCTGTGGGTGAAAAGCACTATATCGGGCTATGTATTATTATTACATAAGCTAGGCTGGAGCACAAGATATACAGTAAGTCTAATTCTGATCTTACACCAGTATAATTCCATTGATCTCAGTGGAGTTACTTCTCATGTCCACCAGGGTGAGATCAGAATCAAGCCTAGTGTAATTCAGTTTCTCATTCCACCCTATCTCTCCAGCTTTTTCAACTTGATGTAATGTTACAGCTATAATCATAAGACTATTCTTTCTGGAAATACACTGAAACAAAATCAAGTGGTCCAGTCAAAGGATATGCTGCATCAATTCTCTTACTCTCTTCTTGCTCTTCCAAGAAAATGAAATGACATGATTTTCACTATGTAGTGCCATGGTTACAAATTACACAAATATATTTCTAATGAATATATTGCTGCTGTTGTTTATTTGTATATGAGAATGACACCCCCCCCCCAAACAAGCACCTGTTTCTGTTCTTATTAAAAAGATACATTTCACAACGTGAGTGGAAATACACAACTCTCTTGCCCTACTCGCTCAATTAATGAAAAATGCGCCATTTGCAGCATACACAGATATGTTAGCAACAGTTTTATAATTAGAGCTGTGCAAACAGCTTTTAGTGACACATGAACCAAGGTGACACTTTTCTGCTTTCAAGTTTTATTATGGCTCCAAAACTTGGTCCGGATTCACCAAATGTTTTGTTCTGGCAAATTTTCAAGTGAACCTTCACTAGGTTTGGGGGGGAAATCCTATGGGGATCAACTTTTTTTCTGTTTGTACCGTGCCTAGCTCAGCAGGATCCTTGCCCATGATGAGGGCTCATAGATGCTACGGTACTGCAAATAATAAATAATAGCCATAAAACCATTCAAGGGAGGGATTTATGGTTTTGCTTCAATGTCTTGTGAAACTCAGCAATTTTGCGTGGCTTTTTGACCCAAACTGGGCAAAACGNAATATATTTCTAATGAATATATTGCTGCTGTTGTTTATTTGTATATGAGAATGACACCCCCTCCCCCCCCCTCAAACAAGCACCTGTTTCTGTTCTTATTAAAAAGATACATTTCACAACGTGAGTGGAAATACACAACTCTCTTGCCCTACTCGCTCAATTAATGAAAAATGCGCCATTTGCAGCATACACAGATATGTTAGCAACAGTTTTATAATTAGAGCTGTGCAAACAGCTTTTAGTGACACATGAACCAAGGTGACACTTTTTTGCTTTCAAGTTTTATTATGGCTCCAAAACTTGGTCCGGATTCACCAAATGTTTTGTTCTGGCAAATTTTCAAGTGAACCTTCACTAGGTTTGGGGGGGAAATCCTATGGGGATCAACTTTTTTTCTGTTTGTACCGTGCCTAGCTCAGCAGGATCCTTGCCCATGATGAGGGCTCATAGATGCTACGGTACTGCAAATAATAAATAATAGCCATAAAACCATTCAAGGGAGGGATTTATGGTTTTGCTTCAATGTCTTGTGAAACTCAGCAATTTTGCGTGGCTTTTTGACCCAAACTGGGCAAAACGTTGGCCATTTTGACGGGGTTCTGATTTGAATTTCCAGATTCATTCTAACTTGTTAGAGACGGCTTCGCAAAACGAAGATCTGGACTGAGAATGCTCCCAGGTTTAGGGTTGTTGGCATTTGAAGATTTTGGTTCAACCCACTGTCAAGATAGAAGTCTTTTGAAACACTGGTTTTGGTTAGGGCCTAAGCGCCACTTAGGGGATGAGAACCAAGCCAGGCTGAAACCCAAACTAGTTTGCAAACCCATTGCCAACTGAATGGCAGAGTTTAGCAAAGCTCTGTTTATAACACTGTCACTGTCTCATGTTAAAGTGACTTTTGCGAAATACGTTATTTTCAAGATGAGAGCATTTCATAACATCGTACACTACTGAATAATATATAATCCGTCGGTATTATACTCAACTGTTTGGAATCATTTTTGCATTGTGAACATATGCACTCACATGCCATTAACATGGGTTTCACATATTTTTACTTGCTATTCAATGTGTCAGAACTTGGACTTAGTTCTCACTGGGTTTTTATTATTATTATTTAATATCTATATTGAATGGAATGGTGGGCTGGAGCTAAAGCTGGAACAGAGAAGTCCTCGGTTCAGTTCTGCCACAGACTTGACTGGGAGCAAGTCAATTAATCTCTCTGTGCCTCTGTTCCCCACTTGTAAAATGTCGGTAATCAAATGACCTTGGTTGGTCTTGTCTGTGTAGACTATAAACTTCTTGGGGCCGGGACTGTCTATTAGTGTGTGTTTGTACAGTGCCTGGCATGTTGGGAGCCCTATTTCAGTTGGGTGCCTGGGTGCTGCTGCAATATAAATAATAATAATAATTAATAATAACACGCCATTCTCACTGGTGAGGTCCAAATTAAAAGAGGAAATTTTCAAAGGCATCCCATATTACCAATGCTGCTCCTGGCATGGATGCTCCATGAGACCAATTGTGGTTACCATATCAGCAAAGGGCAACAACCAGTTAACTATTTGTTATACATGGATGATCTGAAACTATATAGACTATCACAAAAGGAGATACAGAAATTGATGATGTGGTAGATACATTTGGTGAAGATATAAAGCTACGAGTTGACCTGGCTAAACATGCATCCGCATCTGTAAAGAAGGGCAAACTGGTACAGACAGATGTCAAACAAGTTAACAAAGGTGCTATTCAAGATATCTCTCAGCGTAGCCCCTACAATTATCTTGGAATCAGGGAACTGTGAGTATTATAATATAAGGAAGTCAATGAAGAGGTGCGGAAAGAATAGTACAGACAAATAAGACCTACTCTAAGGACAAAACTCAACTAGAAGAATTTGATCCGAGCTATTAATATGTGGGTGATACCAGTAGTACAGTACACTGTGGGGGTGATCAAGTGGAATCAAGGGGAGACGAAAAAATTTGGCATCCAAACAAGAAAGCTCCAGGAGCTGCATAGAGTAATGAATATCAATCAAGATGTTGACAGGATGTACACCCGACTTCTTCTTCTTCTTCATATGACTGATGTAGATATAGAGCAACAACTAAAATTTTACATTTAGATGGTTAAGCCAGATAATTGCATCTGGAATAGCAGAGTTCATTGCTGTGATGCCTCCTTCGTATTTGTGAATCAGGCATTGAGTTGTTATATGTTCCATGGTCTGTTCTGGGTGACCACAGTCATACACTGGAGAGTTTTTAATTTTCCATTTGTGCAGCAAGTATCTGCATCTGCCATGGTTTGTGTGGCTACGTTTTAGCGTTTCCCATGAGCTTCGTGGGAAATCGAAGCCACGGATCGACTGCATCGCTTCTTTCACAAGGTGTTTATTTGTGACTTCTTGTGAAGTCCATTTGGCTTTCCAAGCTGCCTCAGGGTTGAAGTTGCATCGCTGAAGGTTAAATGCATGGGTCCAATGCTTGTGAGGTGGTGAGGGACATTGTTAAGGTCCTGGTGGATGGGAAGACGTTCATTTTCCACAATCCTCTAGAATTCCTGAAGGGTTGTGGCATTGCAGCAAATGGATGGGGGAACAATGTAAGACAGCACTAGCAGCCACGGTGTTGGGGTCCGACCATATGCTGGAAGAAAAGGTCTGTTATCTGTGGAGGAAGCATCTGACAATATAAAGTATAAGATTAAAATATATTACGAGCCAGCCAGAGTAAAAGATCATCTGGTCATGATAATAAGTGATGACTGAGTGTGCATCCAACCCAAAAAAGCATAAAAGAAAAGAGAAAGCAAATCGCCAAAGAGAGACTCAAAAGATGTACACAGATATCAGGGTACAGACAGTGGTGGAGAGAGCTCGAGCCCCTTAGTGATCAAAAACTAACATGCTCCTGGCTTGTAGAAGGATGCCTCAAAAGAGAGTCAGGGAACCTCATTATGAGTGCACAAGAGCAGATCTTCAGGCTTAATTATGTTCGAAGCAAAACTAACCGACAGCACTGCTCCCTGAACTGCAGAATGTGTTCCGGAAAGGAAGAGATGGTGGAACATGTGCCGAGCGCCTGTCGGAGCCTGGTTGGGAGAGAATATATGAACAGACACAATGAGGTCACCAAGTGTCTGCACTGGAGCCTCTGTGGCAAATACGGATTTAAACAAACCGTGCAGTATTATGACCACCTAATTGAAACTGCTCCAGAGAACGAGGAGGCCAAGATTTTATGGGATCTGGCAATTGTCATAGACTGAATGGTGCTGGCAAACAGGCCGGACATCGTTGTTGTAGAAAAGAAGACAAAAAAGATTGTGTTAATTGATGTTGCGATCCCAGCAGACAGACACATAGAAAAAGAAACAAAAGGAGATGGTAGTGAAGTATGAAGAACTCTGCCACCAAGTGGAATGATTATGGAAAACTAGAATGAAGACAATCCCAGTGACTGTTGGAGCAATTGGAGCAATCCCTAAGGATACGGATGAGCAGCTCAAGAACTAATTGGGAGTGCAAGACGTCAGGATCAGTGACCTCCGGAAGACAGTGCACTTGGGCACTGTGAGAATTTTAAGGAAAGTCAAGGAGAACGAATGCATGTGAGCCCCTAAAATGCAAGAATTCTGTGGAGAGTTTAACAAAACTCCTGACTACTCAAACCTACAGAGCCAGTTCATGATCAGGATTTATCGGTGACTCATGGGGATAAATTTTAGTCAGCAGAGATCCCCTTTTTAAGCTTAAAGATCTTGTACATTGTGAAGGCTATTTGTTTAAAAAATGCCCATAATGTAATATGGAAGGATAACATTAATAATAATATTGCCGAAGCACACAGTCCCAATCAGAACCGGGCCTTGTTGTGCTAGGTGTTAAATAAACATATACGAAGATATGATCCCTGCCCCAAAGATCTTATGAGGATAAGGAGCAGGTGGAGAGAGAGGGTTACAATCAAATATGTACAGTTGTGCATATGTATGTATAACATATATATTAACTAGCTGGTAAAATATGTGGAAAACACATGAAACCCATGTTAATGTCATGGAAATGCATATACCCACAATGATAAGTGTGTGTGCGCACGCGCGCACCTGGAAGGGACGATGCATGATACAGTGGCACAGCAGCAGTCTGGAACTGGGAGTCTGTCCTTAGCTCTTCACAGACTTGCAGTGGGAACTTGGACAAATCACTGAGCCTCCCTATTCCTCAGTTTCCCCCCCTGCATACTGGGGTGAAGAATACTTCCCTATCTCAAAGGGAGGTTGTGAGATGTAACAAAATGTTTGTAAATCACTTTAAAATTCTTGGATGCAAGGTGCTGTGAAAGTCCAAAGCATTCCATTCTTACGACCATCACTCACTTTTTCAGAACCATTTGTGCTGTACTAATTGCCAACCAATTACTCTGATTTATTGCCCACAATTGAAATGATTGATTATGCTCTCTATGACTTACTAAAAAAAAAGCATGGAGTAGTGGCTTATTAATCAGTGGAGACTGGTGGCATTTGAGAGTGGGTAGGAAAAATTGTCATGCAGAAGTGCACTGAGAGACACGCTACGGCCGCAGGTAAAGATAATGGGACATATTCTACTGTCAGTGACTCCAGTGTAAACCCAGAGTGACTCCATTGACTGTGGTGGGTGTAGTATTCTCGAGGATCAGGGAGCCTCGGGTGTCAGTGAGAGGCTTCAGCATCGATGCAGAGAACCCCCAAGCTCTGTCTGTCTGCATGTCTCTCTCTAGCCTATTTCCTCTTAGATACACATAGGAGCTACAGTGGAGATACTCTGATTTACACCAGTGACAATGAAAGGAGACTCTGACTCCATAGGCCCAGATTTTGGGTTTGAGCACCAATTCTCACCCTGCAGAGCCGGCCACCAAATCATGTCGGTCTTCTGGGCTCTGTGTAGATACTGGGGATCAGAAAGAGGCCAGGCCCACCTGACCCCATGACCTCTGGCACTTGGCGCTCCTTCCCGTCCCTTTCCTGGTAGTACAGCTTCAGGGGAGTCCCACAACTAGCAGAGGCCATGGGGGGCCACCCCCTCTTTAAGAGGGAATCCCACCATGAAGAGAGGGACCATGATTAAAGAGTCTGTATTATCTTTTCCATCCCTAGCTCTGTAAGGCTGGTAGGGTGTGGCTAATCCCTTCCCTTCTGTGCAGAAGTGGGATATTTACCTGTGGAGGGGGTCTGATTGGGCCCTCTCTTCTCAGTTACACTGGTGTTAAGCTAGAGTTAAACCCTATTAAAATAAGCAAGTCACCAATACAATCGAGAGCGTTAACTTTAATTCCCTATGCAACCAATTCAAAACAACGCACAAGAAGCTTTATCGGTAGCTTATTACAAACACTTGTGTAATAGCGGAGCAGGTGCATCCTAATTTACAATTTCCCTTGTAAAAATGGCTTTGAGTTCGCAGTAATGTCTCCTGCTGTCACCCTGAAATGAGCAAATGTTTTACCTGCTTCAAGGGAAGAAGAGATACTTCGCGTGACCCAGATAAAATGTTGCAAGCTGAAAGAGCCAGGAAGCAGCTGTTAAATTGCCTGAGGATATATCTCCTTGATGAAATGCTGGAGCATCATGGGGCTGTGCATAAAGCTCCAAAATATTGTGCAGGGAAGCATATCTGTGTGATGAAATTGTGAGAAATGGGCACTGACTTTATAGAAATATACATATTGGCTAAAAAAGATGGTTCAACATACAGAATATTTAAGTAACACATCACCTGGAGTGACTATATGAGCCCAGCATTTTATTCTTAATCAGCCAAGTGTTTTTGAGCTGACTTTCTCCCTGCTGTGGCTCATAGTCAATTATGGATAAGAATGGGCCAGTTTTTGGAGCAACATAAACATGTCTTGGGAAAGCAAGTTGAGGGGATGGTCCTGAGAACTGGGAAATGGCAATGTAAAGGCCAAATCCTGCTTGCCTCTCACAGAAGTATAGTTTAATTGAAGCCAATGTCAGGTAGGTCCTAGGCTGCTAATTTGAATCCTGCCCAGGACACACCTAATAATAACAAAAACTTCTTACCCACTGTGAGGTTTCCTATGCGCAACAGACTGCGTGGCCTTAGTTAACTTGCCAATGACATAACCAAACTGTCCACACAAAATGCCACCACACACGATTCTGATCAGTGCTGAGTGGATCCTCCAATTTGGCTCTCCCACAATTCTGTGAATTTTGTCATTGGTCCAGTCCACATGCAAATTGCCTTCACAAATGGCTGGTATTTGTGCTCAAGCAAAATCCCATGTCTGTGTTGCATAAATGCAAATTCCCATCAGTTGTGGCTGGCTGAGAAATTCCGGCATTACCTGTGAGTTCACTTGAGTTTGTAGGATCCCGCATTACTGAATCTGATCTTGTGCACGGTTCCCAGAAAGAGACACAGCACTGAGAAGGAGCACATGAAAATCGAATAAACTAACAAACAGAGTCACTTGGTAGGAACAGCAGCATTATTAAGCTGGTCTTCTCCATAGCAGAATACCACCGAAAATAACGCAGGTCACATTTGTTTAGTAGGTCAAATTTCAGTAATGAGACCCATAGTGAAAAATGGATCTATGCCACCCCCATGCAAAGAATTTTCTTTTCCTATCATGGAATAGCTGATACAATCCGCATTTGTATCTACACAAATACAAAAGGTTGTGCATGTGTGTGTGTTTCAGTGCACTTGTGAAGCACAGAGAGAGTGCAAAAATTCTAACCTGTACATTAGCTAGTAAAATGCACTGAAGCTTTTGCCACCCCCTTCTGTTCATGAGTAATACACAGCGTCTTGGTCTGATGGCAAAAGAGAAATCGCAGATACCAGTAAAACAGATTACAAAACTGGGAGGTGCTGTGTTTATGGCAAGGCAAATATAAAGTAAAAATAAGACAGTTCCCAGAGGGATTAATGAAGCCATTAAATGTACTAGGCCCCTACCTGATGGAATCAAACAGACCCAAGTGCTAGGATTAAAAGAAAATGTTTTTTCCCTCATTTTTCCATCTGGATTAGAGAACTCAAATACAGTGCAGCCTCTGAAAAACAACCTAACAATGCTATAGACCCATTACTAGGTAGCGATGATACAATTGTGAATAATGATGCAGAAAAGGCTGAAGTGGTCATGGGCAGTATTACTCATGGGCAGTATTTGGAAAGAAGCATGATGATGTACTTATATCACATGAGGATGATGAAGTACTTTCCAATCCACTAGAACTAAAGAGGATGTTAAACAGCATCTACTAGGGATAAACATTTTAAAATCAGCCAGCGTGGATAACTTGCACCTTGGCTGGAAGAGATCTCTTGCCTGCTGACGTTAATTTTTAATAAATCCTGGAATATGAGGGAAACTCCAGAAGACTCCTTCTGTGCTAATGTCATGCCAATATTCAAACAAGGATAACCTGGGTAATGACAGGTTGGTTAGTCTGACATCAATTCTGGAAAATATAATTGAATAATGATATGGAAAAATAATTTCCAAAAAAAATAATGGACTAATAATCCCTTGATGATAGGGGATTCAATCAATAAAGGATTCAAGTATGGGAGTCTAATTGGTGCCATTCAACATGGATTTATGAAACAAATTTATGGATTTGCAAGTTTGGTTGACAAAGGGAACTATGTAGATATAATACATTTAGACCTTTGTACGGCATTTGACTTAGTACAGCATGACATTCTGATTAAAAAATTATAACTGTACAATATCAGTAAAGAACATGTTACGTTGATTAAGAACTGGCTAACGGACCGATCTCAAGAAGTATTTGTCAATGGGAAATCATCACTGGATGGAGGTATTCCCAGGGCCGCCGAGAGCGGGTTCGGGCCCCGGTCAAATTTTTTTTTCGGGCTCCCCAGCAAGAGCGGACCGGCTGAACAGGGCCAACGAGAGGGGGGGGAAGCTGGGGAAGCCGGGCCCCAGGCCCCCTTCCAGAACTTTTTTCGGGGCCCCCAGCAAGGGCGGACCGGCTAAAGAGGGCCGACGAGAGCGGGGGGAAGCCGGGCCCCGGGCCCCCTTCCGGACCGCCGGGCCCCAGTCATTTGTACCAGCTTCCCCCCCCTCTCGTCAGCCCTGGTTCCTAGCGGGGTTCCCCAGGGATCAGAACTAGGCCCAGCACTATTCAATATTTGTATCCATGATCTGGAAGTAAATATGAAATCAATACTGCTCAAATTTTCAGATGACACAAAGATTGGCAGAGTGGTAAGTAAAGATGAGGACAGGGCAGTCATAAAGAGCGATGTGGATTGCTAGGTAAGATGGTCCGATTCAAACAAAATATGTTGTAATACAGTCAAATGCAAGATCCTACATTGGGACAGAAAGAATGCAGGCCATGCCTACAGAAGGACAGCCTACTGGAAAGCAGCGACCCTGAAAGGGATTTGGGATCATGGCGGAAAAGCAACTGACCATGAGCTCCCAGTGCAATGCTGGAACAAAGAGGGCCAGTATGATCCTGGGAGTAGGGAGTCTGAGGTGATTTTACCTCTATTTACAGCATTGTGAGACTGCTACTAGAAAACTACATCCAGTTCTGGTGGCCACATGTTAAAAAGGATGTTGAAAAATCAGAGTGCAGAAAAGCCACAAAAAATATTCAAGGGCTAGAGAAAATGCCCTACAGGGAGAGACTTAAAGAGATCGATCTGTTCAGTTTATCAAAAAGGAGATTGAGAGGTGTTTTGACTACAGTGTATAAGTACCTTCCTGGGGAGAAAATACTGGGTACCAAAGAGCTCTTCAGTCTAGCAGAGAAAGGCAGAACAAGAACCAATGGTTGGAAGTTGAAGTCAGACAAATTCAAATTAGAACTAGGCACAAATTTTAAACAGTGGGGGTGAGAAACCACTGGAACAAACTACCCAGGGAAATGGTGGATTTTCAATCTCTTCTCGTCAAATCAGGATTGGATGCCTTTCTGGAAGATTTACTTTAGTCAAACACTAGTTATTGGGCTCAATGCAGGGGTAACTAGGGGAAATTTTATGGCCTGTGTAATACAGGAGGTCTGACTACATGATCTAAAGGTCCCTTCTGGCCTTAACATCTATGAATCTCTACCGAGACAACCAATTATCAGACAACAAATCAGGAACACAGCAAAAATACCATGTGATTTATCCCAACAAACCGGGCATGAATGCAAAGTGCCCTGTGAACAGTAGCCGGGGAAAGTCTGGAGGTATGCACAACAGCTTTCAAAATTTACAAGACCCCCAAAGTCTTTCCCAGAAATCTTGTAGCCTTGAAAATGGAGCAAACTGCTGCCGGTTTGCAGGCACAACCCTACCTTGGGGCTCAAAAAATTACCTCAGCAGTTGGCAGAGAACTTCCTCTAATTATCCCCCTTGTAGTCTGTCTCCGTAGAACGTCTGAAGACTGAATGGGCCATGGGGGCTGAAATGACCATTCGTGCCTCCAGACAAGGAGCCAAGCACATTGGCAGAGCCAGATGGGGAAGTTTAACATGCTGTGTACCTGCAGTCTACCGTTAGTCTCCAAGGCTGCCAGTCTGGCATATTTCTTGAGCACTAAATTCACAGGCCTACAAATAAAGGAAAAGAACACAGACGTTTATTTCCGTGTTAAATCTGAATTTGTCTGACATCCCTGGCAAGAGTTCTCACTGAGTAAAAATGTTATGATTTGTCCTGGAAGCTGGTTTTAGTGACCTCTAGTGGCAATAGAAGTGCTTTACTAGGGAGTTAGAGTGATGTGGTTCATAGTAGTGTTTTTAGATTGACATGTTGAGTGCCCAAACCCCCTTTCCAAAGAGAAAGCTAAATCAATAACATTGCTTGTGGAACAGGAAGCGCCATGGGCTCTGTGTGTCAGGCACTTTGTAATGACCATAAGCCATCAAAGGCCTCCTGGTTCCACGTCCCACCTGCAATTCTATCAAGTGTGTAAAGAAAAGGATGGGTTTGTGCCCCAAGCACGAGAATATTGCGACACAAGAGCTGGGTTCTATTTCAGACACAGATACAGACTGGATTAATGCAAAGCATTATTTACTTCCATATTTGTGTAATTACCTTCCAGTGTGTCCGGTTGCCTGAACTTTTAACATGCTGTGACGTAGTGCAGAGGCACACATGAAAATCAGCCTGCAGGATGGGAATTTCCCACCTTTCTGTAGTCAATCATCTGTGACCAATTTGACTGCTTTAGTCAGAGGCTCCCTACTAACCGGGAAGAGGAAAGGACTGGAGTTACAGATCACAGATTGTGATTACTATGATCACTGCTACTGATCAGCTACAGATTGTGCATACCACTAATTACTGCTGAAACATCCTATTTTAGTTCCCCCATCCTCTCTCCCTTTGCTCACTTGTTTGCTTTACCTACCTGTTATGTCTTATTGTTCACACTGTAAGGTCTTTGCATCTGGGACTGTTGTTTACTATACTTTTGTACAGTACCCAGTACAATGGGGTCCCAACCGGGTTAAAACCTCCGAATGCTACAGTGATATAAATGATCAATCAAAAGGAATAGTAATCATTAACCAGAAGACTAAGGCAAGCTCCCCCATAAAGCAGGATTTTGTTTACACTGAATGACTGCCCATGTACTGATGCCTGCAAAGAGTTTGGAGGAAAACCCCATTGGATTTCAAGCTTTCCGACAGTGCAAGCCTGCAAGAAAGCCCTCCTGTTGCAATGCTGAATGTTTGAATTGCAACTGGAGTCTGGAGTCTGCATTTTCAGCACTTTCGCTCCCCACCACCAGCCCTGTGAAGCCATGTGGAAATGTGTAACATTGGGTTAGCAGTGCATAATGTGCTTTTTTCTCAGGCTGTCAAAAAACATGAGTAAACACTGCAGAACAAGCTTTAGTTTTAGCATCTTGAGAAGAGGAAAGTTTGCAGGAACGAACAGCAAATGGGAGATGAACGGGGCTACTTGGGCTGCTGCTGTTCGGTAGATTCAAGGTTGTCTCACAGGCAGCATTTTGCTTGATTGGTGAGCACCTTTCCTTGCACCGTCTGCTATAAAATGTGAATCCTGAAGGTTAGACCAGCCACAACTGGGTAGGTCAGGTAGAAATGGACCTGAATTAAAATCTCAGCTTTACACAGCTCTGAACTGAAACACCTGCCAACTTCAGGAAAGTTTGAATTGGGAACTGAAATGGGCCATGCTACCTCTGTAATGGGCTGTACCAAAACCCCAGATCTGAGCAACCCAGAAATGAAAGAGTCCAAATCCCCACCCAGAATATGAGACCGGAAGGCTGCTCTAAGTTGCATCAGTGGTCTATGGGCCCCACGGGTCATTCTGCCAACCAGGAATCCCTGAGGTATGAAGACACCTCAACCACACCTGCTTTTTCCTGGTCACACCCCCTGGCCCCGTTGCCAGGAGTGGGGATGGTAACATAGGAGCTGCTAGGGCAGCTGGACATCACCCAAAGATTCCCCTGTGCCGGAGGGAACTTCCATTGGCCCGCTATGCCTGTGCACGGAACAAAACTGCCCAATCGTATGAGAGCTTACAGGCAATTGGTCTCTTACAACTGGATACAGACAATACAGTTCAGGTACATCTGACACTCAGGTAGCGGGTTCGTTAGTGTTGTCATGCAGGGTTTGGGGTGTTTTCTGCCTTTTTAGTGGATCATTGTTGAAAAGCTTTGCAGAAGAAATGTGGTTTAGTCCTCAAAGCCTTTAATAGGGAATGAAATGACTCTGTGTAGTTTGGCAATCTATTTTTGCCTACTAATTTCCCCCCCCAAATTGAGTAACTCTGTCGTTCTCTCAAGAGTAGATTAGGTCGCACAATCTGCGGCGGGTTAAAGTATTACCCTTTATCCTTTGAAGATCTGGCTTCAAACACGGATTTAGGTCACAGAAGAAAATGATCAGAAAAAATCCCTTAAGGTCATTTCGATCAGCTGGGCAAACACATTTGAGACCTTTATTAAAAATGTACACGCTGCACCTGCCGGGCTGGGGAGCTCCTTTGTAACCTGTTCAGTCTCTCATATAAATATGGACTCAGATGGTTTTTGAAAATACCTGTGTTACTTAAAGGCTGAACCAACTTTCTGAGCCATCAATCTGTCTAAAAAGGTGTAGAATTTTCCCATTTACTTGAAGTGGTGCATTGGGGGACAGAGGCAGCAGATTAGCTGCATATTTAAAATCCGTAAGGAAAGTCATTTAAAAAGTTTAAATACTATTCTTTATTTCTGGTGGTGCTCACAATGTACTGGGGCATTGAACAAGCAGGTACGAAATCATGGCTCCTGCCCCACGGAGTTTACAGTCTATTTCTATTACTGTGTCTGATTCCATTTTTAAGCAATTATGTCTTAATTTATTTCCATGAAAGGCTATAATAATATTCATTTTCAAATTATCTAGTTTCTTATTGATTCATTATTTATACTGGAGACAAGGGAAACATAATAGATTGTTTTGATTTCTGTATTAAATGTCATATTTTACACCTAAATCAATGTCTATAAAAGCCAGGTGGTCTATTTTTCTTATACATTATTATTATTATTATTATTATTATTACTATTTCTTCATTAAGGGTGTACAACAACACTTAGCCCTTAGCACACCTATAGGGCTTTCCATCCATAGATCTCAAGCACTTTACAAAGGCAGGTACCATACGCATTATTATCTCCATTTTACAGATGGGAAAACTGAGGTGCAAAGAGATTACGGCCAACATTTTCAAACCTGGCTGGTCTTTTTGAGTGGCCTGATTTTGGGGTGCATCTCAGCTTGGGTATGCAAATATTAAAACGTCCAGAATCAGAGGCCACTTCTGAAAAATTGGACCAAAGTGACTTCTCCAAAGTCACATGCCAAGGCAGCAGCAGAGCTGGGATTAGAACCCAAGTGTCTTGACTCCTAATCCTAAACTGTCCACCTGGCCATGCTGTCTTCCTGCTCAGTAGGTGATTCTTTCACTGTAATTCATCCTTCAGTTTTCATGATCATTACACTCACAACTTTTGTTTGTAAAATGTGCATTGCATCTTTAAAAAGGAAGGGAGGGCGTGTTACTTTGCAGTGAACTGGATTAATGGTTTTCTTCTTGTGGCAGTTCCTAAGTGTCATTCTACTTTTTGACCTTGGCTAACAGCTCGTTTGGCAAATGTGACAAGAAAAGTGATATCTAAAACATAGTGCCAGAAATGTTTTAGCATCATATAACGTGGTGTTGGAAATTCTCACAATCCAATTGCTGGACAAAATTTCAAGGCTGAAGTTATGTTAGAGAGTGTCCAAATTTAACAAACATTGTTCATAACTGTACAAAATAATCTTTAAAACAGACCTGCAAGAAAAAGCTTCTCGGGATTATTCAGTCTGGAATGGCCCTTTTTTTTTTTAAGCAGTAGAATGAAAATACACCCTGAGAGGTTGGTTTATAAATGAAAGGGTTTAAACCATTGTCTGATGAACACAAAACTATGATATGACAAGAAAATGACTAAAAAATTTAACACGGTCTAATTAATATCATCCCCTAAGAGCGCAGTACACTTTGAGATGAAAGCTTTTTACTGTTTCCAGAAGAAAATATACCATGGGGACTGATTTCTTTGTAATGTTGCAGAGTGCACATTACTTACTGATGTTTGAATGTGTGTGCGTGTATTTGTGTGTACGTGTGTGCACGCCTGTGTGTGTGTGACTGGGGGTGCGAAAGAAAAAGAACAATTGATTGGTTTCTATTAAACTTCAAATAGGACTTTTAAAAAATGCCTGAAGACCAATATCCCGTGTCTAGCCTCACACTAAAATACAGGACCAATTCTTCAGCTGATATAAGCAAACGTGGATCTGTTGACTTCAGTGGTACAAAGCTACGCTGGTTTACCCCGATGAGGACAATGTAAACCCTTACGGAGCTTAGGAGTTTTTGTATATGTTTATTCCCCTCTGCACATTTTGTCGCAGGAAGGAAACGAATGGCCCATAGCATGCACATTTTACAACGATGAACTATACATCTGTCATTTCCATACTGCCATGAACATCTGATTCTGAACTGTGGCGTGGTTGCGCCTTCTTGTTTATGATGTCAAATAGCACTGCTTAGAGGCTCCCGGTTCTGCACAAACATGGGACTCAGTTCTCCACACAGATGCTCAACGGGCTTAAAATGAATTCAGTGGAGTCACCCCAGGGTCAATGAAAGCCGGATCAGGCCCCGTTTATCTAAACTTGACCACAGTCCTGTCTTAGTTGTGAACAAATCCTTCAGTCATTGCCATTCCAAGCACATGCTCCACATCTCATCATCATTGTACCTCTATGTACCTTGTCCTCGTTTGACGATGGATTTATTCTGAGCGTCTTTAACCTCAGCCTCACCCAGCTATCTGCTCTGCCAGGCAGACTGACACATCAAGAGCCATTTCTTGTTTCAAGGTGTCTTCTTGTGGTCTGACAAAACAAGCACTGAATCATGGTCTTCCCCGGCATAGGGCAAGATTGTGACCTTCCCAAGTGTGGGTGCCCAATAGAGGAGACAGGATGCAAGGAGCAGCCAGGCTCCTGACAGCTAATAGCACTGCTGTAGCTTGCATCTCATCAAGGACAATAAGGGGATGGGACTGGGGCTATGCCTCATGCTCCTCACTACACCAGCCAGGCTTGCAAGGGGTCGTTTGATGCATGTTCTTCAGGGGTGGCATGGGGGGTTGCACAGTGGGACTCTGGGAGGTCTTTCGATTGTGTCACTGACTGTGAAGGGATCCAAACTTATGTTTCAATGGAATCTAGATATTTCCTCGCCTTAAGAGGCCTTCTGTAGGTGTTTGTTGTAGAAATGAGCAAAGCAGCGAGTGATGTTGATTTTGCAAAATACGTATTAGCGAGGCGCTCAAAGCAAAGCTTTGTGGGGAGGGGACGTTCAGATTCTGAATCCCGATCTCACGTTTGAGCCCCACCTTTATCAGCTGATCCAAACCTCCAACTCTGAACTTCATGACATTCAGAATCTGGGGCCAAATGAGGATTTTACATCTTAGGCCCATCTCTAACCAAGTCCATAACTGTGGGGTGAGTCAGATACTTTGGGGATGGAGGCCATATAAGCAAATATGAGGGTAGCAAGAGTGCAGGAAAGGCCTGATCTAAAGCCCTTTGACATCTATGGAAAGACTCCTAAGCTTTACAAGGTTGTAGCTAGCTAGATCTTTTCTCTGAGCCCCTCCAATGTAGTGTGCAGAGAGGGAAAGTGGATAACTGTTTCCAATTTTGCTCCCATTCGCTTTTACTGCAAATTCCCTGGGATGTGTATTACTGAACATATGCCCCAAACTTTAGCATGACTGGGTCTCAGCCAAGTCACAGACAGACGACACACTAATCCTGCCACGGGACGCATTAGGTTATGGGATTGTCCAATTTCTGTGACGTATGAAAGGGAGGGATGTTCCTGTGTGGGGTTGATCTCGGATTAAATCAAAAAGCAGAAGATAATTGTTTTGTCTGGCCTAATCTCTCTGAGGAGCAGCTTTGCCATCCTGGTTTAATTTATTATTTCTCAGAATGTTGCATCAGCGGGATTTTTTGATTGGTTTTTTTAAGGACCTTTCATTTGATAGATGGATGTGAAAATGGTTTGTAGCTAAGAGGCCATTGCTCTGATCTCGTTTTCAGCCAGGCACCCTCACTGAGTTCTGGGGAGGTGAGGTGGCTGTCAGGAAACACAAACTGGCCTGAGGTTGTTTTGTGGGGGTGGGGGTACAATGCCCTGTGTATGTCTTTATAAAATGATTTGATCAGGATCAGGTATGCTTTGAATGGACAAAACACTTTTCATCTCAGGGTCTCAATATAATTTGCAAACTTAGGACCAAATCTTGCTCCTGTCACTCACACAAATGGCTTTGTGTGTGGAAGGAAGGAAGGGCTGGCCCTAGCTAGGGAAGCTTTACAATACTCCTATGAAGCAGGCAAATATCACTCTCAACATTTTAGAAATAAGAACACCGAAGCACAAAGCCTGAGTCCCACCCAAGGTCACTGTCATGGGGTGCACGCCCCACACTAGCCCAGCAAGGGGCTGCAAACAGGGGAGCTTTAGGTTGGAAGCAGCTAATTAGGAACAGGCGGGACCTGTATAAAGCCAGGTAGCTGGCTGCAGTGCAGACAGAGGGCTGCTGCTGGGGAAGACTGCAGGGAAATAGACTGCAGCCGCTCCCTGAGTGGACTGAGTTGAGAGGCTGGCAAACCCAGAGAGGGTAGGAGCCAGTGATGTGGGAAGAAGCCCAGGGAAACAGCAGCAAGGGGTAGGACTGTGCAGAGACTTTGGCTGCTTGTTATAGGGTCCCTGGGCTGGAACCCAGTGTGGAGGGTGGGGCCTAGGTTCCCCTATCTGCCACTGGAAAGTGATGGGGCGTTGGAGCTGCCAGCAGGTCTGGGAGGACTTTGAATTCCCCAGAAGGGGAGGACTGTAGTGACCTGGCTGGAGGGCAAAGCCATGAAGAGGAGACTGCAGTCCCTGGAGTGAGAGGGGCTGCAGAGCGAGACCGCACGGGGGAAGACACAGCCGGAGCATGCGTGCAATGCCTGGCATTGCTAATTCCCAGGATGGCCAGCAGGAGGTGCTGCTAGTGGTGAGTGAACCCCATGCCAGTCACCCAGCAAGGCCGTGACACAGCTGGGAATAAGTCTGGGAGTCCCGACTTCCATTTTCTCTGTTTGGATTGCTTGGCCACCATTCCCTCCTTTAGGGCCTGTTCCAAAGCTTGCTGAGATCTATGGCGAGACCCCTATTCACGTCAATGGAGGTTGGACCAGGAACTCAGCTGTTAGTGTCTTGGGATCCTTCTAAGGAGGTGTGAGTTATTAATATCTCGTTTATTCGTGCGGGGGAAGTCTGCTGCTCTGCTGCCATATCTGTGTTCTGGGTGGATGCAAGCAGAAGTTCCATCTCCAGGGCTGTCATTCTAGCCCCAACACCTCTTCCCTTCTGCAGCAAGAGGGAGATCCTGGCACATGCCTACCTGCAGTGTAGCAGATTGGAGGCCCTTTCCTCATGCACTTCTCCCTGCACCTGCTCCTCCATGCACTCCCCATGCCTTGCCCCACAAAGTCCCAAGCCCTCCTCATCAATCTCCTCCCAGCAGCGGTTAAGAGGACCATTTATCAGTCCTCGCAGGACAAAGCTGGGTGGAGGTGGGGGGTTCTCTGCGACTGTGGGGCCTTTCCCCAATCCTTTGTCCGTGCTCACATCCAGGCAGAGTTCCTTTGGGCAGCAACCACTGACTCCTTGGACTCCCTAGGGTGCTGTCTGGAGCTCTCCGCTTGGTGTCCCCTTCTGGATCTTTTGCTTTGACCCTGTGACCTGCACCCAGTCCCTGTTTCTTGCATTCACTGTATCCTCCTATTTTGTTGAGTTCTGGGCTCTGTGGCCCCTCCCTTGTCTGAAGGGGTGGACTATTCATGTCGTCTTGGTGGACTCTACCCACTGACTCAGGATTCCAATAGGCTGGCACCTTTCTGCAGCACTAAACTCACACTGGTTGTGTTTGCCGGTTTGCTTTATTTTTAATGCAAATAAGAAAATGATGTTTGCTAACGTACAGCTGGGACCCAGAACTGCCCCCCATCGCCATTGCTGCTGCTGCTATTGTAACACCGACAGACCCCGGTCGTCGGCAGGCGGGATCAAACCCGGGACCTCTGGAGCTTAGCTTACGCGATAGAGACTCATGCACTAAAAGCTAACTGGCTTTTAGCCAAGGGTGTAGAGCAGACTCATTTTATCTCACTCTAAGTGGTCTTGGTGCCACTGGATGGGACAGAACACCACGCCTAGGAGGTGTGTGGGTTACACTATCACTGATAGAGCAAACAGGGGTTTGTCTTAGGTTTTTTTCTACGACCGTGCTGGAGAAATAGGCAAGTCACAACGTTAAATGGAAAAGGAAAAAATGTTTCAGCTCAATGAGTGCTCCTGGCATCGTGTAAAACTGCCATGGTGCTTTTTTTGGCTAGCCTTTACAAAACGATTTCCCTGCCTGCTGCACTTCAGATGAATGTGATTTAAAATGGCCAAGATATGAAACCTTCAAAATAAGGGTTTGTCATATAATGCTGTCAGAACTTTAATGGCAGCCGCTACTTACCAGAATCCCACATCCAGAGACTGGGTTTCCTGGGTGTGTGGCCTGCCCTCTAACCAGGACCACAGCCTAGGCCAGGTCTACACTACAGACCTATATCAATAGAACTACGTCGCTCGGGGATGTGAAAAATCCACCCCACCGACCTAACACTCCGGGCTTCTCCTATCGACATAGCTACTGCTTCTTGGGGAGACAGATTAACCCAAGACGCTCTCCTGTCGGCATAGTAGTGTCTTCACTAAAGCGCTACAGCTGCAACGCTATACGTCAAGGGTAGGCAACCTATGGCACGGGTGCTGAAGGCGGCACGCGAGCTGATTTTCAGTGGCACTCACAATGCCCGGGTCCTGGCCACTGGGCCGGGGGGCTCTGCATTTTAATTTAATTTTAAATGAAGCTTCTTAAACATTTTAAAAACCTTATTTACTTTACATACAACAATAGTTTAGTCATATATTATAGACTTATAGAAAGAGACTTTCTAAAAACATTAAAATGTATTACCGACACGCGAAACCTTAAATCAGAGTGAATAAATGAAGACTCGGCACAGCACTTCTGAAAGGTTGCCGACCCCTGCTATACGTGAAGACAAGCCCCTAGTGTAGAACTAGACTCTTTCTTGTAGTCTGTAGATGGCAGCTCTACCAGGGGAACTAAGGAAAGGGAAGTCTCCTTCTGAGTGAGACAATACAGTACAAGCAGCTGCTGAGCTTGTCTGAGCTGGAAATTGCTCCCTGAGATCCCAAATCAACAGCATGTGCTTCAGTGCTTTGCTGAATAGAGATGAACTTAAGTACAGCTTCAAGTTAAGTGTGTTCTTAAGGGCTTTGCTGCATCACGGTCTGGATGTTTTACAGCAATACCAACAAGCAGGAACTTTTGAAATCGATTTTCAAAGAATCCAGATTGACAGCTGTGAGGGGAGAAGTCCCCTTTCTATCCACAGCGTTGGTATATTGCAGACAGAGAATAAGGACTCATGCTCACTACTGATTTAGGCCAGTTCCGATCCCAAGAGCTATCCTGTCCGCTTACCAATAACCATCAATGGTGAAAGACACCGCCTCCAAAAACCAGTCCCCTGAATCATTTTCACGGGACAACAGAGTCACTCTCATTCTCCATTGCAGTCTAATAATCATAGCAGTGGAGTAGAGGCCAGAATTCCTGGGCTCTTTTCCCAGCATTGCAGCTGACTTCTTGTATGACTTTGGGCACACCATTTAACCTTTCTATGCTGCATTTTAACCATCTGTACAATGGATATGAGACTACTTACCTACCTGGCATGGGTGTGGTGAGGCTTAATTGTTAATTAAACTCCGTAAGGCACTTTGAGCTGTCAGTGTAAAAGATGCTCTTTTACTGTGGTGCAAAATAGTTTCGCTGTCCTCTCTTTAGCACCACAGATAGTGCAACCTTTCTTTGTTCACGTCTACATTCTTCCTTTCACTGTGTAATATACGAAGCCCTGTCCACCACATTCTAAGAAACAACATAGAAGAGAAAAGAAGGTATAGGGAAGGAAGATGTGCTGGGATGGAGGCTGAGCTCTCTGACAGTCTAGGGTTCCTTCCTCTCTATTAATTATACATGTGGAGCAACTTGTTAATGCAATTCTAAAAACGTGTTGACACAGCCTAAGACCTCTGTCCTGGCACGCGTTCCTTTGAATTAATTTAACCCTAGGATCAGCAGGAACTGGACAACCTAGCTGAAGGCATCTCTATAACAACCGTAGGAGGCTGCCCTTCACAACACAGACTTCCCGTGTCAGTGAGAGGGAACGGGAAGTAATGTTACACCTTAACAGAGAGCTCATTATGAATAATTTCTGTGAAAGGGCTTGGAGTTACATTTCAGGCTGATTGTTCATGTAACACGACCAGCAACCATCCTGGGTGTTGTTTTTCCCCCAAGGAAATTAGAAATGGATTGTAACTGTATTGAATTGTACTAATAAGTAATTGATTCAGTGCTGGAATTATGTTTAAGGTCAAATATTATTGCTTAAATGTAATAGCCAAGAAGCCAGAGAATGAGTTATGGCCAAATTGCCAGTGATATGTAATATGCTGTTCAAAGCTTGCCTAATGTCATTAAACAAACTTGACAATGTCTGTGCTTTGGCATCCACAACCATGTATAAAATCACTGCGTATGGAGCTGCTTGCTGTGAGCATTCATTTAAGTGTTCACCCAGGGCTGGCCTTACGGGTGGGCGACTGCCCAGGGCGCTGTGGTCAAGGGGTGCTGTTTGAGTGCTGCAAACTGGCAGGCCTGGGCTGCCAAAGCAGGGGTCAGTGCAGGTGAGTCTGGGGCTGGAGCCCCTGGCCAGCCAGATGGGGGTCGGGGGAGGCAGGCAATGCTGCCAGCCTAGTGGAGAGCTGCAAGCCCTGCGTAGCCAGCAGCCAGGCCCTGGGTCCCCCCCATTTCTGTGGGCATGGGTGGTAGCCGCACACCCACTCTCCTCCTGCTGCTCTCCCCAGTTCCCTCTCAGCAGGGTTCAAGTGGGACCCTGGCTGCTGCTCTTGGGAGCCCCCCTTAAAGACAAGGACTCTGCAGGATGGAGGGAGCGCTGCACAGAAGTTAGTCAAGTTCATCAAAATGGACTTTTTACATAATTTTTTTTTACCAAGGTCAATATCAAAACAAAACGTTCAATTGACCCAAAATGTCTATTCCTCCCCCGCCCCCCGCCCCCGAATTTTTGTTTCATGAACAATTTAAAAACTGTTTGGCTTTTTGTCCCAATTTGGGACAAATCATTTTGAGCAATCTCCATCTTTTTTTGTGGGGCGGAAAAATCCACTTTCCAAGCAGCTGTACTTGGTGCGTTCCCAGGCTCCCGCGAGAACTGCTCCGAAGTTACAGGGGAGGCAGTCATGGAAGCAGCGCCCCCTGTTGTCTCCCTGCACTGACGGTGCTGATTCACTTCTGCTTAAAAAGCCCAGGGGGTGGCTCGGGCAGCACATCTTCAATTAATACTCGACGGCATGTTTTCCTCTTAACACAGTCACCCTTGAGGACCAGGGGGACTGGACTAGATGACCTCTCGAGGTCCCTTCCAGTTCTATGGTTCTATGACCACAGTTCAGAGCATGATGAGACCAGTAGCGGCGCCAGCTCTTCCGGCGCCCTAGGCGGCGGAAGGTCCCGCCCCCGAAATCCCGCCCCCAACAGCGGCGGCGAAAGGTCCCGCCCCCAAATTTGAACGGGCGGCCGCGGCGCCGGCGCCCCCAAAATAGCTGTGCCCTAGGCGACCGCCTAGGTCGCCTAATAGGTTGCGCCGGCCCTGGATGAGACACCCCTACTCTGGGAGCCAGCCAGGCATTCAGTATTGGCAGACTACATGCCAGGATATAACAAAAAAATCCTCTTAATGCAGTGAAACCACATGATAGTCATTTCAGGTTAGGGTGACCAGACAGCAAGTGAAAAATCAGGACACTTTTTTTCCCCCCAGGAGGGTGGCATAGTTGTGTATATAAAACAAAGCCCCTAACATCAGGACGTCTGGTCACCTTATTTGAGGTAGGGGCCCTGAGAGGGGTCTTGCTAGCAGTGTCTGAAGGAGGAAGGAGTCCCAGCCCTTTCAAAGACAGAGTTAATGTCCTTTAACTCTCTCTTTCACGCACACAGGCTCTGAGCTCTGGCTTTCCTCTGAAGGGCACAACAGACGGGACTGATGCTCACATGATCCCAATGACAGCAGTAGGTTAAGCCTATTTCTGAGTGTGGCAAATTACTATTCTGAAAGCCCAGGACATTGGATTGCGGAGTGACTTTCAGGAGGGATTGCGCATCGCAAGCGTAGGAGGAGACTCAATGTCAGTGGCGGTAATGCTTACTCATCGGAACAGACTATCAAGAGCTCTTTACTCCAGAAAGCATGGGAGCTTCCCAATTTATAAAATACCGTGGTGGGCCTAAATCCTGCCCAGGCATTTTTCTTCTTCGCAGGGAAAACTAGAATCTATTGGGGACCGGCACAAATCTGCAATCTTATTTGAGACTTACTGGAGGTGCTCACATGTGGAAAGTATTTGCTACAGAATTATTCCAAAGCAGCCAACAAACTGTGGCCCTCTCCCCCTAGTAGCCCTCTCCCCATCTATTTATGCGCAATTTACTATTAATATTGTGATTGGTGTTTTATTACTTCAATAGCCCCGAGAAGTCCCAGTCCAGGAGCACAGCCTCATTGGGCTAGTCTCTGTACAAACAAGTTAACATGACAGTCCCTGCCCCAGGACGCTCAGCGCCTAGGATTAGGACAAGAATGCAATAGGCAGAAGAAACGATTCAGGGGATGAGAAGACCAGGGGACAGTAACAGAAGCGTGTTTTGCAAAATAAGGAGTAGCAATACCTCACCACCTGCTGAGCCATTGTCCGTGCCCAAGAGCATGCTGGGCATTTTATAGAACAGGGGTCGGCAACCTTTCAGAAGTGGTGTGCCGAGTCTTCATTTATTCACTCTGATTTAAGGTTTCACGTGCCAGTAATACATTTTAACGTTTTTAGAAGGTCTCTTTCTAGAAGTCTATAATATATAACTAAACTATTGTTGTATCTAAAGTAAATAAGGTTTTTAAAATGTTTAAGAAGCTTCATTTAAAATTAAATTAAAATGCAGAGTCCCCCGGACCGGTGGCCAGGACCCGGGCAGTGTGAGTGCCACTGAAAATCAGCTCACGTGCCGCCTTTGGCACGCGTGCCATAGGTTGCCTACCCCTGTTATAGAATATAGAACTGGGAAGACACAGTCCCTATCCCCAAGATTTCAGTCTCCTTTTTAGATGTGATGCAACAAGTGAAAGTAACAAACAGCCGGGAGGGGCAGGGTAAGATCACAGTTGTTCATTAGGCAGGTGTATAGCGTCGTGGTGCAGGTCGTTTATATTTTATTATATAAACACTAGTTTTAATAATTGCCTCCTTCTAGGCGCCACTGCTTTTCACTTGTGATAGCTCCAGGTAAATCCCCAGCCTGGAGTTTCTTGCCTAAGCAAATGAATTCATACTCTCCCACCATCTCTTAGATGAGACATATAAGCAATGTCCAGGGTGCTTGCAGTAATTAAAGAGCTCGTAGAACTTTACCTAAGCAATGGGGTATTGGTTAGCTCTAGCCTGGCTAAATTCCAGTGAAGACTAGTATATCTGCCTTCCTAGTTGGCCTGCTAAACCCAGGGTTGTGAGTTCAATCATTGAGGGAGCCACTTAGGGATCTGGGGCAAAAAAAAAAAAAAAAATAGATCCCTGGATATGGCAGTCAGCCACACTGGTCAGTGAAGGGTGCTGTTAAACAGTTGCTATGATCCACCCAAAAGTGATACAGAAAATGTATCTAGTGTAAATGTGAGTTTATAACCCACTTTGGGTTGCTGCAGTGTAAAAGGTGCGCTCGAATTGTAAAACACTATTATTATTCTCTGACCTCTCTGATCCTGGCTCTTTCAAGTCCTGGGTTATTAATTCAAGTGAGTTTGGTGGTGGACGTGGTCATTTGTAGTGGACAGGTAATCAGCACCTGCAGAGCTAGCAGCTCCTCTGCTGCTCACTGAATGCAGCTGCTAAGTATCTGCTACTTTACTCCATTAGCCTCTTCCACCTTTGTTTAAGCGAACATGTTGCATTACAGCAGGTCATGGCAGGTAGGGTTGCACCGTGTGACAAATTCCCAAGAAAGTCTCTTCGATATTTCTTAGTACAAGTGCATATCAGCTGCATTCGAACGCCTTCTCTGCCGTCACATGGACAGACACCGTTGTTCAGATGTAGCCCTGCTACCTGCGGGTGTGTTAGTTCGTCGTGCCTCAGAATACTAGCAGAAGTAACGGGGGCTGATTTGGCATTTTGCAACCTGCATGGTGCCTGGCCCACCTGATTCTGAAGTCTGTAAATGGCCTTTGTCTCTCCACCCGCCCTCCCCGCAAAACACACACCACAATTCTGCAGTCAGACACCTCCGGTGCTTTGTACTGAATTTTACGCTCTTACAATGTACTAATCTTCCATTTTGTCTGAACTTCTCCGTGCCCATTTGAGGGTATGAAGCCCAGATAATTGCACCCCCTTATTTCCCTCATAAAACCACGGTGGTGGCCAGCCCTATTTTTCAATTAAAGATATTTGTCTCTTGTGAACATGCAATGTCCACTGCACATTGCCACAACGGCAGGGCCAGCGCAACCTATTAGGCGACCTAGGCGGTCACCTAGGGCACTAAGATTTGGGGGGCGCCGGCTGCCCCGGTCGTCAGCATTATTTTGGGGGCGGGACCTTCCGCCGCCTCTGTCGGGGGCGGCATTTTGGGGGCGGGGCCTTCCGCCGCCTAGGGCGGCAGAAAAGCTGGCAGCGCTCCTCGCGGGGGGGCACAGGGAGGGCCGCCCACAGAAATGGGGGGGGCGCACAGGGGAACCGCTCCCTGCCCCAGATCACCTCCACTCTGCCTCCTCCGCTGAGCACACAGCCCCCGCTCTAATTCTCCTCCAATCGGCGCCACAAGCCTGGGAGGGGAGGAGATTAGAGCGGCGCTNAGAATTAGAGCGGCGCCAGCGTGCTCAGCGGAGGAGGCGGAGCGAAGGTGAGCTGGGGCGGGCTCCCCGGGCGGGGTTAGCTGCAGAGCGGGTGGGCTCCCCGGGTGGCGGGGTGGCGGGCGGGGTTATCTGCCGGCAGGGGGGGAGGCTCCCCGGGCGGGATTAGCTGCAGAGCGGAGGGGCTCCCTGGGTGGCGGGGTGGCGGGCGGGGTTATCTGCCGGCAAGCGGGGAGGCTCCCCGGGCGGGGTTAGCTGCAGAGCGGGGGGGCTCCCCGGGTGGCAGGGTGGTGGGCGGGGTTAGCTGCCGCGGGGGGGGGTCCTCTGGTGGGAGGGGCAGGTGGGCGGGGTTAGCTGGGTGGCGGGGCGCAAGGTGCACCGGCCCTGCACAATGGTAAAGGGTTTTGAATCTGCATTTTGCCCACTCTGCAATGAGCATCTCTGTTCAGGGTGAACATTTCCCATCTATGGGTTATTTTTAATGTCACTGAACTGAGACAATCTTATGTAAAGCATCTGTGCCAGATAACCAAGCTTCCCCAAAACAAGGTGCATCCTTTCTTTTGGCCAAACACCGTTGCTTTGGGTGGCCTCCGTGAAATGAGTTGATGTGTTCCACCTAGTTCCTAGAGGCAATTGTCCACATCACAAAAAGCAACATCATAGTGAGCATTGGTTAGCAACCGGTCAGTAATCTCAGCATTGATCAGGGGCCGTATTCAAAGCTAAGTCTAGGGAAAGGTTCTATTTGTACAACTTACTTCTTCCACTTGGTGATTCTGAACCCTATTCAGGAAAGCACTTCAGCACACACTTAACTGTAACCATCTGTTTAAGCCCCATTGACTTCCATGACCAGGTATCCTGAATTGGGATAGTTTGCTAAATTGTGACCTCTGTCAGTAGGGGGTGCTCTTCCATCTGCTTCGGTACTTACCCAGGCTGTTGTATAAATGGAATTCTCCCATTTACCATGTGAGTAAGAGGTGCTACCTCTTGGCACGGACTAGTGAGATTCTGATCAGCTGTGGATCTGAGAGCACCATTGCGCTCTCCGCAAGAGGCTGGCGATTAGTATTGTGCGGCCAGGTGCCAATTTGGGTAACACCTAATTCACTCCATTCCCTCGGCAGTTTCAACTGAATCTAATATTCTTTCTTACTACCTGGTGTGTTGTTGCTGTTCACTGTCTTAAAAAAAAATAACCATGTTCCACCCCAGAGGAGGCTGCATTTCTAAAAGATTATGAAGCACTTGGCAATGCTGGAGGTGAAAGGTACCATACAAATGTGGTGTGTTGTTGTTGTTAGTGTTTATTGCTACTACAGTATGGCCTGGGAACCTCCATCAAGGAGCAAAGGACCTTATGTGCTGCACAGACAAATAACAGTGCCCACTGAGCACACAATGGCAGTAACACACTTGTTGGCAAACTACTACGAATGGGTCTTGCCTGCCTTGGACTGTACCTTTCTCTGTGAGTGGGCCCATGGAAATCAATAAGGTACTATGAAAGGTGGCAGAATTTAGCCCGAAATAAACTGCAATATAGTTCTGTAAACTGGGCTAGATGGACCTTTGGTCTGACCCAGGACGGCCGTTCTTATGTTCTAAACAGGAATAACATCTTGCATTTTCAGGCAGAGATCAACTGTGCTTTACGCATGGGCTACTTAACCCTTTCATCACCCCACCCCACACATGCTGGAGGTATTATTGTGCCCCTATGGGTATGCCTGCTCAGTGGAGGGAGGATTGGGCCCTTTATC
This sequence comes from Platysternon megacephalum, assembly GCA_003942145.1. Lineage (NCBI taxonomy): Eukaryota > Metazoa > Chordata > Testudines > Platysternidae > Platysternon > Platysternon megacephalum. Next base: position 13,099,525 of record QXTE01000014.1, on the reverse strand, counting down.
AATGGTTAAACTAAGGGCACATCTACTTCGAGCTGGGGGGGGTGATTCCCAGCTTGAGGAGACAGACCCGCGCTCGCTGTGACTGAGCTCGCGCGCTAAAAATAGAGCAGAGTTGCGGGGGGGGGGGGGAAGGCCAGCTGCCTGAGTACACTCCTCTCCAAGACACTAGGCATGTATTTGGGGCTGCTAGCCCCTCGCGCTGCCATGGCTACCCTTACTTTTAGCGCACAAGCTCGATCAGAGCGTATGTCTGCTTGAGGGGAAATCACCCCCCGCAGCTCGCCGTGTAGACATATCTTGAGGCGCAGAGTCAAGGTGATTTTTCCAAAAGCAAATCAGGAGCAGAGCTCTGATGACAAGTCCCACTCTTCAACCACTTGACCAAATTCTGCTTTGCACAAAATGTCGGCAAATGATTCTGCTTGGTTCTTTAGACAGCCTTGTCAGCCTGCGCCTGTTAGCCTGATTAACAGGCTTCTTTTTTCTGCACGTTGGTCACTCTGAAAACAGGGCTCGCTATTTTCTATTTATAGGGGAAGACTTGCAAAGGCACCTCAGTCAGCAGCCCGCACATCCCGCGATCAGGAAACTGCTACAGGCGAAAATATGTTCTAATTAATAGCAAAGGCGAGACACGTTATTTTTCTCTTTCACAGCTGCTAATGAGCAAAATCAAAATAGCGTCTCCCAGAATGCTGGTGGCAGCTCCGAGGTGTTAAAAGTTCAAGCTTAGAACAAAACAAACACAAAAATATCAGCCCTCTTTGCAGGGAGAAATATCAAAAAGGCCCGGGAGGCTCGAGATGGCCTTTTTTTAAATTGCAGAGTGTTGGCACCATGAAACTAAAATAATGGGCCTTCACACTGCCAAGTTGGAATAAGTGCTCGTGCTCCACTTTTTTGTTTAAAGTGAAGGTAGCACTGGTTTATGGCTCTCATTTGACAACTGTGGAGACCAGAGTCATCCTCTTCTGCCCTGTGCTAGGACATTAGGCGTGGATGCACAGCAAGGGTATTCGGAATGTTCCAAGTTTATTAGAATGCAAAACCATGTATCTGTCTAGATGGAGGGCAAGCAGAGCAGCTTTTCAATTAATTCCTTTTATCATGGCTCTGCTCTGAGACCAGTGTGGCTTGCCCTGTAGGGAACTAAGATGAAACGACTCGCCAACCGCGGAGTCAAGTTAACGCTGCTGCCGTTCTTCCTTCCTACAAGGCTGTGCGGCAGGTCCTCCTTCCCTTGTAAATGCCATGGGTCCCCACTGCACATGGTGACACCAGGGGAGATTGGCCAATAGGAGCCCCGTACACTGAGAGGAATCCCGCACCTCTCTCCAGCAGAGCCACCCTCACACACTTTGCTTTCCCTTCAAGACTGTCAAACGAAGACCAGTTCCCTCTCTTAGCTAATGGTGTTTCTCTTATGTCCGGGGTTCCACCAGCTACCGACACGAAATAGAGTACACCTCCTTGTGTTGCAAGCCTTCCCTCTCCAATGCCACACATGCCCAAAGCAAGGAGCTCAGAGCCCCCTAGAAACCTATCAATATTTGTTATCTAGACCCATTAACCTGTTAGTGCTTTGTCCTCACTCCTGGTGGTTTAGTTGCTGCTGTCTGTCTGTCTGCCCCCATCCTCCTCCTAAGCTTTACTTCTGCTCCGTTTCCCCTCTTGCTCATGCACACCTAGTTCTCCACACTATCCGTTGACCTACCAAGGCTATTTTGTGCTATAGTGTTCTAGGTCTAACTGTCCTCGAGTCTTTGTGCTGGGTGGCACTTCACCTGTCATCTCGCCTCTGTTGCACTGCTTGAGACAGACTGCATGGGCTAAACGTGTTAACCAACCCACTCGCTGGGCCGTGTTAAACAAGGCTCAAAGTTTGGTATACAGAGACCTGCTTAGCACCATAACCAACACACCATTCAAAAATCTTTTTAATCCTTTTATTAAAGATAAAGAAAAGAAGGGGAAACAATTAAAGCATTTGGGATGTAGAGTATTAAACAAGGCTTTCATTTGAACAACATCCCTTGTTCCCTGTCCCTTTAGCTAGAGAGAGATTTTTGAAAAGAGAACCCCCCTGGTTTGACAGTCTTTTTTTCTGGTAATAACTGTTCTTTTGAGGTAAAGAGGGCTGGAGCATGGTTGTAGTTAAGGTCTGATCCCATTTCCTAAGAAGACAAACACACGAAAGGGAAGAGAGAAGAACACCAAAGAGAGAAAATGCACCTTCTGGCTCTGGTGTTAATATTGACTTGCAGTCTCACTGGTAGAAAAACACAGGCACGGCATTCCGAGACCTGGCAAATTTGTATCCGCATTGGGCTGTTCAGGGCATTGCTTTTAGCTGCCTCTTTCTGGTCATAGGACTACAGACGTGTTGCAAAATATGCAGCCTTGGTTGGCTAAGCTAGACTCTTATTAGACAGAAGGAAAAAGGAAAGGGATGGGAAAGAGAAGAAATAAGGCGGGGAAGGAAAAGGGAACATGGTGTGGAGGGGAGTGGTGTCCCAGGTGGTGGTCAGGTTTCACCCAGTGATGGTGGAGATGTCATCTGGCTCCTGGGGCGTACCGGCTTACTTTCACCTCTGACAAGCGCTGTACTAATCAAGCCGCAACGCTGGTCTTCCTAAAGCAGGTGCACGGGAGAGGGTGGGGCCTCCATGCCAGCTAGTAGAACTGCGTGAGTGTTGGGGGGGCATATGCTGCAATGAGTGAACGGGTGTCGGCTGCCATGCCCGGGTGCACTCTCTCTGAGCCCCAGGAGAACGCCAGCAGTATCCCTCTTGGGGACCCCTTACGCATCCCCCAGCCCAAATGTGGCCAATGACTTAAAAGCTACAGTCTGGTCCATGTTATATTTAAATCAAGCCCTTACTAAATCGGCTGTCAAAGATGCACAGCTTGTAATATTTACCTGACAGGCATCCAGACCCACTCGACCAAATATGCAGCCCCTTAAATTAGACCCAAAATATCGTCTGAGGCACCAGCCTAAATTACATATTTACCCAAGAACAGCTCTGAGGCAGAAGAGTACATGTTTATGCAGCCAGTCCACGCTTCTTATTTGAGAGACGGGGCTGGCTTGTCCAAACATATTTTTCAAACACTGTCAGTGTATTTAGGCCACCCCAGATTGGGAGCTTTCTGGCCCAGGGACTGCCTTTGTGGTGTTTGCACACTGCCTCGCACAAGGAGGGTGGGGACCTTAGGTGCGACTGCAATAGAAATAGTACAAATGAATGAACAATAAAGAGCAGTTCCCCTATATGGTGAATACACCTAGAGAATTTTCTTCACAGTAAATAATATTGGCTTCAACCAGCCAGTATGTTATTTATATCTATCAACCACCCCCCATACCCTGGGTCATTGGAGAATAGAACCTAGGATCTTCAGCACCAAAATCACAAGCCTCTACAGCAGGGGTAGGCAACCTATGGCACGGGTGCCGAAGGCGGCACGCGAGCTGATTTTCAGTGGCACTCACACTGCCCGGGTCCTGGCCACCGGTCCGGGGGGCTCTGCATTTTAATTTAATTTTAAATGAAGCTTCTTAAACATTTTAAAAACCTTATTTACTTTACATACAACAATAGTTTAGTTATATATTATAGACTTCTAGAAAGAGACCTTCTAAAAACGTTAAATGTATGACTGGCATGCGAAACCTTAAATCAGAGTGAATAAATGAAGACTCGGCACCCCACTTCTGAAAGGTTGCCGACCCCTGCTCTACTGCATGAGCTGAAGGAATAACTCAACTACCTAGTGTAAGTAGTGGGCTCTAATGCTACATGTGGACTAGACCAGACGTCATCACACTTGCCCAGCATGTTATGTATAGGAATACATATATATTTTAAAGGACTATTCTACAGAAAATCCTCAATACCCCCCAAGTTGTTCCTTTGTTATATGTTTTCCATGCGCTTATACTTTTCAGCCTGTGTGGCTCTTGTATTAGATTGAGGGAAAACAAGAAAGAACAAAAGTAAAACCTCAATGAGAGAGAGAGAGAGAGCACAGTGTGTCTCTCCTTTGTAACATGCAGCATCAACTCTGTCTCACAAAATGGCAGCTACCTCTGCAACTGGCAAGCTTCTTTGAAAAGTAAATTTACAGTATAGGTTAAAAAAACGGAGTGTTTACACTGCTGCATACCCTACATTTTGGGTTAGATTGTACAGCTCTTAAGTTGGTAAGCAGTTATTTACTCAAGTCGTCCCATTGATTTAAAGGGGGCTATTTGTGTGAGTGCTCACCCATTTCAGTAAAGGTTGAACAATGAGTTTAGGGTGCGAATTATGTTTACTAAAGCCTTTATGGGAGCTTAGTTACTGCTGATGTGAAGAGATACTGTGAAGGGGTAATATCCAGTACATGAGGTCCAAAAACTAACTCTTATTTAAACAAACAAACAAAAAGTGAGAGGGGGAATGACCAAATGAGTCACTGCAGTGGTGGAATCCCTGCTCACAACAGCACTGCCTCAGACCTGCCATCTCCCCATGCATGGATTGTACTGACTGACGTACCACCAGTCAAAGTGACTAGAAACCCAGTGAAACTGATCAGGCTGGTTGGACTGTCCACCCCTCTTGAAATACAAAAGCATCAAGGGGAAAAGAAAAAATAGTTTTAAAAATACTCTTTCCATGTTAATCATTTAAGTTTTTCAGTAAGAAGGCGAACATTATATTTATTTAAATATATAGGGCAACATTGTCAAACACGGGGTGCCTAAATTTAGGCATCTAAATCCATCTAAATAAGTGGCCTTATTTTTCAGGCGTACTGAAATCCAAGAAAGCTTTGCGATTGCCCTGGTGGGAGCTGCATCGGGCTCACTGGGTGCATGTGCTGGGCGGTATCGCTCAGACACAAGTCAGTGGGAGTTCCATGTGCACTTTTTGAGGGCAGAATCTGGCTGTGTCCCCTAATAAGGTGGTGGTAATGCTCAGACTAGAGACACTGTTTAATAGCAAATACGCCTTTGGATGCTCTTTTCAGAGACTTACAAGGAATATTTATAGCTTCCAAAAGGAGGCTTCCTGGCCATACTAACAACCTCCTGTCAATTGCCTGTTTCTCTTTGGGCTTCTCCCTGAAATCCTCTCCTTTTTCTCCGTAACCACCTTAACCTCCCAGCTGGCATGCACAATCCCTGTTAGTGCTGAGCCAGCCAGCCTGCATCACAGTTCCTCGGTCAGCCCCCACCCTCCAAAGAATCCAGCTTCTTGTTTGCACAGCTCATCTGGGCTGACACCGGTCTCCTTCGAGGCAAGAAATGGGCTAGCTTTGAGAGGCGTGTATCAATCCGAACTAGCTGCATGTCTCTCTGGTGTCACTGAGATTCAAGTGTGGGCCGGATTTCACTGTGCAAAGCTCCATTGTCCTTCTGTAAGGAGGAATGGCATTCCAAAGGGAGACGGACTTACCAGGGAAACACACCTACTGATGCTGTTATAAAATAATTACGGGGGGGACCGTTATAACCCAGATTGCAGCCAGTTCTTGTGCACAGGATGCAAAGAGCCCTCCCCTCCTGTATACCAGTTGCATCCGTTATGTCTGTTGACAGCCTCTCCTCCTGCTCCTTTAGGAGAGGCTATGTCCCCACCCTGCATCAGCACTACATGATGCTCTCAGCTGGCCCAGAGGCTGTGCTCCCCAAGAACTCGGGGAAGCCTCTTGCCTTCTCCTTCCCACTCAGGACTGTGCCTTACTAGCCCGATCTGGCCCTATGCATCTTTAGTATTGTTGTAATTTACTTTTCTTTTTAATGCTCCCGATTCAATATACAGCAGCACCCTGCAGGAGTGGCCCGGATGCAACAGTCGCATTATTGCACATCTGCGGTGCTTTGATCTTTCCTGAATAAAGCTATTGTCTGTTTTTCCAGCGTCTGCCTGAGCTGCATGAAACTAGCCCCTTTCCACCATATCTCTGGGGAGCGGGGATGCAGCTGTGGTTTGTTGCGGGGGTCAGGACCGGCTCTAGGCACCAGCAAAGCAAGCACGTGCTTGGGGCGGCACATTTCCAGGGGCGGCATTCCGGCCGTCCTCTTTCTCCGGGGCAGTTGCGCTCTCAGCGCTGCGCCACTTAGACGGGGCGAGGGCGCCGCCAGGAGCGCCGCCAGCTTTTTCGCCGCCCTAGGTAGCAGAAGGTTCCGCCCCCAAAATTCTGCCGACAACTGGGGCGCTGGCACCCCCCAAATATTAGCACCCTAGGCGACCGCCTAGGTCGCCTAATGGGTTGCGCCGGCCCTGGGCGCCGCGCCCCCGGCCAGAGCGGGAAGGGGAAGCCCCAGCCCTGGGATGCTGAGCTGCCAGGGTCCAGCCACTGCCTGGGGAGGAGAGGGCGAGTCCTGCCGGGGAGCCGGGGCTGCGCCGCCTCATCTGCGCACTGGCTGCTGCGCTGCCTCGTGCCACCCCTTTTATCGGCGCTTCTCTGCGTGGCCGGGAGGGGGAGGGGGTAAAGCCCCTGCAGGCGCTGGGAGAAGGTGACATCACTCCCTCCACTTCCAGCGCCGCCTGCGAGCCCCAGCCCCACCTGAGCTTGGGGTGGCAAATTTTTTGCTTGGGGCAGCAAAAAACCTACAGCCGGCCCTGGCAGGGGTGAGGAGGCAGGTAAATGGGGTAGCAATGAGGCCTCTGTAGCCAGTAGCGGCGCCAGCTCTTCCGGCGCCCTAGGCGGCGGAAGGTCCCGCCCCCGAAATGCCGCCCCCAACAGCGGCGGCGGAAGGTCCCGCCCCCAAATTTCTACGGGCGGCCGGGGCGCCGGCGCCCCCAAAATAGCAGTGCCCTAGGCGACCGCCTAGGTCACCTAATGGGTTGCGCCGGCCCTGTCTGTAGCCCAAGAAGCGGGAGGAGGAGGCATTTTTCCTAGCAGACTTTAAATCTAACATTCAAACCATCCTGAAAGAATTAGTTCCCTTCCAGCCTTTGTGAATCAAATAGCAGGGGGCATTTTTCAAGCCCCACAATGATCCGAAGAATCCTACAGGGTTCAGCCCTGACCTTTTGCATTTCCCTTGTTTCAAGGCTACTTCCCCTCTAGCTGCGAGCTTCCATGTCTTAATAAGTTCACTCTCCCAGGTTTTTCCTCGAGAGTCCCCGTGAGAGACCACTCAGTGCACTGGGGCTGCCCTCAAAAATAGAAATCAAATAGAAATCATCGCCCGCGTTTTCGTTTGATACATTCCTCCCTCTCCCCGTTGTCCTCAGATACAGCTTGGCAAAGCTGCCATGGATATTTACCAGCCCAGCCCGCCCGTTTATACTCCCTATGGGGGATGATTGTTGATAATGACGTAAACAGAAGATATTTGTACTTTATTTTAGATGCTTTCTCTGCAGGCCAGTGGAGGCTGGTTGCAATCTGCCGTCAAGCTCACACTTGAATCAAGCAGGCAAACCTGATACCCAAGGTGAGCTTGGAGCCAAGTTACAGCCGCTGTAAGGATTGTACCGTATCTGACTCAAAAGAGAGTAGACAAAACTTAGCCTGAGGAGGTCTGGGCCTGAGAAAGTACAGGCTGTACCAATGTGTACATTTTCATTCCACGGTGGAACAAAACCAAAACCTTTTGAATGTTTTCACAGAAGGGAATTGTGTGCAATGTCCATTTTCTGCTTGGGAAGATCAGAGTTCTGGTTCTGATTTCTCTCTCTCTCTCTGGACGGAAGTGACCAGAGGGCCCTGAACCTAAAAGACCTCTTGACAAAAGCTTTGTTGAACCTGACACATCTCAGTGAAACATTCCGGCTTTGAAACAGTTTATTTTGACTACAGGTCTGTCTCATCTTACGCTGGGGTTACGTTCCGCGGTCAGCGCGTAAAGCAAAAACCGCGTATAGTCAACATTACATTGAGTGTAATGGCGGGCAGAATCGCCCGCACTACAGAAACAGTATTTACATTGTTATTTTTCTCTTTTTGGGGTTTTTTTTCTTGTTTTTGCCGACCGCGTAAAGCTGAAATCGCACATGTTAAATGCGCCTAAGATGCGACAGACCTGTATATGGAATTTCACTGACAATAGCTTCAGAGACTTTAAAGTCAGAAGGGGCCATCATGATCATTTATTCTGACTTCCTGCACTTTGCAGGACACAGACTCTCACCTACCTTCTCCTGTAATAGACCCATAACCTCTGGAGATCCATAATATTCTGACCAGCTCAAATAAAATTATTATTATTATTATTGATTATTCTATTTATTAATAATAGTTTGCATTATATAGAGATTTCTGTTCAAGTACCTCAAGGTGATTTTCACACATTAATAATTTCACACAGCACCCTAGTGAGATAGGATAAATACTACGACCTCATTTAATAGTGACGGGGTTCAGGCTGCAAAACTTGGATCTGCTTTTCAGAGACCTCAGAATTCAGGGGTATTTGGCTCCAGGGATCTGTTTCGAGCCCATCTCTATTTGTAGACTTTCTATTCTTGTCTTTTTTCTTTCCGAAAAATGTGGGGACTTTTTAGTTGTACATTTTTTTTCTTCCTGCCAAGTTCAAATCCTCATTGTGAGAAGAGTGGGAGTTTGTGCTGTGTATTTTTCTTTAGTTAACCCTGCAAATGAGTAAATGTTTCTATGCTCATATATTTGTCTGTAAAGGTAAGCTACAAAGGTTACCCTGCATATCCTGTCACTCTCATCTCCCACTGAATTCATTGCTCTAGGAAGGCAGATAAAAATATAAGAACATAGGAATGGCCATACTGGGTCAGACCAAAGGTCCATCTAGCCCAGTATCTGGTCTTCCGACAGTGGCCAATGCCAGGTGCCCCAGAGGGAACAAACAGAACAGGTAATCATGAAGTGATCCATCCAGCTGTCGCCGATTCCCAGCTTCTGGCAAACAGAGGCTAGCGACACCATCCCTGCCCATCCTGGCTAATACCCATTGATGGACCTATCCTCCATGAACTTATGTGGTTCTTTTTTGAACCCTGTTATAGTCTTGGCCTTCACAACATCCTCTGGCAAGGAGTTCCACAGGTTGACTGTGCGTTATATGAAAAAATACTTCCTTTTGTTAGTTTTAAACCTGCTGCCTATTAATTTCATTTGGTGACCCCCTAGTTCTTGTGTTATGAGAAGGGACAAATAACACTTCCTTATTTACGTTCTCCACACCAGTCACGATTTTATAGACCTCTATCATATCCCCCCTTAGTTGTCTCTTTTCCAAGCTGAAAAGTCCCAGTCTTATTAATCTCTCCTCATACAGAAGCCGTTCCATACCTCTAATCATTTTTGTTGCCCTTTTCTGAACCTGTTCCAATTCCAATACATGTATATCCTTTTTTGAGATGGGGTGACCACATCTGCACGCAGTATTCAAGATGTGGGCATACCATGGATTTATATAGAGGCAATATGATATTTTCTGTCTTATTATCTATCCCTTTCTTAATGATGCCCAACATTCTGTTTGCTTTTTTGACTGCCACTGCACATTGAGTGGATGACTCAGAGAACTATCCACAATGACTCCAAGATCTCTTTCTTGAGCGGTAACGGCTAATTTAGATCCCACCGTTGTATATGTATAGTTGGGATTATGTCTTCCAATGTGTATTACTTTGCATTTATCAACATTGAATTTCATCTGCCATTTTGTTGCCCAGTCACCTACTTTTGTGAGATCCTTTTGTAGCTCTTCGCAGTCTGCTTGGGACTTAACTATCCTTAATTATCTCAAGCAAATGCCATTCAAACCAGAATCAATTCCATTATCTCTAATATTATCTCCAGACTGTCCATTCCGTTTACACATAGAATGCCTTGTAATTCCTTTTTCAAAAGTTTCTGATGAGATTTCTTATTTCCCCCTTTTTTTCCATATCATTTGTCAAAATATTAGCTGCGTTACCTGCTGAAAGATCAATGATGAAATTACATCATCTGTAACTTTTTTCTGTTGAATGAATATAGGCTTTTTAATTTCTGGAGGGGTGGGAGTGAGGTGGTTGTGTTAGACACAGTAAGGTGAGGACATGTGTTTCATGATGACTTAAATGTTTTGTTTTCCAACAGCACAGTAACCAAAAGCAAGTACATACACTATCTCTGTTTGCCCCATAGCATGAAAGATGAGGGTATGATCGTTAGAGGGGTAGGATTCCATGATATCTTTTATATGTGCCTATCCTACCTCAGCACATTGATTACAGCTGTAATATAAGACCGTGGCCTTGCAAACTCTTATGCACATACTTAACTGCGCTCGTGTGGCCAGACCCATTCACATGCATCAGAGTTAGCAGGATCTGGGCCTAAAATTGCAACAGAACGGTACTGAACCCAGGGGCAAAGGAGAAAGAGGGAAAGGTACTGCGCTGACACATGCTGGCAGCAGCCCTGCGTTCAGCTGGGAATCTCCTTCATGTCCTTTGGAACTGCCTGGAATTGTCTCGATATTGGTCACTCATTCCGTATCACAGCCAAAAACAAGTCACTGGATTATCAGTACTGTGTTCTCTGGAATATTGCATCATAGATTATTTGAGCTCAGAGGAAGGCGACTAAGACAATTAAGAGTTCATTCAACGTTGGCTGCGGGCTGCTTGATCACGGCCTGATTCTGCCACTCTTGGGTGGCATCAGAGGGCCTGATTCAAAGCCCAGTGAAGCCAATGGGAATCTTGCCCGCTGCAATCATCACGACTGAGGATAGAAAAATCCTGGCTCTGCCGCTTTCACGGAATGAGTTCAACACAGGCCTGGAATCCTGAGGGTCTGTACCAAGCCACCGTTAAACAGCAGTGGCACATGGATGCTGTTTGCATTGTTAAAGTGAAAAGAAAATGGCTGAAAATTTGCAGTGCATTTATATTGTAAAAGCAAATACTTTGCTACTGGCTAGTCCCAACTGCAACTAGCACCTCCTGGAAGTTTTTTTGCATATTTAACTTGTAAGCAGATTATTTTGAAGAGATGTCATGTCCAGTCCGCCAGCATGATATGATTCTTTGGGTTTTTCTGGTTTTATACACTCTAATTTTACTCCGTCATTGTATTAGCTCAGACCTGTGCAGCAGGGAGCCCAGCCCTCTTTACTCACAGGTTTGGAATGAATTTCTTCATGCAAGTTTCCTAGGGCTGTACTTGTGTGTTTCGATGATTCCCAAGCTGGGCACTTCTCCCCATGTGTAAGCTTTGGTTTTATACGTACTGCAGATCATAATCATCAATGTTTCATTCATCATAAATGTTTAATATTTATAAATGATTGATGTCCAGGTTTCCAAGCAAATAGATAGGACAGTGCTAATGAAGAATACATTTGCATGCATGTCTAACCTGCATTTGGAATATATGGGTTCAGTTTTGCTGTTGAGATGCACACCATCATTAACAGGAGTTAGACATGTGTGACCTATAGCATGCATTATTGAGTTACAGGTCAAAATGTGGTTGTGGGTATAGAAATCCCAGACGTGACGTGTTTCATTCCTTTGAAGGGGACTAGCTTATTCTGGATTCCTTTTAAGGTTGCTTTTCTAGTGCTTTTATGATGCTGCATGTTGCTGGATGTGCTTCACTGACCCCCTGCAATCTCACTGATATATATTAATTCCCATTCTTTAAAATTGTCCTGGTTTGATAGTCTTGGGACTCAAAAGCAAAGTAGGACGCTTAATGCTTCATGTATTTATCAAGACTCTTCTTACTCAGAGGGATTTCATTAACAATGCTGCTGCTGTCTGATCCCTGGATGCATGACTTGTGCTGAGCCCGCTTGACTTGTGTATGGCTCTGCAATACCATGGTATGCTCACATCGATTAGCCAATATGCACTTTACCAATAGATGGCACCGTTGCTCTACACCGATGGGACTAAAACATCAAGGTATCAGTCATTCAGTTGGCTCAGAAAGTGATCTGAGTTTGAAATCACGTGCAACCTGAAAAAACAAAACTCGACATTATAATGGGTAAAATTCAGCCCTTTGCAGAGGCCCAGTCCAGATCTCAGCACCACTCCTGTTGTCCGAAGGCCTTGATCCTGCAAAGACTTGGGCACATGCTTAACTTTAAGCACATGAACACTTTTTTGAGCCCTTGGGCTTCACATTTTCAAGTTTTTTGCCAGAAACATAAGGGCTAGAAACTTAATATTTTTTAAAATAAAAGCTCAGACTCTCATGTGGCCACATGACTCCAAGAGCTGGGGCTTTAAGGAAAAATACCAAATATCATAAGACTCACAATAAAATTGCAAGAATTGGTTATACTGTGTTTCATGGGACTACTCCTGCATCTTGGAAGGGGGTTAGACTAGATGACACCTGTGGTCTCTTCTAACCCTATGGTTCTAGGATTCTACTCGTGATTAAAGTTAAGCACATATGTGTCTGCAAGATCGGTACTTATTGTGATACAGAAGATTAAAATAAGTTTTAAAGTAAATAGAATTTGTTGCAACGTATCTCCTTTATCAGACCCACAGGCTCATTTAAGTACAAGAGCAGTAGCCAGGACTCCTGGGTTCCCACCCTGACTGATTGTGTGTACTTGGACAAGTTACTTGTGGCTTAGTGTTCCTACCTGCAAATTGAGTATAATTCTAACCTGCGTGACATGGTTTTGTGCAAAATTATGAATGTGTGTAAAGTGCTGCGAGACCCTTGCCTGAAAATGTGCAAAACCCTATTAATTATCGGTATTGGTACTCATAATGAGAATCCCAGTCTCTTCATCAGCTCATGGTAAGTCAAGCAAGATAGAGACAATTATCTCATGTCGGGCTATCAGTTCAAACCTCATGCTGAAATTCAAAGGGAAGTCATGAGGCACACATATATATTTTAAATAAAACAAAGCAGGTAGTGGTGTGGACAGGTGCTATTCTCCTTAACGTTGTCACACAGCTGTATCTGCTCTGTGTTTGTCTTACACAACCCGCTAAGACTGATGGCTCCATGCACATCATACGGAGTGAGGTTTTAGCAGTGCTAACCACAAGAGGCACGATCCAGTCACCACTGAGGTCTATGTGACGACCCAGGGAAAGTAGTAAACTATTCACTACCAGGCCAGGTTTAATAGAGAAAATGGTTGAAATCCATTCAGTCATTTTTAGTTACTACTGCTGTATTTAAAGTGTGTTAGTGCACAGTAAACCACAGTGGGCTATCTGACTTTTACAATGTGTGATAGCAATGGCAAAAAACCCACTGCGATAAATGAGATCCTCCAGAGAAAGGATACCCTAGCATGGAAGGATGGGTAAATAATTGATTGGCAACCCTAATGTGCAGGTTCAAGACAGTTATTTGGCATTATTTCAAAGCTTATTCTAGCATTTCACTCTGCTAATGCATTGGTGGGTCCCGGCTAGATAGCCGCTTGTGTCTGAACTGAACCTCGGGATGGGCTAAGTTCTGTCCTCAGGGGCAAGTGTGATTTAAATGCACATCTGTGGAATGACAGCGTTTGGATTGTATCATTAGTCTGTCTGCAGCTCATTCGCAGACTTACCGGCAACTGAAAACAGTAGCAAGGTGCCATGTGCAGCAGCATAAAGGCCGCTTCCTGTTATGTCTTCTAGGTTTACAGTGTTTGGTAACTTAAGGCCAGGCAGCATGACTTACTCTGCAAATGTCATGAGACATTTAGTAAGCTAAAGCCAAGGGCACATTAAGGTTTGCTTGCATATTGGATTGAGAGCAACCTTGGTTCACCTTGTCTCCAGCCGTCTCACATGTTTATACATATTTGCAGGTTGAGGGGTTGAGAAAAAACAGATTTCTGGCCAGTTTCTCAGAAGTGAGACCAATAGAATTTTGAGAAAAAGAAAAGGCAAGCCGGGGAGAAAGACACATCCTTCCAGGGTAACACCCATACTGCACAGTGTGTTTCTATTGCAGCCACACCAGTAACCAATTTGGAGACTGTGGCACAGTGTTTATACACTAAATGTGCTTTCTTGGTGGGAGCTTAGGTAATGGGTCTGTGCCAGACCCAGGATCTGAACACCTTTGAACTTCAGGGGACTTCAGATGTGGTGGCTTGGGCCCATCTCTTGTAGTATCCTGCTGGAACCCTCCCTTTCTGTGCACCACTCGTGCTCAGGGAAGAAATGGGAATAGGAGAGCTTGGGGCCTTTTCACTCATCTCCTTGTGCCCTCCCCAAACCAATAACTATTATTTAACCATGTCACCCTCCCCACTCCAGAAATGTAAACCTCCAAAACCCCAAATTTGATCATCCCCAAACAAAGGGAGAAGGAGTTGGATTCCAAACCTGGACCCTGATCCTAATGTTGCAGCTGACCTTCCTTTTCTATAAGGGGCTGATCTGATATCGCTGAACTTCGAGGTTTCAAAATCTGGAGTAGAATTTTTCTGTATGGGCCTATCTCTAAGGAAAGGTAAAAATTAAATGCAGAAAAACATGCACACACACACACAGAGAGACCCGCTTAAAAAAATTAGGTCAGTAAAATGAAACAGCCTTGTATTATTTCTTTGTTTGTTTATTGATTTAATATTTATATCGCAATCTGTAACAGCCTGTCCCGTAATCTGAAATGAGCAGTAGTGAGAAATGGACACACTATATAAAACTATTACCATTGTGAAACCTGTCCTAAAAGAGATGCCTGACTTTATAACGACACCTGTATAACTTGTCATGACAATAAAGTTGTTGATATTGAAATTGCCATATATCCAATGACAAAAACCTGTTTAAATGAACACCTTTTAAAGAGGTCTCCCCCTCCCTCTCTGGTTTTCTCCTTATTGTTAAGTTTGTTTTTGTAGGGTTGCCCATGAAAACTGAACTGGAGGCATTGATTTATTTCTGCTTTTAAAAAGTGACTGAATTTGTTTTTAAATAAAACAAACAAACACCCCACATGCACACAATTATATGAACTTTGTAAATCAGCTTAGGGAAACAAAGTTAGTTTGTGTATTCTGCCCAGTTTGACGGCTCGTCTAAACAGATACAGTTTTTCTGCAACAAGTTTCTCCCTTTAGAAGTTATTATTGTACTTGAGTGCAAAATGCAAGTGCAAACTGAGAGACAGATTCTGCACCCTTTATTCAAAATAACACCTTACTCAGCAATGGGATGATTGGCATGACTTCATATTGTTCCAGCCTTACTCACATTGGCAAGCACTTACACAAGTAGATCCGTAGCTGTGAGTTCGGATGGGACAATCTGGCTTTAAGGGATCAGGTTGAATTCACAGTGTAAAGGGCTGTACAAAATGTAATCAACACAGGTCTAAGTGTTAGTCAAATCCCATTTATCCTGAAAAACTAAATGTTATTCACCCAAATCATTTAACTCCACCACTAAGCACTTAGAATTTCTGGTAAGCATGAGTCAAACTCATTACAAATTACAAACTAATTCAATCGCAATCAAATACACCAACTTCTTCCTAGCCTGAACAGGGCTGTGTTGATTCCTTTGTTTTGATCTTTTTGCACTTATGTAATAGTACCTTCCAGGCTGATGATCTCAAAGCACTTCATAATCATTATTCACCCACCCCCACACGGACAGCCATGAAATAGGCAAAGATCCTCACACCATTTTACAAATGCTCAGGTAAAACAAAAATATGCAAAACAGGCAGATGCCATGGAAGTACACCTCTACCCCGATATAACACTGTCCTCGGGAGCCAAAAAATCTTACCGCGTTTTACCGCGTTATATCCGAATTCGTGTTATATCGGGTCGCGTTATATCAGGGTAGAGGTGTAGCATATGTTTTACCCATTGCACTCATGAGAGATCCTGTATTCACTGTAATATAAGTGGCCCCCGTCATATATGACAGTCCTCATGTGTAATGTGTATAAATATATAGGGTACACTCCCTGTATATGGAATATATATCCTACTGCTTCTTTCCACAAGGGAGAGGCACAGAAGGCCCACCCCTAAACTGAAGAAGGTCACTCGCTCAGTAGAGGCAGTGGGTGATGGTGACTTTTGTCAGTGAGTTGGCAAAGCTGATGCACGAAGGTGAACTCAGAGCCATTCACAGCAGCACAGAAAGATCATGCAGATGTCTGATTCAAGTAAGGGAAACAAAGTCCACCCTGAGGAGTTGCCACTGGTCAAAGGCAGAGCTGGGAATGTAACCCAGTCACCCTACATTCCAGTGCTCTGCTCCAACCAGTCGACACCGCTCCATCTATATAGCCTAATTCCGATTTCTGCCAATAGCACATGGACCAGAATAGTCTTAGTGTTTGGGCAACATGCTGTATTTGAATAGCAGTTATAGTATCGCAATAAGCACTCTACAGTGTGGCGCCAATGGCTGCCGTGTCTCTAACCGGCTGCTCAGGAGCTCGAAGGCATTTTGGTGCGCCGTCACATTCCAGACTTGCACTGAGGTTGTGGGGAAGACGCTGCCCCATCGCGGGGGGACCAGTGGCAATTTGTGACCGGACGTCGGCGAACGACAAAAGCAGAAACAGGCGGCGTCTCATAAGAAACAGTGTAGACACTGTTCATCACTCCAGCCTCTTGGTGAGTCCATTTTTTCATTAGTTGCTCAAAAAGGCCGTAGTTGGTGGGTGGTTCTGGAACAAACAATGATGAAATGTCATAGTAATAGAAACAAATTCATGGCCACTAGGTTTCCATAACACAGGGCACATGGGGTTAATTCAGAACTTCGTGACAATAGCGAGGACAGAATTCAGAACCTCTTCCTCCACAACCAGAGACCTTTACTCCTCGAGTGGAAGGAGAAGCACTGCGAGCTGTTGACAGTGGAGGAGCTATGACACACAGGCGAGCAGTTCTGAGTCCATCCAGTCGAGAGCAGTGGTATATAGGCACACCCTCTGGTGCATAGAAAAGTTAGTGCAATTACATTTAACATTTTAGTTCACAATTTTTCCTGGGTAACTGAATCAAATTACTAGAATATGGGTAACATTTTCGAAAGCACCTAAATGACTTAGGAGCCAAAGTGACTTAGACACTTAATGAGACTTACACTTCTAAGGCCCAGATCCTCAAAGGTATTTAGCCACTTAATTCACATTCCTACATCAAAATGGGACTTAAGTTCCTTAGTCACTTAGGGACTTTTGTAAATTTTGCCCTGAAACCACAAGTGTATTAAGCAGGTGCCCATTCAACCATAAGCACTTAAACTCAGAATGAAACTTGAGGTACTTCAACCCCCAAATTCAGAAGTTCCCAGCTCTAACCACTAGACAGGACATTAATGACTTTGTGCTTATGCAATGGGAAATTAACAGAGAGTCTACCCTGTCTGTTCATAACCCTTAGCACTCAGTCTGAGGCACTTTTAATCTTCAAAGAATTTTACAACCAATAGGCCAAATTCTTCTAGCAGTTATACCAGCATTATTATCATTGGGAGTTGCACTGTTGCACATGGGAGGAAAGTTTGGTTCATTAACTAAACTTCACTCCTCTCCTCTGTGGTGGAGAAGCATTATTAATTATTATGATTTATATTTTACAGATGGGAAAGCTAAGGTGCAGAGTGGGGAAGTCATTGGCCTAAGGGATACAGCGAGCCATTTGGAGACGAAAGGTTAGAATTTAGAGGTCTCTAGCTCCTAAGGCTTGAATGCTGACCACTAGACCAGACTGCTTCTCTGCCTGTGAGCGACTACCAGGATAACACTCAAAAGTACCGAAAATGGGGAAATCTGATTTCTCCGGGAGCCAGGCTAGCTTTTGTCCATTCCATCTGCGGAGCGGAGGCAACACAGGATTATAGCCATGTCTGTTGTAATGATCATCGTACTGAGTTACTAAATTTCGGTTGCTCGGTTCTTCATGATGCGTAAACAGATGCTGCTTTGGCAGGCCCTGTAAAGAGAGGTGCACGAAACCATATTGCTTGTACGGGCAGAGCATTTCAACAGTGCTGGAGACTATTAGGTCAGATTGCGCCCCAGGTGATCTGGCAAATATGGGTCAGAACCCAATCCCCAACAAACCCCTGCTTTTGCACTTGCAAAACAGCTACATATTTAGCAGCTTAGCACACACACACATTCAGGCATTTGCAGGTGCAGTGAGGTATGCAATTGAAAAACTGATCCTCGTGTTACTAAAGTATTCTGAGGCATTAAAACACACATACAGTACAGGTATCTGGAGGAAATAATCAAGGTGTCTGGGGATGAGGGCATTTTGCAGGAAGAGACATTGTAGGGGGTGGTATTTGGGGAGAACCCTAACATTCTGGAGGATCTGGGCCCCATTTCGTGCAAAATCCTTTCCCGTTACATGGGGGTGCATTGGTGAGAAGAGGGCACAAGGAGCCTCTTCCATGTGCACATCTGTCTTGCAGCAGTGCAGGATCCTCTCCAGGCACTCTGCTGGGGGATGCCTTCCCTTAGGAAACATGTCCTATTCCCCCTGCACACATGTTGGGGTTAACAACAGGAACTGGAGGGAGCTGCAAGAAGCCTTGTGGGATTTGTATTCTCCCTCTTCCGCAAGCCGTCCTGCCCTGAAGCAGCGTGCAGGATGGTTCTGGGGGCCTTAACTTGCCCACTATCGCTCTGTACCTTCCCCGGATACATACACACACACACCTTTGGGCAGGATTTTAATCTTAAATTTAATACATGCCTGTTTTGAATGCTGACAATTACAATCTTAAATCTGAGGTCTTGTCTATATGGCCGCTTAGTGCACGGCAAGCCAGGGTGTAAATCTACAGCCCTCTAGCCTGCGCTTTCAAACAGCAGTCGCTCAAAGCATACTAGGGAACTTTTAGCACATGGCAGCAAAGTCTATGTGGCCATTCAGCTCCCAGTAGGCTGGTGCACTGTAGATTCACACTCCAGCTTGCCGGGTACTAAACCTCTGTATAGTCAAGCCCTGAGACCCCCCCTTTTTTTTTTTACTTACATCAAGTTTCTTCATAATGGTTCTCCTCACGGTTCGATCTGTTCTGTGGCCAGGGAAGCGAATAAAGTCAGTCCCATAGATGCTGTTGCTGGGTTTCCCAATGTCTTTTATAAACTAAAAGAGATCCAAAAGGAGACACTCGCTACGTAGCGATTATTCACACTGAAACAACTGCTCGTTGGGAGAGATTTTCAAAGGCCCAACGTGCAATTAGGTGTCTTTTGTACAGGGACCACTCACTGTAAGCAAACACACTCTGCTTACAGTACTACAGGTAAAAACCATTCTGCTTCATTCAACTATCTACAAACAGAGTGGGGGGAAACACACACAAACTAAGCAGGAAGGGAGGGCTAGAACATGGCTCCAACCCATCGTACTCTGGTAACCCAGTTAATCCCGTAATGACCACTTTACTAGCGTGTCAAACTCCCATTGAGTTGGGTGACTCACGTGTGCCCTTGACAATGTCCCACTTCGGCCTTCTGAAGATCAACGGAACAACTGAATTAAAATGAACAGATCTGGCAGATTTGCCCAGGGGCTCTCATTACAAAGGATCCCAAAGCCCCGACGCTAATGACTTCCTGTCCGCACTTGGGAGACACTTTTTGCTTGCAAAGGCCTACTCTGAAGACCTTGGCTCAGATGTTGCAATCAACCAGTAAAACCAGCCTGGGATGGTTCTTATGTGTAGACATTACAAGCTCACCAATGGCTCGTTGCCACACTTTTTCACCTAGTGTAGGCTTAGCTACTGGAAGGAAAGGATCAACTTTCATTTTGATCCTTGGTCCATCTACCACCCAGTGAAGGATTGTTCCCTACAGTATATCTTCTGGGATTTTGTCCAGACTAGTTTTAAAAATCTCAGTGGTGGGACCCCTTCCACTTCCCATGGGAGATTATTTCATGGTCTAATACATCTCACTGTCAGGAAGCGTTTCCTGATCTGCAACCTACGTTTTCCCTTTTTCATTTCCTCCTATTTTATACCGCCAGGCAACACCCTAAATAATTCCTCTCCCTGTATAATGTCTACACCCTTCAAATATCTCTTCCCATTGTGATCCCGTCAGATCTCATAAGATAAGTGGTGTCAGGCTGAGTGAGAGTTTGGCTGCGATTCCAGGAAATAGTGGGGGGCTGCCAGAAGGAGTTTGAGTGATTTTAAAAGGAGGCAGTTCTCTCTGAATCAATACTGAACCAGTGTTAAGATCAATGTGGTCAGAGCCAGCTCCAGGCACCAGCTTAACAAGCAGGTGCT
Source organism: Platysternon megacephalum (assembly GCA_003942145.1). Lineage (NCBI taxonomy): Eukaryota > Metazoa > Chordata > Testudines > Platysternidae > Platysternon > Platysternon megacephalum. The sequence goes on along the minus strand of QXTE01000014.1, from coordinate 13,079,342 downwards.
TGGGGCGGCCACTCCGGAGAGGGGCGGCAGGTCCAGGTATTCGGCGGCAATTCGGCAGAGGGTCCCTCACTCCCGCTCGGAGCGAAGGACCTCCCGCCGAATTGCCGCCGCAGATCGCGATCATGGCTTTTTTTTTGGGGGGGGGGGCTGCCTGGGGCGGCAAAAACCCTGGAGCCGGCGCTGAATGTGGTGTATTGGGTTGCTGTGCTGCTGGATTTGCTGTTCTTTGCCTGACATGTAAAACCAACATCCAGAACAACTGTGGTCATTCCAGTCCCCATGGCACTTTTTATAAGATCGGGGTGCTACTTGGAGCTGTTTGTTGAGGGAGAAGGGTAATCAGGTCTTTGTTGAACAGTGTTGTTGTGTGCTATTAAATAGCTGTGTGTTCCCACTCTGAGGTGGCTGCAGTTTAGTGGTGGGTATATATTCTTTTTATGTATTACAGTGGTGCGTAGGGACCCCAACCAAGATTAGGATCCCATTTTGCTATGTCCTCTACAAGCATAGAGTAAAGACAGTCCTTGTCTCAAAGAGCTTACAATGTAGGCAATATCTCTATATACAATTTGTTCCATTTGTAAATTAATTTGACATAAATTGATATAAAAAGTGCCACTTAAATATAAGATAATTTCTACAGACCATATGTGTGGAAAGAGAGAGGCTGACTGTGAAGAACATAAACAAGGCTAGTATCCTAAAGTAAAAGGATCTAAAGTTTAAAAAAAAAAAAGGGTCTCAGGCACCCAATAAAACTTGAACGTGTTTATTTTCTTTATTTAAAATAGGGTATTGCTTCACCCCCAGGAAGAACATGTCTGATGTGTCATTATGAAATAAGCTGTTTTCCTTATCAAAGAAAAGAGATTGCAGGGGTTGGCTGCCTCGCTGTGAGAAACAGAGCGATGCTAAAGCAGAATTCAATAAAAACGAATAATACAAATAATGAAATGAACGTTATAAGGCATCTTTTACCCAATGACCGCATGGCACTTGACAGATTTTAGTAGCTGGTTACAAAGTGTATGTGCTAGTAGTACAGGGTTGTCTGCACCCACCACCGAAATACAGCTGCACCTGATTGGGATGCCTTTATAAAGCACCCAGTAACAGTGCAGGACAAAGAGATAAAGAATCTCCTAGCCACCTGAAAGCATGAATGGATGGGGACTCGGAGGTGGACAGAACTTAATGACACAACTGGAAGTGAACCAGAAAACTGGAGTGAACATACCTGGTCTTGGGAGAAGTGCCATGGGATCTTTAATGGCCCAAAGTTGTCAGGACCACCACTTTATGTGTTGTCTGTAAGAACCTCTCCATGTACACCACATCCATCATGCTTGGGCATTGCTTTAGTAGTGGCTCAGTGGGAAGAGTACTCCCTCCTGACTAGAAATGGAAGCAGGCCAGTGAACTTTGTGGTTAAGGCACACAAGGTTCTGCCTTTGTTCCTCTTTTGAGACGGGCCTGGATCCAAACTTCCCTATAGTTTGGTGGCTGATCATCTCCAGAGCATCAGGTCTGACCCTCTCTGTTCCCATTCTCCCTTTTCTTTTATCCCTTCTTACCCTTTTCCTCTCTTCCAACCAGTTTCCAATGAGCACTTTCGTGGAGTACTCTGGTTTTATTTTCCAGCTGGGAAGGTAGCATTCCTGCACATCCCTCTGAGATGTAAGCATGCTTCTTAGTCTCAGCAGCACCCTTTCCCGTCCACTCCTGTAGAATCAATGGCTCCTCTGCCCTTCCCCTTCTGGGATGTGAATGGTGGTTCTGTGTTCATGCAGCGGAGATCAGGCAGAACGGGATCTATGCTTCCCTCTGCTTGTGTGCAGGGCGAGCTAGTTAATGTGTGGAACTTCCCTGCCTTGGAATCTCCATTGTTTGCTGTCTCCATGGTGATCGTCAATGGATGCAAACACTCTCTAAGCAACAGCGGATCCTACTGCTAAGAGAGAGAGGCTCCTGCCGCATTGAAGATAAATGGAGTTTTGTTTCTGACTTCAATGGGAGCAGGATTGGATCTTTACACGCCGCATAAGGTAATTTAAAAACAAAGTAGTCCAACAGTGCTGTACATTACAAAGACGGAGTAGGAAGGACATAATTACTGGAGTTGAAATTTGGACAGGGCAATGGGACTAGCTTTAAGGAATGCTTATAGAATTTAGTAGGGATACAGCCAATAGGATTACTACAGAAATTAAGCAGGTTTTTGTAGAAATTACTCTTAACCTAAACCTAAAAAAATCAAACATGTTATCCTTTCTACAGAGTTTTTTTAACCATCTTATAGAATTCGATAGCAGGGACATAATTAACTACATTTTATAGGATGGTTCCCAAAAAGGTTGTGATTTCCTAATAGAGTCTATAGAACTTTTCCATAAGGGGGAACATCTTTTACTCATAGAAGTGAAAGCGAAAACAGTGCAGGCAAATCATCAAGTATGTTTCACTGTAAGGGAAGATTTTAGTTTGGGGGGAGGGATAGCTCAGTGGTTTGAGCATTGGCCTACTAAACCTAGGGTTGTGAGTTCAATCCTTGAGGGGGCCACTTAGGGATCTGGGGCAAAATTGGTCCTGCCTAGTGAAGGCAGGGGGCTGGACTCAATGACCCTTGGGGGTCCCTTCCAGCTCTATGAGATAGGTATATCTCCATATATTATTAGTTCCCGAATAGAACATGAGATTAAACTGATACAACAGTGGATCTTATTGAAAAGAGGTGGAGCATTGTTAAATGGAAGCACAGAAACATCTCTGTAGAGGGATGTAGCAAAGATGTTTACTTCACGGCACCATGATTTTGGTGGGCACATTAGATGGACAACAATGATCTTTTTTCATGTTTCATTCTATTTACAGGTATGGCACACTGGGCAAAATAAAAAGAGGTAATCACAAAATGTTTGGCTAATCTTTGTGTAATGCAATATAAGTAATATTCTGCACTGAGATGAAAAATATTCCATGATCCATAATGAACCCTTAAATTTGCAGAAGACAAAAGACCAAGGGTTTCACTACTGCAGCTGCATGTAAGTTGGATGCTGGTACCGCTCTCCAAAAGTACTGCAGTGCATAGACTTTGCATCATAATGTTGTGATGTAGGTGGCGTGTACTTTTACTTACACACATAGGCACACACGCACCATATCTCTCCATGGAAGGATTAACAAGTCAGGCCTTAATTGAATCAAATGGGTCAACCCAGAAAATCAATTACAAATCTTCTTTAATATTTACTGATATTTAGAAAGACAATAGCTTGCAGCATGATGCAAAGAAATCATTTAAAATATGTAGGTGTGTAATCAACATTCCAACCAGTAATGGAAGGGCCTTCACACAAGCCTGTGAACTTCATCACCAACGGAAACCATGTCATGGCAGCCCATCATGTGATATAAGATACTGTTCCTATAGATCTCTTCCCAGACTTTGGGGCCATATATGAAGACCAGAGGAAATATAAGACCCAATATTTGAGAAGATTGTTTTTATAAGCTTCTGAGAAAGTTTACAATGTTGTCCAGTCCCTTTTTTCCAGCTGGAAATGACAACCTGCCATTATCAAACAGGCTTATGATTCCATGGAATCCATTCTCAATGTGGTACCAGGTCACTGGCACACCACCGTCCTCTAATCGCTTCTTGTATAACAGGGCGTCATCCCTAAGCACGTCATGCTCACAGGTCAAGATGAACGACTCAGGGAGCTGGCGAACAACAGCATCTTCAGCAAGAAGTGGGGAAAAGGCTGGCTCACAAAATTTTTTAACTGCCTCATAAACTTCATTTGAGCATTCGATGGGCACCTTTGGTTTGTACCCTCTGACCTTAAATTCCTTAGGGATATTGTCTGCACTTAGCCATTTTCTAAACTTCAATTTTAGGTCTACAGGCATATGGGAACCCTCCAGGACATCTTCCAAAAATGATGCATCCCCCTTGAGGTACTGCAGAACATAAAAAGCCGTACGTTCCCTGAACAAGATGGGGACTCCACAGTTTTGCTGATATGAGGGCAAATTGAAGTCTATTGCCTGGAGGCCTGGATAGATCAAGACCTGAGCATGCACCTTTGGAAGGTCTGGTCTACTCACTAGTGTTTGGCAAACAGCAGCAGCAAGATTTCCCCCAGCACTGTCCCCACTAATGATAATACAGGCAGGATCCACTCCATAGTCTTCTGCAGTCTTCATAAAGTGTGTGGTAGCAGTGAGACAGTCCTCGTACTGTGCTGGGTACGTGTGCTCTGGCGCCAGACGATACCTAATATATCAACGAGTCAGTGATTATAAAAATGGGGAAAAAATCATTATTATTTGTTGGAAGTTTATTTGCTACAAACTCCTCCACTTTCAGCCCTCCTGTTGTTTTGCAGCCATGGACATCGATATTACCTCATAAACGTGCACCCGCCCTCCAAACAATCATTCCTATATTTGCAGATCACAGATAAACTATGACCAGCAGGGCCAAATGCTGTGGATTGTCTTCTGGTTAAGGCATTAGACTGAAACTCAGGAGAGCCGTGTTTGATTCCCAGCTGTGCCACAGACTCCCGGAGGGACCTTGGCTTAGTCATTTAATCTCTTTTTTTTTATCCTCCGTTTCCCATCAGTACAATGGGGATTAATTATACTTGTTTTGTCTGTGTTATCTATTTAGATTGTGAGGTCTTTGGGATGGGGACAGTCTCTTACTGTGTTTATATTGGGATCAGCATCATGCGACCCCAGTTTTGGTTGATGCCTATCATCATAATACCTAGCTCTTAGAAGTGCTACTGTTATACAACAACAATATTTTTTACTATTGGTGCTATGGAAATACAAATATTTCTTGTTTATTTCTTATTCAGGCAAAATTCCCATTTACCTCAAGGTCTCAATGGGAGTTTGCGGACTAAGATAAAGATTTGGCTCAATATCTGACAACTTTATGCTAATTGCTGGGTGCAAGACAGATTTGCTTTTTATTAAAATGATCTGATAACTTCTTTCCAGTTTTTTTTCCCCCAGCAGATGACAAAATGTGCTCATATACAGCAATCTTATTCTGGGTCTGTTCTGTCGAGCAAAGCACAAAAGCGGCGAAAAGCTGCAAAATCATAAAGTCAACTTGAGCATCTTGCTGAGCCGCCTGGATTCTTGAAAATATAGTCCTCTGAGATGGGGGGCACCCTAGAACAGTGCAGCTAGTGGCTATCACAATGAAGAGTAACTAGTTCCTAGATCAGTGTTTCCCAAACTTGGGACGCTGCTTGTGTAGGGAAAGCCGCTGGCGGGCCGGGCCGGTTTGTTTACCTGCCGCGTCCGCAGGTCCGGCTGATCACGGGTCCCCNGGAGCAGCGAACCGCGGCCAGTGGGAGCCGCGATCGGCTGGACCTGCGGATGGGGCAGGTACACAAACCGGCCCGGTCCGNCACAGGATTCTTTGCTGCTTTTACAGATCAAGACTAACACGGCTACCCCTCTGATACCTAGATAATAGAAGTGAACCAGGCTCACTTACTCAACAGACACGACCACCGATTCACTTTCTCTGGCGATGTAGCGGCACACGGGTTCATAGGAATCTGGAAAACAAATGTTTTCATTGGTGCCTTGCTAGCACTCTAAGGAGTAGCAATTCTATACCCTGTTAGCTCTGTGACGCATTTAAGGGAAATGACAATTCTCTCCTTTCCCCCATCTAAGTCCCGCTCTTCCCCACCCTTTACGCACTACCCCGGCTTCATTTCTCACTGTCCCCTTTGCTCATCATGATATCACACCTCTTTCCAAGCTGCCCGGCTGTCTGGAACAGCCATGTAATGTTCACCAAGTCTTCTCTTCTTGCAGCCAACATCTGCCAGAGTATGTGTGTATTTGTTGGTGAAGAGTCAAACCTCAAACCTTCTCCCAAATCTCAGGCCCAAACCAGCTTCCCTTTGATGTTTGTAAAAATGGGGTGACTTTTTATCTTTAATTATCCAGCATATTTTTTCTGTTAAATATCTTACTAATGCTTCCAAACATCCACCCTCCTCCATGAAAGTAGATGACCCCTCTCCTCCGGCCAGCAGAAGGTGCTCTAGGCTGGTAAATCCTCACTGGCACCTTCCCAAACTGCAGATCCTTGATGAATAGCTTTGGATCCTCCCCTAATTTCTTTCCCCGTCGCATATAGCGGGTGAAGCCAAGTTGACTGCACAGACCCAGCTTCTCCAAAATCTTCCCCTGTTTAGAGTGAAAGAGACCAGAGATTAGCATAAAGAAACTCCATTCTCCTCAATAGGCATAAGCTGTGCTCTCTTTGGAGAAACTAAGGCAGGATCAAAAGTCTGGAGCTCATACAGAAAAAAAATAATGAATGTGAGGTATCATTTGAAAACTCATAATCTGCTGAACCTTATTGTCCTGGTACAATATGTGAATCAACATTGTATGTAAAGTTATAAGATTCTACTTTATAACATTGCTGTAACATGCTCCAAGTTTAGAACAACAGGCACAAACCAGTTCCTCAGAAACAAAAGACAAATCAACATCAGGTGTCTGGCCAGAGCATTCATGAAATTCACCTGGGAGTAATTTATATGCTAGACACTGTGTGGGAGCAGGACCAGCAGTCATGGGTGGTGGGTGGAGCCCCCTTTCAGAGAGGCTAGCCACTGGCTCCACCCCTTCCGCCTGTAACCCCACCATGGCTGAAGCCACAAGCCTCACCCCCCTGCAGCCATAGCCACAAGCCTGCCCCCACCCAGAGAAGCCCAGATCAGTGTCCCCCGTCCCCCCCATCCAGAGGAGCCCCGGGCTGGCCGAAGCCCCAAGCCCCCACCTCACCTGCCCAGAGGTGCCCCGAGCCCCACCCCCCACAAACACCTGGAGAAGCCCCAGGGCAGGCCTCCCCTTCCCAGACCCCAAGCGTCTCTTCCCGATGTTTTTGATATGCCCCATGCAGGTTCCGGGGCGGCGGAGGAGGCGATATTTGCTACTCTGCTTCCTGGGTTCCTCAGCAATCTCTCTGGAGTCCGGGGAGATTACTGATGAACCCGGGAAGCTGAATACCACATACCACCTCCTCAGCCACCCCGGAAGGAACCTTCCTGGGGCATGATAAAGCAAAAACTTTGCTGCCAAACCCCGCAAGAGCCTCCCCTGGCTTATTATACCCAACCCCCTGGCCAGCAGTTGTTTCTTTCACAGCAAAGCAGTGTAAACGACACCCAAATTGGAGCACTGAGGGGACACAGTTGTTCAGCCGTCCAGATTATACCCTGGGGGATGTCACAGTTACATTAATAAAGAATGAGCAGAACATGAAACTCTCTGGGTTTGTGTACCCTTAGTAATGAGGCATATTGTGTAAGTTATTTATTGTTTCTTATTTGCATCATGCCCAAAGATTTTCTAGTCACCTCACAGACCAAAGCGCTCACAATCTAGAATTGAAACATGACATAATGAGTGAACAAACAGGAAGTGGAAGGCAGTTGGGATGGATGAAGTGCAAGTAGTTTGGGCACCCTTAGTGACCAACGAACTGCTCCAAAGGCGAGTACAGTCAATGAGAGTCTTTCATGGACTTTGGATTGGGCTCCAAGTTGGTTTGCTGTTGTAAATTCCATTTTAATCACTTCACTTCCTGTGGGCTTCGCAAGCGAGGCTTTAAGAGGGACTTAGATGAGGCAAGAGTGGTGGTTTGGTGGATATGTTTGGAATGGGCATTACTGGCATCAAAGAGACCTAGAGATGTATGGGTGAGAAGCAGACAAAGGAGGTGTCCAGTTCTGGATGCCACACTATAGGAAGGTTGTGGATAAATAGGAAAGAGTCCAGAGGAGAGCAATAAAAATGATGTAAGGGTTAGAAAATCTGACCTATGAGGAAAGATATATTTAATCTTGAGAAAAGAAGACTGGGGTGGGGGGGCTGATAACAGTCTTCAGATATGTTAAGGGCTATTATAAAGAGGATGGTGATCAATTATTCTCCAAATCTACTGAAGATAGGACAAGAAGTAATGGGCTTAATCTGCAGCAAGGGAGATTGTTTGGTTCTCTGGCCAAACCAAGAAATCAAATAAAAATCATTGTGGGTTGCCCCAAAACAAAAAAAGTTTTGTTTTTTTTTAAATTGTCTGTTTTGGGTCCAACAAAATATTTTGTTGCAGTGTTGAGTTTTCTTAAATCCTGTTAAAAAAACCAAATTTAGGCAAATTTGGATGCAAAAGTCATTTTGAAATGAAAATATCGAGACGGTTTGTTTTGAAAATGTTGAAATGGAGTATTTTGACTTTTTTAGTTTAATTTATTTGGCCAAAACTATTCCACAAATTTGTCACAGATTCGCGAACGTGATTCAAAACTGCATTATTCAGCAAATAACATATTTGTCTGAAATGTTTTTGACTAGCTCTAGTTATGGGTAGAGTGACGGTATGAGCAAAGAAATTAAAGGAGATCAGCCAGGAGATGTATTGATGGAAAGAATTGAAAGCAAGGGAAGAAAAAAACCTTGAATTTGCTACATAGAGGTATGAGGAATTAGCAGAGCCCTAATGCACTGCCTACAAGAATCAACAAGGGGTATAAGATGTAAGGAAAAATACCCTGAATGAATGTGGATGTGAGCCCAGTTCACTGGGTGATTGTCTAATCTAGACCCAATGGGACTTTGTACCACAGATAATGTTAGCAGTGGGCAGTTATATCAGTGCAATTGTCCTTGAGCCTGGCAAGGTGACTTCTTCTGGGAGCGAGAGTGACATTAGCAGGCTAATGACACCAGAACAGTTTAATATTCAATAATGTTACGCTCTCAATATGAGGCTCATGGTTATGGGTCCAAATGTGCTATATGGTATTGTTGACTCAAAACCATAACATATTACTTGGAATTTTATTGAAACCATAACCCATTAAATTTGTTTCTTCCAAAAAATGTAACATGTCATGGTTTACTCCCTCTATGCCACTCTCAGACCCTATCATACATCTCAGGGACTTCAGAGCAATCATCTTCTGTCCTGTCCTCTTTTCTTCCTTTTCTTCTGATGCAAACTGCCTCACTTGATAACATCTGGGTATTTGTCACTTGCCATTTGAGTCAGAAGGTTATTAGCTCAGAATTTGGGCTCATCCCCACTACTAACACCGCAGTGTGTTAATTGAAATCAGAATTAGTTTAATAGGCAGCAGGTTTAAAACAAACAAAAAGAAGTATGTCTCCACACAATGCCCAGGCAACCTGTGGAACTCATTGTCACAGGATGTTGTGAAGGCCAAAAGTATAACTGGATTTAAAAAAGTATTAGATAAGTTCATGGAGCAGAGGTCCATCAATGGCTGTTAGCCAAGATGGTCAGGGACACAACCTCATGCCCCGGGTGTCCCTAAATCTCCAACTGCCTGAAGCTGAGACTGGACAACAGGGGATGGATCACTTGAAATTGCCCTGTTCTGCTCACTTCCTCTGAAGCATCTGGTGTTGGCCACTGTTGGAAGCCAGGATACTGGACTAGATGCATCATTGATCTGACCCAGTATGGCCGTTCTTAGGTTCCCATGGAAGGTGCTGCACCATTCAAGAAACCTTGCTTCAGACTACATTCCTGCTGCATGTCTCAGGCAAGGATTGGAGGGTGGGCGAGAACAAATTAGAGCTAACTAGACACTTCAGGAAAAAGAGTCAGGGGTAACCCCGGTGCCCCAAGGCCATTGTTCCCTCTCTCCGAACAGGTTATAGGGCCTGAGCTATAGCTCATGGAAGTCAATGGGGGGAGTCCTACTGATGTCACTGGGTTTTTAATCCAAATGTCCAAGTCTATTCTCAACAAAAAATGGCTGTCACATGTGCCTCGACCGTCACTGCATCACTATAGAATTACCCGGGTGAGGTCATCTCTTTTTCTGGACCATCTTCTGTTGGTGAAAGAGACAAGTTTGTGAGCTTACACAGAGCTCTTCTTCTGGTCTGGGCAAAGAGCTCTGTGTGTACTCTCAGAAGCTTGTCTCTTTCACCAACAGAAGTTGGTCCAATAAAAGATATTACCTCACCCATTTTGTCTTTCTATTATCCTGGGGATAACACAGCTACAACACTGCAAACTGCATGACTATCTCTCAGTAAAGTACTTACCTCTGAAAGGCATTTTATTAAACTGGTTGTGAATTTGCTTGTAAATAAATATGTTCCCTACACTTGACACTGAAGATAGCCAAACTAAGCAGACTCTGTAAAGTAGTGATTTAAATTCTGTAAGGCTCTGGTAACTTTAAAGAAGATAATCCTTGTGCTTTTGATTATATATAAACACTGGGTGACTTGATTTGTACAGTTGTATTTTCTAGATACCAAAACAATTGAAATAAAACAACGGCAAACAATATTGTTGCCTCAGTATATGCCTTGGTTTTTTTTAATTATTCCCAGTTTAAAAATGTTCTAAACCCAGTCACTTATATTAGACAGCAGCCAATGGGTGGTTAATAAGAGAGAGAGAGAACTGGATTTTCTGGTTTGGAAAGCTGGAAAATCCAGAACCCGGTTGTTAAACATTCAAAACGACTCATTACATTCTTGTCATGAACTGTAAGCTCGCATTGTGTTACAGAATTCCACGCTATTTGGGCTATTGCAACTCTGGATATTCCCAGCTGAGAAACAAGTATGTCTTTGTTTTGTTTTGCTTTTGTTTTAAAATAATCTGAAGAGTTTAAATACCTGGATTTAAATATACATTGAGTCATGGAGCCATTTTCTATTTAAAGGTTTCTAGTGCTTCCTTCAGTTCACCCTAATATCTATTGACTGGACCAGAAATGTCTCACATCACCAAGGTCTGCTGTCACTGCAGAGTTCCCCATAAGCCACAGATTGGAGAGGGGGGAGGGATAGCTCAGTGGTTTGAGCAGTGGCCTGCTAAACCCAGGGTTGTGAGTTCAATCCTTGAGGGGGCTACTTAGGGATCTGGGACAAAAATTGGTCCTGCTAGTGAAGGCAGAGGGCTGGACTCGATGACCCTTTGGGGTCCCTTCCAGCTCTAAGAGATAGATGTATCTCCATATATTATTATATTATATTGCTGGAGAGCAGTGGGCACAGATAGGTGCCTCTTGTGCCTGGGAGCTGCCCTCTGCTGAGCTTTGCCCACCCCCCACCCCCCCGCCCTTTCCTGCCCTTCCTGCCACCAGCTGATGAGCGGGTGAAGTGCTCCAGAACTGTCCCTTCAGAAGCCAGCAGGGAGAGCACATGGTGTGAGCCTGATGCTGCCTGCATGCAGGGCCCACCATAGACTTGCTGGGGCCCAGGGCAGAAACTAAAGAGTGGGCCCCCACCCAGCCTCCTTTACCTGCTCACACATTGGATTTCTGCCAAAGGCCAAGCCACACTACCCAGGGCCCGAGCCCAAGCCTGAGCCCCATCACCCGGGGCCTGAGCCCCACCATCTGGGGCCCCCTGTGGCACGGGGCCTTGGGCAATTGCCCTGTTTGCTACCCCCTAATACCGACCCTGCCTGCAGGGCAATGTGCTCCTGGTAGAATTCCTATTCTGGTAGCTTTCACCGCAAGTAAATGCATCTGGCAGGGTTCCTATTTCCGGCATTTGCATTATGCTTAGAGTGACATTTAAATGCTCACCTAAGCACCCCACCTGTCAGACAAGGTAAACTCACCAGAACCGCTGTGCCAATCAAAATACTATGGACGATTCGGAGCTTTACAGGCTGGTCCACTCCAAGAGGGATTTCTGAGTTGGAGAGATCGAAATAAATTGTCCCCACGACTAACAATATGAAAGCAGCAATGAAAACTGCCAGTACTAACACCAGCAGTGCATAAACAAACTCCATTTCATGTAACGAGGCCGGACGTAGCCAGGAATCTGACTTTCACTTGACTCCTCCGTTCTCTTTGATTTGTTACTTCCTGTTTCTGGAGCACCTCTGCCTGTAATCAGGCTGCACTAGGATGAATTTTCCCCCTTCTCAGTTACAGGTCGTGCAAAGGCCTCTCGGTTAGTTAGCAAATGCTGCAGAGTCCTCAAGGTCTGGAACTGTAATACGTCAATGAGTCTCACAGCTGTGCATATGCCAGGAGCTCTACCAATGAGGTGTTAGACACTCCAAAACACCGTACAAGCTGCCAGCTATTCACACACCGAGACTGCATTTAATCTTGCATTGACTGTGGGAAGGAGAAAGGGTGTGGGCCATGGTAATCTATGTCTATAGTTCAGTCTCATGTCTCCATGATGGTATATGAGACTGTTCGTAGGTGATATTTATCTAGGACTGTGTAAAGAACCTGAAGTTCAAGTTTGTGGTATGCAGATACATTTACCAGTAGAGAGAGAAAAGGCTGTACCATACATTGCATGTGATCTGCATCCATAATTTATTCATCTCAGAGTGCACTGGGATTACGCCATTATTTAAAAAAAAATATCAGAATGGGACCTTTAGAAAGGCATTAGCTAAACAACAAGCCACTTTTACCGAAAAAAGAGAGAAAGCAATTCCATTTTAACGTTTGAGTTCAGATAAGCATCCCAAATTTTAGACATGCAGCAGATAATAGGAACTCTGAACGTTTTGGAGGTGCTTACATCATGCCTGTATTTGCGGTACCTCTCAGCCATGCAATCCAGTGTTCCCGACTCTCATGGTTTTATCACAAGCATCTCATGATTGGGGGCAGGGGAGTTCTTAAAGGCCCAGCTCTGGGAATGATGGAATTACATCAGTATCTCAGCTTCCATTTACAAAAAAGTACATTTCTAACCCTTGTGGTTGCAGAGAGAAGATTGAAAATGTGACCCAAGTGTCCCCCAAGGGCTCAGAAGCCAGAAAGCAAAGAAAATGTACCTGACATTTATTTTTGTAACATTTCATGATTTGTAATGATTTTTGGAGGTCTGATTCATCATTTTTGGCTTGGGGTTGGCCGCTCTGCATGTCCCTGCACTTTCCCCAAATATTCACCGGCAAGGATAATCTTGCCACCAGTAATAAGATATACCTATCTCATAGAACTGGAAGGGACCCTGAAAGGTCATAAATTCCAGCCCCCTGCCTTCACTAGCAGGACCAAGTACGATTTTGCCCCAGTTCCCTAAGTGGCCCCCTCAAGGATTGAACTCACAACCCTGGGTTTAGCAGGCCAATGCTCAAACGGGGTGCAATCAGATGCAAAGATGAGGGAGCAGTCTGTTTGATTCCCCACTCAAAGCCCAAGACACACAGCTGTTGAAAGGACCCCACATTAATTCCAAAGGCTATTGCATCGTTTTACATCACTGGTGTTTGGAAATTGGTTCTGAAAGGCCAGCAATCGTGGTTTATATTTTCTAATGTCATGTGATGTGGTTAATCGGTTAGCGTACACAACCCCTTTGCACTGGATGAAGTAGGGGAGGTATAAGGCCCTCTCGGCAGGAAACCTTGGTTCAATTCCTCATTCTGCGTGATGAGGAGAAAGGATTTGAACAGGTGAAACTCCTGTTTCAGGTGAGTGCTCTCAGATATTCTACGGGTTGGGTCCACTGGTTGGGCTTCTCACGTGGGAGGTAAGAGACCCCTGTTCAAATCCCTTCTTCCCCAACAGATAGAGAGGATAATTGAACTACGATCTCCCAGGAGAGCACCCTAACCACTGGGCTAGAGGTTATGAGGGATTCCCTAGACCATATTAGGTACCTAAATCATTCTCATAAGAAACAGTTTAGGCCCCAAGCTGCCTACCTCCAGGAGAGGTGTTCCCAGCTGTGGATTGCAAGCAAAGATAGGTGCCTCCCTGCAGCCTGGACTTAAGCACCTAACTGTGAGCGAGGGGGGCTTAGGACACATCCTTCTTGTCAACATCTCCCATTGGCTGGCTTAGGCAGTTCCTCGCCTAGTATGCTGGCTTTTGTGGCTCCTGTTCTGAGGTGCCTATCTGTTCCCATTCATTGTGCAGAGACCCTGGGCGCCAAATTCAAGCCTTGTGGATCACAGTGGTGTTCCTGTGATTTTCTAGGCACCTAAATGTTAGGTGATGCAATGCTGCCCCATTGCAACACGTAACTCCCTTTGTGGTTCTGGGCCTTCATCTCCTCCTGCCTTGACTATTGCATCTCTATTCTCTAAAGCTTCCTCCAATCCCAGCCCTCCAGCCCGCTGCCTGTACAGAATGTTCTTTTCACATAAGTAGTATCATGTTATGCTCTGGCAGCTTTGGATAGATCAGTGTTTCTCAAACTGGGGTCGCCGCTTGTGTAGGGAAAGCCCCTGGCAGGCCGGGCCAGGCCAGTTTGTTTACCTGCCCCGTCCGCAGGTCCGGCCGATTGCAGGTCCGGCCGATCGCAGCTCCCACTGGCCGCGGTTCACTGCTCCGGGCCAATGGGAGCTGCTGGAAGCGGCGGCCAGTATGTCCCTCGGCCCGCGCCGCTTCCAGCAGCCCCCATTGGCCCGGAGCAGCGAACTGAGGCCAGTGGGAGCCGCGATCGGCCGGACCTGCGGACGGGGCAGGTAAACAAACCGGCCCGGCCTGCCAGCAGCTTTCCCTACGCAAGCGGCGACCCCAGTTTGAGAAACACTGGGATATGGTGACACGCTAGCTCTGTGTCTGACTTTAATTACTACCATAGTACTCTGTTATTTCATATTTATTTCATGGCATCATAATACTTATAACTTTTCAGATTTAGAGCCTGATTTTGCAAGTTCCCACTGAAGTCAAGGGGGCTTTGTGCATAGAACAACTTGCGCCATCTAGGCCTTAAGTTTTCAGCTCAAGGACATTATTCTTTCCCTTTGTTCATATGCTTTCATACCGTTATGAAGTTACTACAAATAATGATCTTCTACATGGCAATATCTTACTAGTTCCTATGGAAATGTAATCATAGCCAGCATTCCAGACAGAGAAAAATATTTTTTAATCAAATCAGTCTGTCTTTTTTTTTAACAGCAAAATATTCAGCTTTATTTAAAATGCTCACAGTGCAAACACATTTGATTACAAGGTAATTTACTTGCTTTAGTAAAACATTGTCACAGACAATGCTGTAATTTTGGCTTCAGTATATTAAGTCTAGTATTAATTTACTGAGCCATAATAGAAAAGCTCCCTGACATTTTAAGGTAGAAGTGGATGCAAAAAAAAGGTCCAATTTAAGAGTCTAATTAGGCCTCCAACCAGAACCAAGGTATGGAAGAGAAAAGGGTGCATAGCAGTATGAATAAGTGAAACGTTCCGAACTTCCAGAGAGCAAATCCTTTATTCGGCAATACTGTGTCAGAGCACATAGAACTGCGATGGTTATGAGAGAGAAAGAAAAGCAGCCCTCTTCCCTAAAAGACCCTCTCTTAGTGACTGATTCATGCCTGCCCAGAGGCAGCACTGGAGGCTTACTGTCTCACAGGAGTTATTACCCTTTTTTGATGCAAGAGGCTAGTCAAAGTGGCCCTCAGGATGTTCCAGCTGGGAGCAGAAACTAATGATGGAGTCTGGTATTTTATTGAATGCCATCTTGCTTATTTACAAGGAATGTACAAAGGCTTGCTTCTGCAAATGCAGGGGGAACCGAAAGCAAAAGGAGTGCTTCTTTTCGGCCAGCACCCTCTCTCTAGGGTCCGGGGTCACGCTGTGCTTACGGGCTTCTACTCAGATTTTTTCCAGTTGTCTCTGTCAGCCAGTTCCTCAAACGTACCTTAGGTGCCTATCTCCTACTGAAATCATTGGGAANCGCCCCTCTCCCGAGTGGCCGCCCCAAGCACCTGCTTGTTCAGCTGGTGCCTGGAGCCGGCCCTGGGTCCGGGGCCACGCTGTGCTTACGGGCTTCTACTCAGATTTTTTCCAGTTGTCTCTGTCAGCCAGTTCCTCAAAGGTACCTTAGGTGCCTATCTCCTACTGAAATCATTGGGAACTACAAGCCTAAATACCTTTGAGAATCGGGGCCTGTGTGTCTGTCTTCTCTCACAGATACACCCAGCCCCACCTGGTTACAATACACACTAGAACCCCTCCGCCCCCTTTGCCCTCGGGTCCCTAGTTTTCAAACAGACTCTATGAGACCTTGCTTTAGGTATGGTCCCTTACCTGTCTCACAACTCTCTTAAGTAGAGGGCATGTTCATACATGAGGTTTTTAATGAGATTTTAACTCAACCCATAACAAGGTTTAACCCAGCTCATAACAAAAACCCTTTCCCAGCATCCCTTTCTGGGAGCTGTCCCTTTAAATTTGGCATAGCCCTAAAGTGGCTGTTTTGCAAATGGCTGCTGCTCGCTTCATTTCCCTTTTTTCCAGCTGGTAAGTATTGTTGTTCATTTCTATTACGTTTTAATCTGGTTTTCCTGTTTCTTTGGCTTCTTTTTCCCTAAAGATACAATTAATTCGTGCAAACAGATACATAAATATGCACCCAGGACCTGCTCCAGGCTCTGATCAGTGTGCATATGAGTAGGTGCTAGCAATGCAGCTGAGAGATGTGAAAACAGAATGTGGCCCTATAGTCTGATTTAATAATCACAGGTGTTAATATACTAGTAAAACCTCTGTGCAAGAGAACCAGTGCATAGCTTTACTCTAGTACTTATCTGAACTAATATAGCTTTCAGATTAAATGTACCATTTGCAGTGTCCATCATGTCATCTGAAGAAAACGGTAGTTTTATTATGTTGTCTACTTTTAATATGATAGTTTTCAGGCTAAAAACTGCTGCACTGACCTTACTGTAGTATAACTCTGCTGCACTTACATTGTAAGAGTCACGGTATAAATGTTTTTTCTGGGTGGTTGGTTCAAAGGTTATGTGCTGGCTGTGCTGGGCAGGCAGACAGCCAAGTGTGTTGCTGGTCAGCTGTTCTGAACAGCAGCAGATGTGAGAATGGGAAACCCAAATGCCTGCTAACCAAACATCAGCTGAAAATACTCCGTCATATTCTGATACCAAATGTAGCTGATGTTTGTTTTTCTCGAGGAATTAATTATGTGACTCTCCCATTTCTAGGAGAGGGAGAAGGAGGCCCTTTGTGGCTCTCTTCCCGCTCCCCAGGGGCAGGGGGAGTAAAGAGAGAGAAGTGACCCAGGGACTTTTTGATGCCGACTTGCAGAGTATACAGGAGGTGCATAGGATTTTCCAAGGATCACATGGGTCAGATATATGCATAATAATTCACTAAAGGGTGGCACATGAGGTATCTACCAAGAAACAGTAGCCCACTGGTCAACATAATCGCTGCAAAATGTATGTTCAGACAATATTTAAGGAGTTATGTGTCTATCCTGAAAATGTTGTTCTTAAGGCAGGTAACCAGGAGGTGACATTCTCAGACAGTTTCCTTTCAGGCAGGGGGTAACAGATGCTTATTTCCCATCTGGTCATTGTGTATTGTGTGCCTCATAATGTCTGCCTATTTGCATTTGATTTGATTTTCTATGTCACCATCTGTTTCCAATACTTCTACCTGCTCTGACTTGAATCTCTCTACTTTGTTAAATCAGCTTGTACTTGTCTGCACTATAAACGTACCTAAGAGCTGTATGTGAAGCAGAACAATGATCTGAGGTGAAACTGGTTCGCTGGGGTGTCCTGCTTCTTTGGAAGCAGTGAATCTGTGAATACTGTGAGTGTCCAGCGGACCGGGGCTGGGCACTCCAGGCAGATGCTTGGAGGATTTGGGGGTTGGACTGTGCCTATTCCTGACCTGTAGAGAGAACAGGGCCTGCATAGGCCTAGAGGGGAATGCTTATGTTTCCTGTGGCCCGTGCCTAGGGTTGCCAAGTGTCCGGTTTTCGACCAGAATGCCCAGTCGAAAAGGGACCCTGGCAGCTCCGGGCAGCACCGCTGACCAGGCCGTTAAAAATCCGGTCAGCGGTGCTGCAGAGCTAAGGCAGGCTAGTGCCTACCTGTCCTGGCACCACGCTGCACCCCGGAAGTGGCCAGCAGGTCTGGCTCCTAGGCAGGGGGTCCACCTCCTGCACCCCAGCTCCCTCCCTCAACCCGCAGCCCCCTCCTGCAATCTGAATCCCTCAGCTCCACCCTGCGGCCTGGAGCCTACTCCTGCACCCTAAATCCCTCATCCCTGGCTCCAGCCCAGAGCCTGCACCCCCAGCCCAGAGCCCATACCCCAACCCCCGCCTCAACCCACAGCCCCCTCCCACATTCCGAATCCCTCGGCCCCACCCCCCCAGCCTGGAGCCCCCTCTTGCACCCCTCATCCCCAGCCCCACCCCAAAGCCCACACCCCCAGCTGGAGCCCTCATCCCCTCCTGCACCCCAACTCCCTTCCCCAGCCCGGAGCCCCCTCCTGCACCCTGAACCCCTCATTTCTGTCCCCACCCCGGAGCCTGCACCCCCAGTTAGAGCCCTCACCCCCTCCCGCACCCTAACCCCCTTCCCCAGCCCAGTGAAAGTGAGTGAGGGTGGGGGAAAGCGAGCTCCAAGGGAGGGGGAATGTAGTGAGTGGGGGTGGGGCCTCAGGGAAGGGGCGGGGCTAGGGTGGAGTCAGAGAGCTAACCCTGGCAGGCACAGACAAGGCTTCTCTACACTACGGGCAGGTGGTAGGGAGGCGCCTCGCAGCCCTGGGTACCTCCACAAGAGCCTCTTGCGGGACCTCTTGGAGTGAAATTAGTACCCTTCAGAACCTTCCTGCAGAGAGTTTGGCTATTGTTCATTTCATAAGTATCTGAGGGTCCTTCCATCCCCAAAGTCACAAAGACCCTAGTGGGTCTCTCCTACAAGGAGCTGAGCAGGATTTTCAGACTCTGGTTGGGTGTGCTCTTCTATGTATTTTTGTAATGCTGAGGCTGCTTTACTGCATGTTTCTACATGCGTTTTTGCATTGATGAGCCCTGTTTATTGCATAATTCCATATACTCTCCTAATAATAATTCTATAGACTTTTGCAGTCTTGAGGCTGGGATTTTATGAGTTCTGCACGTTTGAGGCTACCTTTCTGTACGTGTCTTTTGCCATGTTGAGGACTAGAATTTACATGTTCTGATATGTATTTTTGTAAATCTGAAATTGCAGTAAAACATTCACCTATATGATAGGTGTGACACAGAAACCCCTTGGCAAAGGTCCCGTGTTCTTCGCAAACAGCCATTGTCTCAAACCTAGCAAACTCACTATACCAAACACGTGTCTTGCAGGGTATTTAAACATAACGGGTAACATGTAAGGTATCTACAGAAAGCTCATAACTTATCAAGACTCATAATCATTGTGAAACGTGTGTACGGGCAATATTTAAAGAATAGCGTAACTAAGTTGAAAATCTGCTTTAAGGTCTTGGATGTAAAAATTTGTCACTAAGGGGTAATATGTCTCAGTGATGGACCGTTCAAGCAGGAGGGAGTGGTCACCCCTCTCCAATTAGCCAATGATGTAATGTAAAGCTCAGTTGTCTAGCCTTGCTCCATCCCAAGACTATCCATGGAAAACCAGCAGGGACAACTGCAAACAATCGAAACTACTTGGAGGTAAAAAAAAGAAACATTTCAAGAGGCAGGGGATCGCCCTGTGTATGAATAAAGACAAAAGACTTTTTTGGTATCATACAGAATGGGTAGAGGCACTCTAGATTCATTCATTGAGGAAACATTTTGTGGAGTGGGGATGTCTCCATGAAAGCTTGGATCCTGGTTCCTGTAAAGCCAGCCAGCTCTGCAACAGCTCTGACTTTGGAGGAAAAACCTAGTTGATTAGACAGGTAAGGCAACTGTTCACAAGTGTAGGCCCTAGTTCACAGGCTATGATTTTGTTTTGTCTTGGATTTTGTTTCCACCACTCTCTCGTGTTCCAAGTTTAATCTCTATTATTTCTTAAAGAAACCTATGTTTGTTTTATTAAAAGTTGCTCATAAGTGCTGTGTGGTTTACAGGAGCAGTGGTTTAAGGTAAAACTAGTAAACTGGGGTACACTGCTCCTTTCAGGCAGAGGATCTGGGACTTCTGTGAGTAGCCAGTGTCAGGGGCTGGATATCACAGGGGAATGATTCAAGGAGACTCTGAGCTAGAGGTGCACCTACTGTGAACCTGCAAGGCAAAGACAAGGCTGGCATAGCCCAAAGGGGAGTGCTTGAGTGGCTGAAAGGCTGATGGTGTTAGAAGCTGACACCCAGTCACCAAGGGTAAGGCTACCTCTCATTAGAGGCAGGGATTCACAACCCTGGGTCCCCCGAGAACCGTCACAATAGGTCTCACACAGCAGTGGCGGAGCGACCAAAAAGTGGCTCCTATTCAAAGTGTATTTATTTATGGTACTGCTTTGCATTGTATGTTTCTTTTACTATTGTACTCCTGAAAGCATTGTTTAATTAATTATTAAAATTGCTAATCATTTAAAAGGACAAAAGAAATTATTACTCCAGTCTGGGAGTCAAAACTGAACAAAAGACAAATGTACAATACTCTGTATTCTTATAGAATGTGAACCCAATAAGCCTTAAAAGTAGGCCTGTTTATTTTGCCCCTTCCCCCCCAACTAAAACACGAGAGCAGAATCAAAACCATAAACCCCTAATCCTGTCATAGTAATCTTTGATCCAGACTTCCGGAAACTTGGTATAAATATAGACTTTAAAATATATACAAACATTTAAAAACAGTTTTCATAAGCTTTTTAAAAAGTTTACAATGTTATCTATTGCTTTTTTACCAGAGCGAAATGATAGAATCCCAAAATCAAATAGGCTTATCACTCCATGGAAGCCATCTTTAACGTGGTACCAAGTCACAGGGACACCACTGTCTTCTAACCGTTTCTTGTAGAGCAGTCCATCATCCCGAAGCACATCGTATTCACAGGTTAAAATATAAGAAAGGGGGAGTTGGCTGACAATGGAATCTTCAGCCAGAAGAGGTGAAAAAGTTGACTCTAAAGCTGGTTTAACCACCTCATAGACTTCATCTGAGTATGAAGTGGGCAAATGTGGTTTGTAGCTTCTGATCTTAAACTCCTCAGGGATATTGTCTGGATTTACCCATCTCCCATACTTCAGTTTCATGTCCAGAGGAACATGGGACCCCTCCATGACATTTTCCAATACTGAGAAGTCCTTCTCCAGATACGTCAGACAACAGCCGATAACGTGCTCTCGGTACAGGAGGGGCACTGCACTGTTTTGCTGATATGAAGGCAAATAAAAATCTATTGCCTGGAGGCCTGGATAGATCAAAATCTGAGCAAGTGGCTTTGGAAAATTCGATCTGCTCACTAATGCTTGGCAAACAGCAGCAGCAAGAGTGCCTCCAACGCTGTCCCCACTAATGATAACACAGGCAGAATCCACCCCATAGTCTTCTGCCATCTTCATAAAGTGTGTGCTGGCAGTGAGACAGTCCCTAAATTGAGATGGATACTTGTGCTCAGGAGCCAAACGATACCTACAACATTGGAGACATTGATTATTGGAGAGGCAGCAGGGACTGGGCGTTGGGAGAGACAGTTCTATTCCTAGGCATGTCACTCACCTTGGACCAAGCTTCTTCATCTAACTCTGTTTCCCTCATGCGCTCTGTCTGTTCAGAGTGCCGGTTGCAATTTTTCAGACAAAACTTTTTTTCGCTTAAAAATGCACATTCTGCAAATTCGTATTGAATTTGGCAAATCATTTCAGGGGGTGAAAATAATCAAAATGTTTTTGTTTCAACTGTTTTTAAAAAAAAAAGTTTTGATTTTTCAATTCAAAATGAATTTGAATTTTAAGTCAATTTGAATTTTAAAAAGGTGGGGGGGTTAAAACAAAAAAAACCTAAGCATTTGGTTTCGGGTCAAATGAAACATTTTGTTCAAACTGAAATGACATTTTTGAGAGTTTTTTTTGTTTGTTTGGGGGGTTTTTTTGTTGGTTTTTTTTGAGGATTCACTAGAAATTTTTTGTTTTGGGCGAAACCAAAACAATTTTTTAAATCATTTAGTTCAGCTACTGAACTGAAAAATCGGTTACTCCTATAGCTCTATCTATTTAGATAGGAGGCTCTGAAAAGCTGGGATTGCTCCTCACTGTGGGTTCTACTATATCTACCATAATGCAGTGCAGATCTCAGCTAGGTTCTCTAGGCACAACTGTAATCTACATAAGTCATCATAATTTAAAATTTTCTTTCAACATTCTTCATTCTTGGTGGTGGGATTTTCTCACAGAAAGAGCATCCTTTTTAGCGGCCCCTAATATTCTGTTTGTTTTTTAATTCGATACTTGCGACCCGTGAGCAAGGAAAGACAATAATTGGGAGAGGAGGTTCAACACCAACTCTTCTCTATTTATAGTCAATTGTTTTTCTTCTGCTCTTCCCTCTACCCCAAGCGGCGGAGCGGGAAAAAAAAATGATAAAGCCAGTCAGCGGCACTTCGGCGGGAGCTCAATCGTGCCGTTCCCTCTCTTCCTCTTCGGCGGCACTTCGGCGGCAGCTCTAAGAGGAAGAGAGGGACTGAGGGACCCGCCGCCGAAGACCCGGACGTGCCGCCCCTTTCTATTGGCCGCCTCAAGCACCTGCTTCCTTCGCTGGTGCCTGGAGCCAGCCCTGCTTCTACTATTCCTCTCCCAGGGTGCACATGCTGGACAATTTTTAATATCCTGACTTGGAAGGAGTTGGGGAAACCTTTCATAGTGAGTTTAATGTTGAGTGGAGCTTTGTTCTTCAGTCTAAGCTGTATGGATGTGCTCTTCAAAATGGCTATTGGCGTCTAAAAAGTACCCTGGCTTCGTCATTCTTTTGCATTTTTCTTCATTGAGCTGTACACGGTTATTATTAAGTGTGCTATTTAGTAATAATAATTACTACTATTATGCCAAAAGATAAATAAGTCCTCTGTGGGCAGGAAGCATTTCCTTTATATAAATTGCAATCTTATTGCAACTGTTCAAATTTCAATAGAGAGTCTTCCCTCAGGAATGGGCTCCACTTAATAGCAGAAAACAATCAGAACTAAAACATGATCAGCTCTCTTTATGAGACACAGACTGCTTCAGAGAAAGGACCAATCAATCAAGGATCCAACATTAACCATGAATATAGTAAATATTTTAAAATACATGGGGCCAAGATTTTAAAGGGGCCTTAATCTGCCTCTTGATAAACATTAATTTGGAGGCTGTGATTAAGTTATGAGTGGCATGAAAGAAGGTCACCAATGTGGGAGTGAAGGAGACAGGGAATGGAGGAGACAGGAAGTATTTATAAAAGGTGGAGCATACCAAGTAGGAGGCGTACAGGAGGCGACAAGTAGATATGTTCCCTAACATTAGTCTGGGGTGCTGAAAATGCCAAGTATCTACCTCCCAACATGAGAAACTTCAGAGAGGGACATATGAGGAGAAAGAGGTAGACACTTCTCTTAACTCTGCTGCAATAGATGGGACAAGGAGAGATTTTTGACAGAAAAGGCAAATAAAGAATAAATAGTTCACTCATAATAAAATGGGGTGAGTCGTTCCTAAACAGGAAGCAATTACGTTAGCAGTTATGATGCAAGAGAAGGAGGCCTTTCAGAGGGGCGTGCACCTTTTGTGTATTGTAAATAGGAAAATGATGCATGCTCTCTCTTAATTTAATGGTATACGTAATATAAGAACATATCCCAAACAAAGTAACCCTGAGGAAGGGTCTCCTATTGCAATGTCTGCTTTCCACAGGCTTGAAGCACAGGCCCTCACAAAAAAGGGTAGAGGACATTAGATGTGTGTTCAGACACCCTCTTGTTCGTTCTACAGCATGACCTTGTGTGACCTTCTCAATAATATTTGCATACCATTGGGTCTGCAAAAACCATAGTAAATATTGGATTAAATGCAAAGGGGAAAAAATCTGTTTTCATGGCAGAAACCATATCGGGGTTGGGGGGTAGTGGGATGACTAGTTTGTGACACAGGGCAGGCCTGGCATCATTGCAGCATGGAGGAAAATGGGGTACAGTGCAGAATGTAAATCTGGGCCTTTTGGTGAGCTGTTTTCATGCTGGGCAAGCAGTTGTCCAGTAAAGGCATATTCCTGAAAGTTCAATGTGCCAGTTCTAAACTCTCTGTCACAGTTTCAGGGTAACTGCATTTGTATCCCACTTCCATGGTCCACTCTAGGACTGCCCATTCAGGTCTCTAGTTGTCATCTGTCCCTGGGAAAGGACCTGTGTCCCATTCCCTTCTGGCCAGGATTCTGACAAGGCTCCACAGCCCACTGACATACACTGTGATCTCCCCAGCAAGCCAGTCTACCTGATGGCCAGCCCCGTGTAGCTTTTTCTCCAACGTCTACGACCAGTGTATACCAACAATTGAGTTACCACACAGCTCTTTCTCAGCAGAGAACATTTATTCTTAAGGTAAAAGCATCACAAAGAAAACCTATAATAAGCCATAAACAGATTTAGACATGAAATGTACCCAAAATCATCCGTTGGTTTTACAGGGCTGTGGTAGGCCAATATGGCCTGGGGCCCTACTAAGACCAAAGATCCTGTCTGTTTGCTGAATCAAGAGGAAGACCCTGTATCAGTTCAAGCTCAGCTTTTTATACCAAAAGCCCTTTCTTTGTCTCTTGGTCTCTGGAAAATCCAGTTTCAACCAGAACTTTCAAACCAACTCAGAGGGTGATACCTCTTTGGAGTTCATAGAATCATAGACTTTAAGGTCAGAAGGGACCATTATGATCATCTAGTCTGACCTCCTGCACAATGCAGGCCACAGAATCTTACCCACCCACTCCTGTATCAAACCTGTGTCTGAGCCATTGAAGTCCTCAAATCATGGTTTAAAGACTTCAAGGTGCAGAGAATCTTCCAGCAAGTGACCCGTGCCCCACGCTGCAGAGGAAGGCAAAAAACCTCCAGGGCCTCTGCCAATCTGCCCTGGAGGAAAATTCCTTCCCGACCCCAAATATATATATATGGAGATATACCTATCTCATAGAGCTGGAAGCAGTAGCGGCGCCAGCTTTGCCGGCGCCCTAAGCGGCGGAAGGTCCCGCCCCCGAAATCCCGCCCCCAACAGCGGCGGCGGAAGGTCCCGCCCCCAAATTTCTACGGGCGGCGGGGGCGCAGGTGCCCCCAAAATAGCAGCACCCTAGGCGACCGCCTAGGTCGCCTAATGGGAGCGCCGGCCCTGTCTGGAAGGGACCCTGAAAGGTCATCGAGTCCAGCCCCCTGCCTTCACTAGCAGGACCAAGTACTGATTTTGCCCCAGATCCCTAGGTGGCCCCCTCAAGGATTGAACTCACAACCATCTCAACGACTTGCCTCAAGCACCCCTGTGACAGACTGACAATTTCCTGCAATATCCTGAATATACTTTGTTGAATCAGGTTTATCGTCTTTGGGGTCCATTGAATTAAAAATGCAATTGAGTGTGTGATATTGTGGAATTGTATGTATGTAACTTCTCTAGGAGACTGACTAATGCAATCCCTGGAAGATACTAAGAACTTCAAAGGGCTTTTTGGAACAATGCATGTGAAGTGGGTTTCCTAGAAAGTACCTGGGGGAATTCAAATGATCCACTTCAAAACCACCCTTTGGAAGTACGCCCTGGGGAGGAAAACCCATTATTTACTAATTACCTGCTCCTAGAAACTCCAGATCAAAGACCTCGACCTGTATAAAGGGTGGGGTAAAATGTGATGAGTGTGCTAGTTCTGAGCTGATGCTGTTATGAAGTTAACAGAACGAGGAGTACTTGTGGCACCTTAGAGACTAACAAATTTATTTGAGCATATGCTTTCGTGGGCTAAAACCCACTTCATCGGATGAATGCAGTGGAAAGTTGTGACCATACAAGAGACCCCCTTTGTGGGGTTTTAAAGGACTGCTCCTGCTGGAGCCTATGTTAGAACTGGGTTGATGTCTAGTAAGCTTGTTAGTATGCGCGTAGGTTTTTACTGTTTTTAGTACGTTTTCTCTGTAGTGCATTTACCAATAAAATAGGCTTGCATAAAAAGAGCTGTGATATATCTACAACGATGGGCAGTCGCTCTGTGAATCATCTCGGAAGAGACAGCAAGCAGGTGTGCTTGGGCAGCCAGTCTGTGCTGGGAATACCACAGTGAAGGCAGGGAGCTGGGTAGCCTAGAAATACCCCGATCAGAAGGGAGGAAGAGGCAGGTCTCCACTCACAAAAGGCAATGGCTGGGGAGGTGGAAGCCTGAGAATGGGTGCTCTCGCTGGACCATTGAGAGGAAATCTGGGTGCAGCTGACCTGATGTATGAAAACCCCCAATGTTCTTAGTTCCTGGAAGAGCTGTGGTAACCCTCCCACAGGAAGTAGAACACAATAATACATAAACATTGAATACAACGGTCCCCAAAGATAATGCATAAGGTTGCAATATTTGTCGTACCCACTCCTTGTACATAATCTCCATTTGCACTGGGTTAACTCACCCAACAGACACCACCACTGATTCGCTTTCTCTGGCAATATAGCGGCACACTCTGTCATAGGAATCTGAAAACAAATGTTTCCAATGGCACTGAATTAGTGTCTTAAATTCAGATGAGTCCCAGCTGAACATTTGTTTCTTGATCCAGACCCGGATCCAAAATTTTCCATCCCAAATAGTGTGGGGTGAATCCGTAGTTTTGGTTTGGGCCTATTTCTAGTTGGCTTGGGTTTATTTGTTTTTGCCAGTTAAATAGTTGTATTTGTTAGCTCATGAACTGCATTTTCACTTGTTTGCGGCACTGTTAAAGTGCAATGCTTTTCACCTTTCCCTTCACATGCATATTTCTAAGAAGCTCAGGTATGGTATTTTCAGACACCACTGCAACCAAATAACACATACCACCCATTCCTGATTTAACAGTAGGCGCAGGTTGGTTCTCTATACGCTAGGGAAGATTTCTAAAAGTTTTGTACTGTTCAGCTCCACCAGCGTTGGGAGCCCTAATCCATATGGGCCATCAACATTTAACACCATATCATGTTACTCTGCTCTGAAGCGGTCCAATCAGTACTGATGTATATTCTGTAACACAGCTAATGGGCTTGTGCTAAATCTGCCTTGTACTTGTCTAAGCTTTTTATTGTTCTGTGAAGGCAGTGGGGTTGAAAGGGAGAAACTGAGGGCAGAATTTGGTCTCTTGATCCTTTCTACGGCAATAAATGGATAGTGATGGCTAAATTTTCTTGAAAGGGACCCTAAATTTGCACTCATGATATTAAACCTGCAATTGAAAGTGTGCGCAAAATTGGAAACTGGCTTGAAGACCCGTCAAAAATCTGTTCGAGCTGGGCAAAATTTTCAGACATGTAGTTTATTTGCCAAAAAATGCAGTTTTGTTTGACCTGAAACTATTTACTAATATGACAGAAATTCACCAAATAGTTATGGCCAAAAAAAATGTGGGGGGGGAGGGCTAGGTTTACAACATGAGGGACAGCCGTGCTGCTGCCCACCTTATAACCTTTAGCTCAGTGGTTAGGGCACTCATCTGGGTGTGGGAGATGAAGGTTTGAATCACTGCTCTAGAGCATTGAAACTAGGTCTCTACCTTCTCATCTTACTGCCCTAATCACTAGGCTATGGGCTGTTCTAGGGTGGGGCACTCTGTCTCTCCTGTTGCAGCTGTTCCAGTTTATATAGATAATTATTCATTGACACAAGGACTTTAACTTGGGTGTTCCCCCTGCTATAGCGTCATTCTTGCTCTTGCTCTCTGGCCCAGTGACTATTCAAGTATTTTATCCAAAGTGGAACAGCTATACCAGGAGAGATGGAAATAGACCCGCCCCCAGAATAGCCTAGAGCCTAGGGGTTGAGGCCCTTATTTAAGAGAAGAGAGATGTGACTTCACATCCCTGTTCTAGGGTAGGGATCTGAGCCTGAGTCCGCCACATCTCAGGTGAGTGTCCTAACCACTGGGCTGAAAATTATAAAGTGGATGGCAACAAAACGCACCACCACCATTTTGTTCCACTCAGTTTGATCCAAACTGATGGTTTTAATTAATTAATTAATTGCAGAACTGAAAAAATCAATTATTCATCCAGCTCTACCCTGAGTATTTTCAGTTTTCTAGACAACAAGAGGCTAGTTTCCTTGTGGCAAAGATACCAGTGACAAGCAATTCGTGACAATTCACTTCCTAGAGAATCAGAGAATATCAGGGTTGGAAGGGACCTCAGGAGGTATCTAGTCCCACCCCCCGCTCAAAGCAGGACCAATCCCCAACTAAATCATCCCAGCCAGGGTTTCGTCAAGCCTGACCTTAAAAACCTCTAAGGAAGGAGATTCCACCACCTCCCTAGGTAACCCATTCCAGTGCTTCACCACCCTCCTAGTGAAACAGTTTTTCCTAATATCCAACCTAAACCTCCCCCCCTGCAACTTGAGACCATTACTCCTTGTTCTGTCATCTGCTACCACTGAGAACAGTCTAGATCCATCCTCTTCGGAACCCCCTTTCAGGTAGTTGAAAGTAGCTATCAAATCCCCACTCATTCTTCTCTTCTGCAGACTAAACAATCCCAATTCCCTCAGCCTCTCCTCATAAGTCATGCGCTCCAGCCCCCTAATCATTTTTGTTGCCCTCCGCTGGACTCTTTCCAATATTTCCACATCCTTCTTGTAGTGTGGGGCCCAAAACTGGACACAGTACTCCAGATGAGGCCTCACCAATGCAGAATAGAGGGGAATGATCACGTCCCTCGATCTGCTGGCAATGCCCCTACTTATACAGCCCAATTTTCTTTCTTTGTTTCTTCCAATCCAACCCAAGCTTTGGGTGGCCTATGACAGGCAATCTTTTCTACCTAGTGCGAACTCTCCACCCACCCCCAAAAAACAAAACCCTCCATGTGACATTTTAACATCACTTGGACACCCAAAATACAGGCACCAATAAACATTACAGACCTCAATCCTCCCCTCAGAGTTCAATGGAGTTGCACAAATTTAAATAAAAACAGGGCATTAGGCCATCAGGCTTCAGAAGGTTGGATTTGAAATCTGTTTTTACCAACAGCAACCAGTGTACATTAATTTAGATACTAATATGGAAGCCACAACTCCATTTGGATACAATAAGAACTGGTCCAAAACTTCTCCTGAAATGGGAAACAGACCTTGAACCTTTTCTGAGGTTCTAAACAGTTCAAATGAGTTATTTGTTTTAAATACTGTTAGTGTTTTTTTTTCCCCTTTAATGACTTACTAATGCTTCCAAACATCCAGCCTCCTCCATGCAAGTAGATGACGCCTCTCCTTAGGCCAGCAGAAGGCACTCTAGGCTGGTAAACCCTCACAGGCACGTCCTCAAACTGCAGATCCTTGATGAAGAGTTTGGGGTCCTCCCGCAGTTTTTTTCCATCTTGTGTGTAGCGGATGAAGTCAATCTCAGAGCAGAAACCCAGGCGCTCCAAAATCTTACCCTGTTTGGAACAAGGAAGGCCAGAAATTAGTTGAAGATGGCCCAGATCTGGCCACTGTGCAGATAGTGCACAGGGCTTAGTGGGGGGTTTTTTGCTATGGGCAAATAAAGATGTGGCTATTTACTGTAGTGTTTTGAGCTCCTAAAACAGGGTTTCAAGTAAATATAGAGATGGTGATCAGAACTGGGCAAATAACTGATTTTTCAGCCATTCTGAAAAACCAGGGGGTAGGGGACTGGTGCAGGTCAAACCAATTTTGAAAAATTAAAAATAAAAATCTTGGCAAACTGAAAAAATCCATTACAGGTCAAAAGAAACTTCTTGTTTGACTGAAACATTTTATTGGTGGAATTTTTAAAGGGTTCAATTCACAAAATGGCTGGAGGAGGAGGCAGTGCCCTTGTTATAACTTTTAGTCCAGTGGTTAGGGCACCTACCTGTATTCAGTTCCTCCCTCCATTTAATGTGGAGAAGGGATTTGAATTTGCATTCCCCGCAGTGCACAAAAGTACCCTAGCTACTCGGCTATGGGGCATTCTGGTGTGGGTCTCTCTGTCTCCATTGATGAAGCTGCTGAACTGTGTATAAATAATTAAATAGTCATTGGAACAGGGACTTGAATTTGGGTCTCCCATACCACAGATGAATGAGTGGCTAACCACCTCTACAGAGTCAGCCTCTCTCTTTCCTTCGCCCAATGGCTATTCACTGTCATTCACAGCAGTACTCCACAGGCATTCATCATGTGGGAGGCCCAAGTTCAAATCTCTTCTCCAATCAGACAGCAGGAGGAATTGGTCAACAAGGAGGACACCGTCACCTGCTGCTGGTTGTGTGAA
Source organism: Platysternon megacephalum (assembly GCA_003942145.1). Lineage (NCBI taxonomy): Eukaryota > Metazoa > Chordata > Testudines > Platysternidae > Platysternon > Platysternon megacephalum. The sequence goes on along the minus strand of QXTE01000014.1, from coordinate 13,049,152 downwards.
TGGCAACTAAATCCGGGGGGGAATTGGCCAAAACTATTTGGTGAATTTGTGTCAAATTTGGGAATACTTTTGGTTTACCCATAACTGCCATTTTTTTTGGTGAATATACTATCTGTGTGAAAATTTTCCCCCAGCTCTGATGGTAAAAGTTGCCATGTTGATAGGCCTGGAGATGGAAGTCCTCTGTTTTTCCTCAGGATAAATGCCTCATTGGTAGTGGCTGTGCAAGTTACCCCTACATCTCCCAGTTTTTATGCCTCAAAATAGAGGGTGCGTTAGCCCTCCTGGCCTATTACGTCCTTTGCCAAGAATGCTAACAAAAGTTCCAGTCCACGCCAATGGTGGTCATTGGTCCACTAGGAAGTGAACTAAGATCATCAACTCCTTCAACATAGATAACCAAATAGCCTTCAGATTATTGTGAATTGTGGTTGCCACAACAGGTTAATTTGAACAGTTGACCTAGGGGTAAAAGGCTTTGTATTCCATCACCAATCCCCATGAGCCATCTAATCCCCGTTGTTAAAAAGTTGTACTATAAAACTAGCGGTCAGACAGAGAAATTTGGTAATGCAGTTGTGCATCAGATACAGGAAACTGATTATCGTTTCTGTAACCAAGAAATAAAATAATCATCTCCTCATTACACAAGCACTAGAGTTGTGTGAAGTGTTCAACTTGGATCTCAAAAGTTGTCAAAATTAGACTTTGTCCATTCACAGCCATTTGCTAAGTCATTGGACTTTTAGACAATAAGAAAATGAATAGCTGTAGGTGAGCCGGGGGGCAAAACGTTTACACCTTTCCACTTACGGAACAATCAAAACACACCAACTTACTGCAAACATTTGAGGCTGCTATTCGCTTGTGAGTTTCATGCCCATACATGGTTCTGAACATATGCAAATCTCCATGAACATGCAAGGGCACATCAGACCTAAACCTTGCGCTGTGGGTTCACAACAATCCGACTAAGCTATGGAAAAGGCAACATCTTTTTGAACATGAAGGCATGCTAGCCCATACAAACCAGGTAAAAAAAAAAAAAAAAAAGTTAAACCATTTCAGTTTTGCAAGCCGTTTTTCTTGAGTTATGTCTCACGGAAATATTTCACACAGTGAGTTTTATATATTTGGTGGAAAGCCGGGTGTTGCTTCTTAACGGTATGCATTGCATGAATCTCCTTGCAGATCCCAGAGAATTTGTGAACGCTCTACCCTAAGTATTTCCACAAGGATGGAGCAGGAAGGAAAGGAAACCTCTGTGTCAGGCCAGCTGCTGTTCTTCAGGTGTTTGTTGCAGCCTTGAGGACAGTAGCTGTTGTTCCCCTAAGATACCCCTTCCCTGAAGGGCAGGGGTAGCAGAGGATGTACATAGCAGCAGATCTCCAGCCCCCTCAGTCCCAGACTTGATCTCAGCTGGTCCCTGGACAGTGGAATTCAGAGTTGAATTCTCTGCCACATTGATTTAGTTGGGAATTGGTCCTGCTTTGAGCAGGGGGTTGGACTAGACGACCTCCTGAGGTCCCTTCCAACCCTGATATTCTATGATTCTATCATTGACTTATGCATCAAATTCTGCTGGCAGGAGCATATCTGCACCCGCAGGAGAAGAATGGAATTTGCTCCATAACTCAGTCAGCCTTTCTTCTTATCTTAAATACTTGTCCCATCGCTCCTAGCTTCTGTCTCAGCAGAGCGCACCACATTTCAACATTTACTTTAAAAACTTTCCCCCTGCTTCTCCTCCAACCCTCCCATGTCAATCAAAAACCAAAATGAAAATGCAGTTCCAAGCCGCATCCACTCACCAGAACACATGAAATAATCAACAGGCAGTGAAGGATGCGAAGCTTTCCAGGTTGCTCGACTCCAGGAGGGATTTTGGAATAGGAGAACTCATAATAAATTGCCCATGCTGCCACCAGGGTAAAAGAAACAATCAATATTTCTGCTGCAATTGTGAACAAGGAGTAAGCAAGCTCCATGTCTCTTGACTGGGGGTGATGTAGTCAGAGAACTGACTTTGACTTGATGTTCCTTCCAGTTTCTGAAGTGTCTTGGTTATTATAACTAAGTTATTACCTCCACAGAAGAATGTGGGTTGTAGTCCCAAGCTGACACAACAATGGAGAATGTTTTTATAATGCTCAACATTTCATCACAGCACTGTTGACGCTGTCAAGGATTTCATAACAATTTAGGCAAGTGTTGCAGATAAATACTAGTTAGAGGATCACATTGAACATTGTGCAAAGATGCGATTGTATGTGCCTGCACTGTAACTGGCTGGAGTCATGTGTTGAACGTAGGCTTTCTCATGCAGAGCAGTATCAAATTCTGCTAGCGGCTCTTTTGGCAAGTGCACCCATCCTGACAGCCGCACAAGTGATGTGCAGATTGGGTCATGGAGAGCCAGAGCCAGCCAAAGTACAGTAGCTAAACCTAAACTGTACATGTACAAAGTTAACAATGCTACAGGTAGTCAGCAGGACAGTTCTGTGTCTACAGTGTATTCCTCCCAAGGGACATGGGACTTATGCGTTTAATTTTTGATGCGGCTGGTAATTTTAGCCCTTCTTAGGCATCCCACTATTTTCAGAGGGTAAAGGAGGGGGAGGAAGTGACAATGTCTTGAATCTTTTAGAAATTTGATTCAGACAAGTATCCAAAAGTTCAGATGATTTTCTCTGTATATTTGGTGGTATTCAGCCTGGGCTAATCCACAGCCGCATTCCTTCACCCCACAACAGGCACCAGAAGGGTCAGCCTACAATACAGCGGGAATTGAAGAGACCTCTTTTAGCAATAAAGGGTGCAAACTGTTTAGTTCTTCAATAGTGGTTCTGCATTTAGACTGTGGGGTGAACTCCAAACTATGTTAAATGGGCCAGATTGCCAGTGGGTGTAAATTGGTATCTCTTCATTGAATTCAAATGGCGCTACATCAATTTGTACCAAATTGGTTTAGCCCTTGGTGTGTGGAAGCAATTCTGACAGCAGGGCAGAATTCTTAGTTCATGTCTTGCCACCCTTCCCAACATCGTTCCAATTTGAGGTTCTGCCAGCATTTGTAAGTGACTGTGTGCACTTCTCCTTCTAGCAGTACGTTGGTTCCACCTTTTACCAAAATCCTCATCAGCCTTTGTAACGCCTCCCATTTGGCTTCCCTTAGTTCCCAGCTCTTTGAATTGCAGCATTTACAGAATGCTGCCTACTGCCTCCTAACATGCACAGAAAAGTTCACCCACATCAGTCCCACTTTCAAGCAACTTCCATGGTTCTTTCCCTTAAGGACCCAATTTAATTTTTTTCTTTTAATTCCCAAAGCCCTCTATGGTCTTGCTATGGCCTGTCTTGTGGCTTTGGTCACTCTCTCTTCCTCTTTAACATTCCCTATTTTTTCCTAATGTTCTCCTTCCTATACCTCTACCTGTACCACTGTAGGTACAAGAGCCATCATTTCTGCAGCTCCTGACATCTTGACCAGCCTTCCTGCATTTCTTTGCCTCAATAACTCTCTATCTCATTTGGAAACTCAGCTGAAAAAATATAGTTTCCTTCTTAGCAACATTTCCCCCGGGCCCTGATATTATTTAGCTCTGTAACTGCACCATTTATGGAAACTCTAAAGTATTTGGGACACACATTCTGTAAAATACCATGCAGTTCATTTCTGCCTTCATCTGCAAAAATAATAATTATAGTTACCCACCTTGGCTGAAGTACATTGAGATCTACAGATTAAAACTATGGATATAATTATAAACATGCCCTTGACCTGAATATTTTAGAATCTGATCAGATCAAAACAGACAACAAAAGACAATGGCCAACATCTCCTTTGAGGGAGGCAGTGGGGAATATTAATGTTTAGAAGAGGGATTTCTGGAAGATATGGGGTTGAAAGAAGGAGAAAAGAGGGTGATTCGTAGGTGAGAAAAAGGACATTATTCCAGCAGCAAGAGGATGGGACAGCATGATGGAAGGGGAAAAGTCTGTTATGGGAGAAGCCGGAAGGTGTCAGGTTTGCAAAAGAACAATGGGAACAGGGATAGGAGGAATGAGAGCAGAGATGCGGGGGGGGGGGAGGAGGGGGAGGATGACAATGGAGCTAGGTCTGAGAACAATGACCCTGATTCTTGACCTCTCAACTAAGCTCTATTCAGTGCAGGACCTGGGAAGACCAAAAATAGCTTTTCGCCATATTTATGCCCCTTATTGCTGGCCAGGAGCCAGTTCAACCATTGACACAGGTTAGAATAGCCTACGGACTGCTGTGACTTGCATGGGCAGGCAGTGTCCCCCCAGGGGCTGTTATACCATTCAAGCATCATTGGCACACAGAAGCATTATGATCAATGGGGGGTAGAATGACACCTGTGACTTAAAAAAAACCCCTAGTTTCCTGTATATCCCAATATTCTGAGGTTAAGTATTATGGTAAACAGTTGCTTAGTTCATTAGTAGCCAAGAGGGTTGCAAAAATACACAGCAGGCTACCTATAAAGGGATGTCCTTTGCCTCTTTGTATCTGCTGAGATAGTGCAAAGAAAGAAAGACTGATCTGTGTGATGATGTCCTTTTAACAGCAGGTGTGGAATGTTGCCATCAAAAGGTTCTGGAAGGTTGCCTGGCAGGTTGACTGAGGCAGCTGGGTGTTACGAGGCTTGACGCAAGGCTGTTGGGAGGAACGTTTTCAATTGGGATCGGTGGGAGGGTCAGTTTGAAATGGGTCCATTTGACCTGAGGTTGGTAAAAGGGGCAGTTGTGGTTGGTAGCTGGAATAGGGCAGTTGAGAGTGATGTTGAATTGTGCAAAGGTGGAAGCCAGGAAGAAATTGAAGCCAAGTGGCTATTATCTAATCTCCGTCAATTTAAAGCATCTCCACTGAATTCAAGAGTAACCAAGACTAGACTCTGACTGGCCCAGTGTAGTCCCCCTCCATCTTGAGGATGAACGAGACAGAACAACGGGGGAAGGTAAGGACGGCAAAGTGTGAGAAAGGGAAAGGGCAAAAGACGAAACTAGGCAGGAACAGAATGTAGGAAAGGAGCCTGTGAAATCCATCTGGGAGGGGTAAGTGAACTCCTAGTTATCCTCTCATTACAACGATGCCCTGAGGAGGTTTTGCATCACCATATGGCCCATCTGTTGTGTTGTTTTAGAAACAAAACAACATGGAAAAAGCTATTCTCTCAGATGGTTTTTACTTCTGGGACAGAATTGGGAGAGGGGGAAATAAAAGGCAGTGATACTCTCTGAAGCTCTTCCCAAAAACTGAGATCTAATCTGTTCTGTACAGATTCTTATACTGCCCTCATTACATAGGATCTGAGCACCTTCCAGCTGGGTGTTAAGCAACATGAGTGACATCTGTCACTCCGCGTACATGGGTCAGATCAGCAGTGACTACAGGGCTCTGGGAGCTAGGGGGAAAAGGGTGAGGGATGCGGGTTTTGTTCTTGTCCATCCTCCTGGTTGAGGGAAAGGGCCCAGGCAGGGACACAGGCATCCTGGAGATGAACACATTGACAGTGTTGATGGGCGGACTTTGGCTTCCTCAACCATGGGATGCTATTCCAGGAAGAAGTTGTTCTGGGAAGAGATGGGGTCCACTTGACCAAGAAGGGGGAAGATCATCTTCACACACTAACTTGCCAACCTAGTGAGGAGAGTTTTAAACCAGGTTCAAAGGAGGTAGGTGACAAAAGCCAGCAGTATAAAACAGGCAACCTTAACAGAAGCTTATGTTGGGGGCGGGAATTACACTAGGGTCATAGGAGCAACAAGAGGGACAACTGTGGGGGAATCTGCTCTACATCTTAGATGTCTATACACAATTGCAAAAGTATGGCGAATAAACAGGAAGAACTGGAAGTATTCGTACATAAGCTAAATTATGACTTTATTGGCATCACAGAGACTTGGCGGGATAAATCTCATGACTGGAATATTGGTTTAGAGGGGTATAGCTTGTTCAGGAAGGACAGGCAGGGTAAAAAGGGAAGTGGTGTTGCATTATACATCAAGAGACTCTCCCATCCTTGTGTTTCCCCAAACATCCTTCATGTTGATAAGGGGCAAGAGACAACAATGCCCCTCTTTTCCCCTCTCCTTCCAGGTCCCTCCGCTTTCCGGAGGGGCTGGAGAGTTGTCCCTGTTGCTTCTCTCAGGACCCTGACCTGTTGTACAAAGACCTATGAGTTGCTGGAGGTCAGCTCAGGCGGAATGAATATTTCTGTTTTCCCCCCCTTGTCTTAGGCATGTTTTTATTGTGTGTTTTCAGTGGTGATACTGGCTTTACTGTGTGCTGTTGTTATAATTTCTATCTGAGGGTCACAATTATGCAGGTGGAAACTGGAAAGTGTAAAATACTCCATATTTTAAAAAATTCAAACCTAAAACCTAAACAAAAAGTGCCTAATTTATTTGCATAAAGAATTTTGCGCTTGCTTTTGGAAATACAGGACCTGCAGCATTTAAAAAAGAATATTTTTCACAATTTTTTAATAAAGTTCACAGTATTATCCAGTATCTTTTTTGCAGATGGAAATGAAAAAATTCCGTAACCAAAAAAGGTTAATACTCCATGGAAACCATCCTCTTTATGGTACCAGCTGACTCGAACACCATTGTCCTCTAATCGTTTCTTGTACAACAGTCCATCATCCCTAAGCACATCAAATTCACAGGTCAAAATATAAGACTCAGGAAGCTGGCTAACAATAGCATCTTCAGCTAAAAGTGGGGAAAACATTACCTCTAACACTTGTTTAATCACTTCATGAACGTCATGCTTATATTTATATGAAGGCGGTTTCTGTGGTTTATAGCCTCTGATCTTAAATTCCTCAGGAATATTGTCTGCACTTATCCATTTCTTATACTTCAGTTTCATATCCTCAGGAACGTGGGAACTCTTCAGGACATCTTCCACTACTGATGTGTCCTTACTGAGATAACGTAAACAAAAGTAGACAACGCGATCCCGGAACAAGATGGGGACTGAGCAGTTCTGCTGATATGAAGGCAAATAAAAGTCCAACCCCTGGAGGCCTGGATAGATCAAAACCTGAGCACGTATTTTTGGGAGGTCTGTCCTGCTCACCAGTATTTGGCAAATAGCAGTAGCGAAATTAGCTCCACAACTGTCCCCACAAAGGATGATGCGGGCAGGATCCACCTGATAATCTTCCACATTCCTCATAAAGTATATGGTGGCATTGAGACAGTCCCAGTACTGGCTTGGATACAGATATTCAGGAGCCAACCGATAACTAAATATCAAAGAAATGATGATTTTTAAAGTAATTACAAAAATTTTGTTTCCATATTTTATGTTTAATTGGTGTGGCATCTTCTCTTAAAAATGTCGTTCTAAATTTGCACAGTTATAAAACCTATGTATTTTAATTAGTTCAATAAAAATGTGCAAAATTTTAAATAATTTTATTTGAGTTACTCTAGCACGATTTGCCTAAAAATACATGCCTAAAATGAACAAACCCCTCAAACCAGAAATATAGGGCACAAGCTAAAATAGTAAGGACTGTCACATTTTCAGATCTCCGCATGTATCACAGAAGCATTCCAATTGTAAACTGTCACACTGGAAAAAAACCTATATAAAAACACTGGGCTGAGCTCACTTACCCAACAGACACAACCACTGAATCGGTTTCTCTGGCAATATAACGACACACTCTTTCAAAGGCATCTGAAAACAAACATTTTCAAGAGTGACATATTTGAGTTCTAATACGTGTGAATGGAAGACGCCCAAGGGGAAAACTAAAAACTCGATACATGAACCAGATATCAGCAGACCTCAGAGACCAATCTGTGCGACAACCTTATGTACAATCATGAGTTTTGAAAGAAGGCTATAAAAGTCACCAACCCCAAATAAGGAAGTGGCAAGGAAGAAGATATTTGAGTTCTCATACATTCCATATTCTTTAGAAATAAGACTGAAACTCATGAAGAATTACATAAAATCTAAGTACCAAATCCTGCTCCATACATGAGTAGTCTTTTGTGCCAATTTCTTGCCCAGTGTAACTCTGTTGATCATAGGGTTAGAAGGGACCACAACAATCATCTAGTCTAACCCCCTGCCCAGATGCAGGATTTGTTGTGTCTAAACCATCCAAGACAGGTGGCTATCCAGCCTCCTTTTGAAAACCTCCAGTGAAGAAGCCGTCACAACCTCTGGTGGCGGTCTGTTCCATTGTCTTACTGTTCTCACAGTTGGGAAGTTTTGATGTCACAATAGTGCATCGCCCTTGGAATACATTAGACATCTGTTATTATGTACACCCCTTAATAAGGTGTGGAGCACACATGCTGTTGAAACCACTGCAACCCTGAGTCCTGTGAGTATACTTCTCCACACAATAAAACCTTTCCATCAGTCAGTGAATCAGGGATGACTTCAATATATAAATGGCTTTCAAATCCCAAAAAAACCTCAAGAAGGGCCAAATCCGTATCAGCTTGCTCTTGCATGTATTCCCACAGGGCCAAATTCATCACCGAAGTATCTTTAGAGGTTTGGGGACTTTTGCTCCCATTTATAGATTCTAGAGGTGTATTCTACAGTCAATATATGCCTAGAAGATGTGTAAATATAAAAGGAAATAATAAGCACAGAACTATGGAAATGTATTTCTCTTGGTCTATAACAGAAGTAGTATTGTAATGGAACAAAATGTTAATTCATGCTTTAAGGTGGAAATGGCCTATTCACAACAGTTGACAAGAAGTGAATAGGCCACTTCTACCTTAATTGAATTGGTTCGTTAGCACTGACCCCCCACTTGGTAAGGCAACTCCCATCTTTTCATGTGCTGTGTATTTCTACCTGCCTCCTGTATTTTCCATGCATCTGATGAAGTGGATTTTAGCCCACAAAAGCTTATGCCCAAATAAATTTGTTAGTCTCTAAGGTGCCACAAGAACTCCTCGTTGTTTTTGCCTTTTTTGTTTTGTTTTGTTGGAGGGACCAAAAAATTATTTCAGATCTGGCTTCAAGCCAGACACAAACCTCTTCTGAGATTCCAAAAATGTGTGGTGTTTTTTTTAAATTATCAATCATAATTTTAATCTTGATATTTCTTACTAATGCTTCCCAGGGTGCCAGCGCCTCCATGAAAGTAAAGGACGCCCCTCCTTTGGCCAACAGATGATGCTTTTGCCTGGTAAACCCTCACTGGCACCTCAGCAAACTTCAGGTCTCTGATGAGGAGTTTTGAATCTCTCCATAGTGGTGGTATTCCATCCAGCATAAACCGGAGTAAGCTTTTGTCACTGCAGATCCCCAGCTTCTCCAAAATCCTTCCCTATTAAAACAAAAGAGATCCAAAATTGATTACTGCAAAGAGGCCCAAATCTTTCAAATTATACAAAATGCGTAGACTGTAGCTTGCGGTGATGGGTTGAATTTCAGGAAACAGAGGTGGCACTTTACTGTGACGGGTTGGATCACAGAAACCCCCTTGGGAGCTGCCAACTGATGTGCAAAGGCTACCCCTGTTTCTGTTTTCCCTGCCAGCTCAGTGGCTTCAGCACCCTGTCTTGCTGAAGCCAGACACACCCGTCTGCTCCAACACAGACCCAGGGTCTGAATTACCTGCCCCAAAGCTGCAGGTTTACCTGAAAACAGCTCATAGAAGTGTGCTTGTCTTTAGCACTCAGATGCCCGACTCCCAGTGGGGTCTAAACCCAGATAAATTCGTTTTACCCTGTATAAAGCTTATACAGGGTAAACTCATAAATTGTTCGCCCTCTATAACACTGATAGAGAGATATGCACAGTTGTTTGCTCCCCCAGGTATTAATACATACTCTGAGTTTAATTAATAAGTAGAAAGTGATTTTATTAAATACAGACAGTAGGATTTAAGTGATTCCAAGTAGTAACAGACAGAACAAAGTAAGTTACCCAGCAAAATAAAATAAAATGCGCAAATCTATGTCTAATCAAACTGAATACAGATAATCTCACCCTCAGAGATGCTTCAGTAAGTTTTTTCTCAGACTGGACACCTTCCAGGCCTGGGCACAATTCTTTCCCCTGGTACAGCTCTTGTTCCAGCTCAGGTGATAGCTAGGGGATTCTTCATGATGGCTCCTCTCCCCCTCTGTTCTCTTCCACCCCTTTATATATCTTTTGCATAAGGCGGGAATCCTTTGTCCCTCTGGGTTCCCCCACCCCTCACTGGAAAAGCACCAGGTTAAAGATGGATTCCAGTTCAGGTGACATGATCACATGTCACTGCAAGACTTCATTACTCACTTGCCAGCGCACACATATACAGGAAGACTCACAGGTAAATACAGCCATCTGCAGACAATGGCTCTGGTTAATGGGAGTCATCAAGATTCCAAACCACCCTTAATGGCCCACACTTTGCATAATTACAATAGGCCCTCAGAGTTATATTTTATATTTCTAGTTTTAGATACAAGAGTGGTACATTTATACAAATAGGATGATCGCTCAGTAAATTATAAGCTTTGTAATGATACCTTACAAGAGACCTTTTGCATGAAGCATATTCCAGTTACATTATATTCACTTATTATCATGTTTTTATAAAACCATAGAGACTGCACAACGTCACAGCACTTTAGTGCCGAGTATGGTCACAAACCAAGACATGGTCAAACTGTTTTTAAGTAAATAGAGCAGTGCTGAAAGTGGCCAGGTTGGCACTGCTGGAGACCTAAGTCATCTCTCTCCATGGACAAGGAGCAACGGGGATATGGTGCAGTGCGGCGTTCCCTACACAGCCCCATTCCAAACAGAAAAGGGTCGTCTTTTGTTGTTGTTCGTGGTTGTGATCATTCATTTTTAGGGAGCCAAATAATCACAAAAACAGCTGATCTTAAAAATATCGGGAGAAAAGGGAAAATAATTTCTGATTTGGAAACGGGGGCTAGACAAGGAGGCATCTACGGGCATGTGTCCTCAGCAAAAGCTGCGCACGGGCTAACTTATTCACGCTAGCTTGAATCCAGCTAGCATGGGTCACTATAGCAATGAAGACAGTGCAGTATAGACGTCAACTTAGGTAGTACAAACCTGGTACAGACTGTAGGTACATACTCAGCTCGCTAGTTCACTCTGAAGTCTGTACTGTGCTGCCTTCACTGCTGTTACTCACTTTAGCTAGATTCAAGCTAGCCTGGGGAGCCCCCCCACAGCCTTCGCTGTGTAGACATGTGGATATAAGGGAGGAGAAGATGGCATATAATTAGGAAGCCAGGCTACTGTTTGGAGCCAAGAAACGCAGCTCTGAAGAATATTCGGGAACCAGTGAGCTCTGTGAGGTAGTCAGGAAAACAGACAGGAGTTCTTCTCCTCAGCCCTGAACTACAGCCAGGGCCGGCGCAACCCATTAGGCGACCTAGGCGGTCGCCTGGGGCGCTACTATTTGGGGGGCACCGGCGCCCCGGCAGTCCACGGAATTTTGGGGGCGGGACCTTCCGCTGCCTAGGGCGCCGAAAAAGCTGGCGGCGCTCCTGACTACAGCTGTGATCCTCAGCAGCCAGTCCCAGCCGCTGTGTCCTAGCCGAACAGATTCCCTCACTTCCATCAGTCCAAGATTGCTCTCTGACCAGCATCCTCAGAAGGAGCAACTGCTTCTGCAGCAGAGCTGCAAGTCCCTGACCTCTCTGACAACATGGCCGTCAACCTTCCCAGCTCCTTCCATCACCTTTTGCTGCTAACAGGAGCTAGAACAGGATGTGAGAGGCTAGGGAGAGAGGAATAGTTGCAGCCCAAGTTATCAGAGACCAGAAAATTGTGAACGGCACCACAGAGGCAGCTAACCCCTGTAACACTGGAAAGAGGAAGTAGGGAATGTATTTGAGCAGTTCTGTTGGCTTTTCATGGGATAGCTCCATAAGATTATCCTAATACATTTCAAACCTAGCTGATGTCTGAGAATATATCTCTGTGGTCTTGTGGGAAGTTTGGCAGCTGGCTGTTTAGATTCAGGAACCCAAGGAAAAGAGGATAAAAATGTAAAATCGAATGCTTCCTCTACAAAAGAGAGTAAATACTTTGTTAAAAATTGCAAAGAAAATTCAGTTGTCCTATGAAGTGTCATTGTGCCAGATTTGGAGACCATGTGCAGTCATTAAAGTGTGAAACACGAGGAGTTTAGTCCTGCTTTAAGTGTAAATCTCAGTGCAGCTTTAACTTGTCCTTCAAAATATGTAATATGCCGACTGGACATGTGGAGGTGATCTCCATGTGATAAATTGCACAAGCATGTGATAGATAAATTTACCGCATACCTGTCAAATTTATCACATGGATATGACCATATCACCTATCCACTAATCCATCTGCCCAGGACTTAATATCACATTCCAAAATCTTCAGTATGTTCAGATACCTGCCAGGCTTTTAAAGCAACCTGTCAAATAAATATTTCCTCCTTTTTCTCCCAAGAGTGAAATTTTCCTTTTAAAAACAAACAAACAAAGCCCCCAAACCAACCAAACCAAAAAGCTTTATCTTGCTCGATGCCCAGGGTGGCAAATATCTAATCCTGGGCCAAGGACAGCTTTTTCTTTACATAAAAAAGGAATAACTTTAAGATATAATGTCTATGAGCTATAAAGTTCAATGTCAAAAGAGCTTTGTCATTTGTTAGAAGGAAGGGGACGCATTGGTCACTCCTCGCCCTGGAAGGTTCACATTTCAAGGCTGACATTTTTTTGGTCTAGAAAAATTATTTTTGGTCATTTTGAAGATGTTTTATGTTTTAGTTTTAATTTTAATTTTTCTCTTCCTCAGATCCATGCACAATCATAGTAACTAAGGCACATAGTTTTACAAGTGGAAGGATACAATCAATAATCCCAATACAATGTTTTAAATTCCCTAAAATTATCCTAGGATTTTTTTTTTTTATGGACCATGTGTAATATATAAAGAACACGTGTAGCTGTGGCAGGTTTGGTATGGTATAAAAGTTTTATTGATACTCATCTGTGATTATCTGCATAACTCCACTCTTCTCTTTGCCATTTGTGATTAAGCAACCGTCCCAAACTCAGAGTAATATAACTTGTAGCACATCTTTTTGTATTCCATCTGTGTGTGTGCATACATAATACATAATATAAAAAATATGGGTATAGTGCATATACAGTGCAAGTTGCATTAGTCTGATCTGTAGCTAAAGAGTACATCTATTACTTTCTGGGGTTGTTGCTTCAGATAGGTTTCACTGTAGTAAAATGTCTGTGAATTGTCAATGCACAATCTGTCTCAGTGAAAGTACAAATGCAGGCATGTGCATTTAACTAGAGCTGGATGGGACTTTTTCAGTGAGATTTTCCTGTCAAAAAGTCGATTGGCCAAAACTGGAAAGTGTTTGTGGGAAAGGGTCAATTTTGAGGAATTTCTCAACTCAAAAATAGTTGAAGAAAACGTTTCAAAATTATCAAAACAAAAAACTTTGGTTTCCCCGTTTGAAATGACTCTTCATTTTTTCTCTGACATATTTGACGAGGAAATGGGTTATGGAAGCGGATGTATTAGAATTCTGTCAGGTTTGCTATTATGTGGGTATCTATCTATGGACACCTTCAATATGTATAATATAGATTTTTTTTAACATTTTGTGTGAAGCAGTGTTTTAAAAATTATGAAGTGTCTAGAGTTTGAGAGAGGCACTGAAAAAAATCGAAATAAATAAACTCTAAAATCAGCCTCTAGTCTTTACCTTTAAGAATGACAGTAATTTAATCTGGTATAGTTCATATTCCAGATGTTTCTAGACTGTTTAAGACATTTTTTTTTACAGATCTTCCAACTCCCCTCCCATTAGTCAAAAATAAAAGTTGAATCCCCTCTTTGAAGCCAAGTCAACTTACCAGAACAGCCATCATAACTAATAGCGAGTGATAAAACCGAAGCTTTAGTGGCTGGTCAATTCCAGGAGGCAGCTCTGATTTAAAGAGATCATAACAAATTGCCCAAATGAACAATACCGGTAGCAAAAAGGGAGAAATCCAAATCACTCCTATTAATGTCAAAGGAGCACAAACAAACCCCATTTCACTTGAATGAGGATGATGTACTCAGATAAATGATTCTGACTTGATTCTCCCAGTACTCGTTTCTGAAGTGTCCTTACAGGAGACTAAGAAATACAGGGCACCTTTCTGATACACAGCACAAAATACATAATCAGATTAAGGTTGCAATATTAATAATTCTCTCCACCCTCCTCCCATGAATCATGATGATGGCTCCACCCACACACACATACATATCCACAGAAGAAACTAGAAACTGACAATCAAACTCCAGCGTAATTTTATTAATGATTTCTTATTAAAAACCGGAGAAATGAACATTCAAAATGGGCCTAAAACTCTATGTATTCTGTATCTGGTTTCATTAGGACTCAGTTCTGGGTGGACTTCTTGGTGGGACTGCAGAACTAACCCTTGGGCATTCCAAAAGCCCGATATTTGCGTTGGCAATAGTGGTAGACACTTCTCTAGAGAAAAATCAATTCCATTATTATTTTCATAAACTTTCTTTCCTTCATAGTCCTATTTGTCAGTAAATATGAGTAAAGTACACAGGTATGTAATCAGATTTTATGTACCGTGCTATATACATGTAAGAGCATAGTTACTCGGTGTGTTGTTTGTCATGTGCTTCTGTAAGATCTACCCACGGTATATTGTGACACCTGTATGTCAACACTTAGCTGATGTAAAGTTTTTATAGATAGATATTCGCCTTTATACTGGAATAGATGGTGCTGTAAAATATGGGCTTCACTGTGAAAACTGTACACAGCTGGACCTGAAGTCTCTCCGATTTTGGTATTCTTCAGGAGACTCCCCGGCAGGGCTACTGTACTTCAGAAAAATGTTTAGTCAGACAGTTGTGCCAGACATACTGCAGCAGAAAGCAGAGCACAAAGATGTTCCTATGTTGCGAATTCCTCTGAAAAATTAGCAAATGTTCGACTTAGGGTCCAGGTTTTCCAGAACAGAAAGTTTGGAGTGTGAGAATTTCTTCTCGCAAATTTCTACTGGGAACTTCACATGAATTGGATTTTTAGTAATCCGACTTGTCCATCTTCCTTTTAAGGCAGGATGTGCTGAATTTGTGTTCTTTTTTCCATTGTGCGTATGCACAGCCTAACCACCCGTCAGTGTATTACACCTTTCACCTGCTTTCCTCAGCAATACAGCAGAGTGGTCTAGCCAGTTTTCGAGTTATGCCTCTAGTAACAATCCCATCAACTATAAGCTACTTGTCTTCGCTTTCCTGGCCCTTCATAGCCTATTCCCACCCTACCTACATCATCTCTCGTCCACTCGACCAATGAGCCAGCGATGCCAGCCTCTATTGTCCACTTGTTACATTTTCAAATAAGCACCTTCATGCTGTCTCTCGTGCTTAGGAGAAGCTCCCTAAAACTATCCACAGAGCTGCCTCACTATCCTCCTTCCAAACCTTCCTTAAAACTCTTATTTTCCATGCTGCCTACAAAAAAAATCCCTTAATAATGGTTAGGCTGCTGGTGTGCTGAATCCACTACCTCTCGTGCTGACCAATATTGTTTCCTTGTACACCCCCGTCTGTCAATAGTCATCTCTTGTTTTATACTTAGATTATTAGATCTTCCAGGCAGGGTGTGACGTTATTGATATAATCTGGGACCATATAGATCATTGTTGCAACCAAGGTCCTGTAGTGGCACCAAATCTTTTATAAAGGGGGTCAAATAAGGTGTCTAAGACAAGATTATGGTTTGCTGGTTATGATTATGCTGTCTATATGTGTGTATCATTTTTGGAGTTGAAGGTATGAATATTGGCTCTATACCTTCTGTATTTCAAACTTATGCTATGCCTCTGGGTGACACCTCAGACAAGTTGGTGTCAGCTCTGCCTAGCCTGCTTGATGGCCCATTAAGGACCATCGGCTATACAGTTGACCCATTGAGAGAAGGCAAATACGCCTTGTAACTCAGCAAAGTATGCAGGGACTTGCCCATGTGACTCCAGACTCCATTTTGCTGTAATTTTCCACAGTAAGGACAAAGAGGTGTTCTTACACCTGGAAAAGACTATAAAAGGTTGATGCCTCATCTCCATCTTGTCTTCAATCCTGCTTCATACCTCTGGAGGGACTTTGCTACAAACAGAAGCTCTACACAAAGGACTGATGACCCATCCCAGCAGTGGACGTACTCCAGAGACTTGGAATAAACTGCAGGTTCAAATCATCACTGCAAATCAAACCAAGGACTTTGCCATTACTGTATGTGATTGATTCCATTTAACCAGTTCTAGCTCTCATCTATAGCTTTTTCCTTTATGAATAAACCTTTAGATTTTTAGATTCTAAAGAATTGGCAACAGCGTGATTAGTGGGTAAGATCTGATTTGTATATTGACCTGGGTCTGGGGCTTGGTCCTTTGGGATCAAGAGAACCTTTTTTCTTTTACTGGGGCATTGGTTTTCATAACCATTTGTCCCCATAACGAGTGGCACTGGTGGTGATACTGGGAAACTGGAGTGTCTAAGGGAATTGCTTGTGTGACTTGTGGTTAGCCAGTTGGGTGAGACCAAAGTCCTCTTTGTCTGGCTGGTTTGGTTTGCCTTAGAGGTGGAAAAACCCCAGCCTTGGGCTGTAACTGCCCTGTTTTAAGCAATTTGTCCTGAACTGGCACTCTCAGTTGGGTCCCGCCAGAACCAGCATCGTTACACAGGGACCATCTTTTTGTTCTATGTTTGTCCAGGGCCTAGTGCAACGGGATTCTAGTCCATGACTAGCGTTTCTAGGTGCTACAGTAATACAAATAATAATGATCATACAACTAGCCCCCCACCTGGCTGGTGCTAATGGAGAAACAAAATGGCTGCCATGATGTAGTACAAGATCCATTATTAAAGGGGAAAAAGTGCCCCAAATATCGCATGGCTGTAAAATTGCTGTGGCCGGATCCATCTGCATACAGTGCTTTTTCAGAGCAAAGAAAGGTTCCCAAATACCATTGCCCCTACTTTAGTTCTTCAAGTCTTTCATGATTTCAAGATACACTTCTGCTGAGAAAATTCATGCATCCTCTTCTACCAGTGGGGTCGGACATTTGAGAGATTCTCCCAAATTTCTGATGCTTCTCACAACAGGGTTCTGAAGCTTTCTTCAGAAAACATCTAGGCCAAGAGGTACGAGTCCAAACCAATTCCTCAGTGGAGGAATCTGTTTTTAAGAGAGTCTCTGACCAAAGTGAAAAGGAACCCACTAAATGTATTTGCGACTGTCGTATGTTTTACTGCTGTGACCGCCATGCACCAGGTCGCAATGCCACTCACTCAGTGTTGGCCCTGTCACCGTCGTGATGGGAGGCACCAGAGCTACTCCTCCATGGGTAGTGGGGCAGCTGGTGCTGCTACTCCTTGCTGCTGCCAGGGACTGGCTGCTGCACCAGTACCTGAACTAGACCAGTCAGGGATGATGAGCTAATGTTGGGTGGCCCCCCACAAATTGGACCGCAGGCACGTGCCTACATTGACTCTGTCTTAATCTGGCTTTGGTCAAGACTCAGCAGGGCCGCCCAGAGGATTCAGGGGGCCTGGGGTCTTCGGCGGCAGGGGTCCTTCCGCTCTGGGTCTTCGGGGCACTTCGGTGGCGGGTCCCGGAGCGAGTGAAGGACCCGCCGCTGAAGACCCAGAGCGGAAGAAGCTCCGGGTCTTCGGCAGCGGGTCCTTCACTCAATCCGGGTGTGTTCGGCGGCACTTAAGGACCTGCCGTCGAAGACCCACTGAAAACTCTCATGGGGGCCCCTGTGGGGCCTGGGGCAAATTGCCCCACTTGCCCCTCCCCTCCCCCCGGGCGGCCCTGAGACTCAGCAGCAGCAGGACTTTATGAAGACATTGAGGCTTCACCAAAGAAAAAAGTGAAAAGACTTTGTCAGTTTAAGACTCTTGGGGGGTAGGGGGCTCAGCACGAGCATCATTTTCTTAAAAAAAAAAAAAAAAAAAACAAGGCAAAGGTCTAACATTTGCTTTTTGTGAGTATTGCAGAGCTGCTTTTTCTGTTAGTCATGGCGGATACAATGATATTTCAAGAGACATTGCTAAGGAGAAACAAGCGAGCAGTGCCAAGGCTGCAATGCAGTCAAAATCTTTGGTAGCTTGTTCTCCATCTGCTGGGTCAAAAACAAGTGACCGTATAACCAAAGCTGGGGATTATCAAAACTGTGATGCATTTTCTGAATATGACCGCACTATGAGAACTGATGAATTTTGGTATCATGTATCTGAAATGGATGACCCAATAAATGGCCAGGTAAGATTCAGTGTGTCACAATTCAGGGCAACTACACCTGTATTCCCCCTCATAGAGCTTGGCTTGTTTAGCCTAACCAAATGAAGGCTGAGGGGAGATATGATTTCTCTCTATATAAATACATCAGAGGGATAAATACCAGGGAGGGAATGGAGTTTCTTAAGTTGAGCCAATGTGGACTCAAGAACAAATGGATATAAACTGGCTATCAACAAATTTAGGTTTGAAATTAGGTGAAGGTTTCTAACCATCAGAGGAGTGAAGTTGTGGAACAGCCTTCCAAGCAGAGCAGTGGGTGCAAAAAACCTAACTGGCTTCAAGACTGAGCTTGATAAGTTTATGGAAGGGATGGTATGATGAGACTGCCGACAATGGCATGTAGCTGATCTGCGACTGCTAGCAGCAAATATCTCCAATGGCCGGTGATGGGATGCTAGATCGGGAGAGCTCTGAGTTTACTACAGAGAATTCTTTCCCAGGTGTCTAGCTGGTATGTCTTGCTGACATGCTCAGGGTCTAACTGATCGCCATATTTGGGATCAGGAAGGAATTTTCCCCTGGTCAGATTGGCAGAGGCCCTGGGGGGTTTTCGCCTTCCTCTGCACCATGGGGCCAGGGCTGGCTCCAGCGTTTTTGCCGCCCCAAGCGGCGGGAAAAAAAAAAGAAAAAGCCGCGATTGGCGGCACTTCGGCGGCAGCTCTACCGCCGCCGCTTCATTCTTCGGTGGCAATTCAGCGGCCGGTCCTTCCCTCCGAGAGAGACCGAGGGACTCGCTGCCAAATTGCCGCCGAAGACCCAGACATGCCGCCCCTTTCCATTGGCCGCCCCAAGCACCTGCTTGCTGCGC
The DNA here is from genome assembly GCA_003942145.1 of Platysternon megacephalum. Taxonomy (NCBI): domain Eukaryota; kingdom Metazoa; phylum Chordata; order Testudines; family Platysternidae; genus Platysternon; species Platysternon megacephalum. The sequence goes on along the minus strand of QXTE01000014.1, from coordinate 13,029,955 downwards.
TGGTGCCTGGAGCCGGCCCTGCATGGGGCATGGATCACTTGCAAGTTTAAACTAGTGTAAATGGTGGATTCTCTGTAACTTGAAGTCTTTAAACTACAGTTTGAGAACTTCAGTAACTCAGCCAGAGGTGAGGAATCTATTACAGGAGTGGGTGGGTGGGTGAGGTTCGGTGGCCTGCAATGTGCAGGAGGTCAGACTAGATGATCATGATGGTCTCTTCTGACCTTAAAGTCTATGAGACAGTGTCCATGTAGATTCTCCATATTTTCACATCAGCTGGCCTCAGTTTATGCCAGAGGCTAGATGTCTCCATACATTCCTTCATTTCTGACTAGCTCTGCTGTGGAAGTGATAAGTGGCCAGTTATTATACAGTTATCTTTTCAAAAGGAAGTAAACTGAGATAACCAATACATTTCATGTAGCTCTCCAATTAGCTTTCAGTTAGAAAGATTTGATTATTCTTAGAGTTTGGCTGGATTTCAACCTGTAATCTAGAGAGGAAAACCTCTGCTTTGCTTTTACACCTCTTTTTGAGCCATCTAGTCTCTTCTTTAAAAAAGTTTTGTTTTAAATCTACCGTAGCTGAAGCAATGAATAACTGAATAATCTAGTTATTCTTCTGGTATAAGGAATCATCCTAGTCTTTGTATCCAGGGCAGAAAATTAAAGCTTTCTCTGGAATAAGCCTCACTGAACAAGCACCTACTTCATGCAGACAGCACGAGCAATTGTCTGTCCACACGCTAAATTCATAATGATTCTGCACTCACTTTAGATAAGACAATACAATACTTTCTGATTGCCACTAATTCGATGCTCCTTGTGTCAGTAATATCCACTATACCACAGAGCTAGCTTTTTTTCTTTCTTGTTTTGTAAATAAGTTTCCAGTTTTTGTAACATCATAAAGCGACTCTCTGAGAATTCTGGTTTCATTCTCAGAGCCTTCCTAAAATGTGTCAAAATAATTGAGATGTGCAGTGTCTGTCCTGCCTTAAAGGGATGCTGCAAGTTTTAATAAATGTATGTAAAATACTTTGAGAAATTCAGATAGAGAGCACTATAACAATGCAAATTATTAAACCAAAGGGGCCAGATTCCTTACTAAGAACATCCCCTTTGCATTGGTCAGGAGCCTGGTCAAAGATCCTGACAAAGAATTCCTCTAACACTAGTGGTAGAGGAGGCTTCTGAGCCAGTTGTCCCCCCATCCCCTCAGGTGTGGGAGGGATGGAGGAGGGATATCCAAGGGGAAGGCGGCAAAGAAGGGATGCTGTACCTATCATCCACTGGCATAGGGTCCATTAGCGACATAAAAGCTATTGAACTATTTATTAGATCAATATTAGGAATAAAATGGGTGTGAATACAAGGGGGAGAGTCAAGGCTGGAGTTTGTGAATCTTAACTCTCAACGTTCAATATTCAGAAGTCTGTAAATCTCATAAATAAAACAAAGTTGGTTTTATAACTTTAACATCATGAATGAAGCTTTTTTTCCTGTGACTTTCTGATGTGTTCTCATGAGGGGAGACGGGATATTATTTGCAATGACTTCATCAGCTAATTTGTAATAAAGAAAATCTCTTAAACCCCACCCCCCAACACACACACACACACACACACACACACACACACTGCTTCCCCCTTGACATAGAGCAACTTAATATGTAGAAGATCCCTTTAAGTAGAAATCTGCCCTTCAAGCAGAAAATATTCCTATTTATGCTTTGAAATTGTGAAACGCTACATTATTGTTAAACGGGCTGGTGGTCGTTGCTGTTAAAGAGGGATCGTATCTGTGGAGCTGGAAACGCTGCGTTGACAATATCCGTGGGGTGGGCCTGCTGACTTCTAAGGGTCAGGCTTAAAGCCCAACATCCTAGTCAGCCTATTAGAACTAAATCATGGATAGACACATCAGAATTATGTGGCACAAAGACATGAAAGTCCAATAGGTTTTTAGATAAGCAGAAGGCAGTTGAGGCTTTTTTCTGCTTGGGAGGGAAACATCTTTTTTCCTTCCTGTTTTGGGCACAGGTGGGGCCAACTTTACATTTGGAGAGGAGGGTTGGACTCTTCATTCCCTTCTCCAGCAAACACTTATAGCCACTAGTCAGACCACTACCCTGTGCCTCATGTCTGACACACTCATAGAATATTAGGATTGGAAGGGACCTCAGGAGGTCATCTAGTCCAACCCCCTGCTCAAAGCAGGACCAATCCCCAATTTTTTTAAAAAAAATTNGCCAACTTTACATTTGGAGAGGAGGGTTGGACTCTTCATTCCCTTCTCCAGCAAACACTTACAGCCACTAGTCAGACCACTACCCTGTGCCTCATGTCTGACACACTCATAGAATCATAGAATATTAGGATTGGAAGGGACCTCAGGAGGTCATCTAGTCCAACCCCCTGCTCAAAGCAGGACCAATCCCCAATTTTTTTTTATTTTTTTCCCAGATCCCTAAGTGGCCCCCTCAAGGATTGAACTGGGTTTAGCAGGCCAATGCTCAAACCACTGAGCTATCCCTCCCCCCACTGTCCCTCACTGTTGAAGAAGTACAATAGCTTGATGCTTCTGCTAAAAGGTTCAGAGGTGAAATAACTGAGTGTCGATCAGGCCCTGATTAACCAATGTGCACTCCAGGCACTTGTCCAATGCCCCCGATCTCAGGGTGGCCCCAGACCAGGTTTGGGCCTAGGGTTGCCACCTGGCTGGTTTTGAACTGGCCTAGCCAGGTTTTTTCCCTGCGTTGTTGGCTGCAGTGTGCCAGAGTTTCACTCTTTCACTTGCTTTCACGATGGCGTATGGGTCACATAGTTATGGGGATAGCTGCCGGCACAGCTCTCGGGTTTCACTCCATGTGCCGGATCTTCAATATGCTAATATGGCGGCTAAGGCTTGGCTGGAAAGAAGCTTCACTTACTCCACTGCCAGGTGTCAGAGCAAGTATTTCTGATGCAAAGACTGTAGCACCGCCACTCTATCACCTGCTGCACCTAATGTGAATCTGGGAAGATCAGTTTCATGGTCCAGCTGACCTGTATCAAGATGATTGAAGGGCCATAAGTGTCAATAGTTTCATCCCCATGGTCTGTTGCTTAATAATAAAGCAAGTGTTATTTCTCACCTGTGGAGTGAAGGCATCTCCAGGAATTAATATCGGTTGTAGCTCTGTGGTGGCAAGCTACCAAGCTGTGGTTTTTCTTCCCCAAAGTTTCTAGTGGAGCTTTACAAATCAGTAGAGGCAACATACAGCATGCTTTGGTCCCAGCATCACCAACCCCAAATGTTCAAAAATCATAAGTCAGGCCCTATAAGGTCATGCAACTGGCTTAAAAATCAGGAGGTTTTAAAAAAATAAGTTTGCATTTCTGATTTGCCTTTTGAGTATTGAATCTTTGAGGTTCATGTTTTTTAAGCTTTTTCTCCACAACCACAAGGGTTAGACCCTGGCTTTTTTCTGTTTTCTTTTTTTCTTTTTAATGAAAGCTGAGATTCTCACACAATCACATGACTCCTGGAGATGAGGCTTTAAGAAAAAACATCAGCCGTCATGAGAGGCCCCAGCATTGCCAGCTATCTTACTACAATCATATGCACTAGAAGACAAACCACTAATGTACATGTTCACTGGAGAGACCTTTTTATTATTTACTACTTATTCTTGTTGATTATTTGTGTACAGGTTGTTCCTGAAGGCCTCCATCTGTATTGGGGTCTCATTGTGCTAGGCACTGTACAAACAGAAGAGAAGATGGTCCCTATCCCAAAGAGTTTATAGTCAAAAACAAATCGATATAGAGTATATCTTCACTGCCAAAAAGGTGTGTTCTTAACTCCGCTTAGCTAACTTGGGTTAAAGTAGCATCAAAGATGCAGCAACATGGCTTTTAACTCGGGTTAACAGCTCAAGTTCGACCCCAGGCTCCCTTACAGGTTGTAACTCGAGCTACTAACCTGAGTTAAAGCCAAGTGGCTGTGTCTTCACTGCTATTTTAACCCGAGTTAAGAACACACCTTTTTGGCAGTGAAGACGTACCCATAGATCAGGAGTGGCCAACCTGAGCCTGAGAAGGAGCCAGAATTTACCAAAGTGCATTGCCAAAGAGCCACAGTAATACGTCGTCAGCCCCCCATCAGCTCCCCCGCCCCCAGCACCTCCCGATCAGCCCTCCCCACACCTCCCAATCAGCTGTTTCGTGGCGGGCAGGAGGCTCTGGGGGGGAGGGGGAGGAACGAGGGCACGGCAGGCTCAGCGGAGGGGGCGGGAAGGGGTGGAGTGGGGGCAGGCCCTGTGGCAGAGCCAGGGGTTGAGCAGTGAGCACCCCCAGGCACCTTGGAAAGTTGGCACCTGTAGCTCCAGCCCCGGAGTCGGTGCCTAGACAAGGAGCCGCATATTAACTTCTGAAGAGCCGCATGTGGCTCCGGAGCCACAGGTTGGCCACCCCTGTGCATCGATAGAAAACAAACAATTTGTCAAAAGTTAGAGTTCAATTTCTCCCCCTTTTCCGCGTATAATGCCCCCTCACACACACTACTCTCCTCTGTCCAGTTCCAGCTGTCCATTAGTCTCCTTCACAGCCCTTAAACACCACAACATGGGACCTCCTTCCATTCTAACTACCCCCATCGGAAACCTCTGTCTCACACCGGTGTATGAGTTTTTTTAAATGCCAAAATTGTCCTGTCCGCTTCCATCCTGCACCGAGGGGCTTTAATGCTGCTCCCAGGAGGAAGGAGTCGGGGGTAAGGCACTCACATGGTCTCTCCCTGCCACTTCCAACTTCTACTTGAATTACATCAACAAAAATATTAAAAGAATGTTAACATTGCAAAGCCAAGCACTCAGAAGTTAGGAAATGCCCCCTTCGGCGGATGCATTTTAGGTCACCATAGGTGTGCTTCCAATGAATGTCACATAGGAGAAATGGAGGAGAGTAGGCGGAATGAGACTGCATTAACTCTTACTATATGTGGGTGGGTGCCTGTTGTCCCATGTATAAAATTCACACTCATGCAGCCAACTAGATTGCCAACATGACATAAACTGCATGTTATTGGAATTCATAGAACTGAGCAGGGAAAGGTTGGAAATACTATGCAGCTAGGACAATGATACAAAAGAACCTTGTGAGATTGGAAACATGGGCAGAAAATAACAACATGAGATTCAAGTTGGGGAAAAATGCAGAGTCAGTAGCTCGGAGGAAAATAATCGGAAACAGATGTTCAATGACAACCGGAAGAAAGCTGGAAAGGAGTAGGACTGAAAAAGACTTCGCCAAGGCAGTGGGCGGCAAATTAGACAAGAGTGAGCAATGTGATGGGGCAGCAAAAAAAGTTCAGTGCAATTCTGTGTGCTAGAAGCAAAGCATCACATCGTGGACTAAGGATGTGACGGTTGCTTTTTCTCCAGGCAGTTCTAGTGCATCCTCACTAAAGCCCTCTGGAATATTGAATTCCACTCTAGAATCTTCAATACCAGCAAAGTGCTGACTAACTGGAGGGAGTTCGGTGAAGAGCAACAAAAATGGCTGAATGAGGAATGATTAAAACAGCGAACTGAGGAGAGCTTAGTTAAGCCCCAACCAAGAAAGCACATGTTAACAGTCTACAAGCACTGAAAGGTATAAAACACCAAGAAGACAGAGAAAATATGTAAGGTAGAACAAGAGGGTGTCAATACAAAGAAGTAAATTTGGGTGACTAAGTTGGGAAACAGTTCCTGACAAGGAGATCTATTTGAAATAGTCTCAAAAGGGCAGTGGTGGAACCCCCAAGGCTATAAGACATTCAGAACAAGACTGGGCAAAACACTAATAAATGTACTCTCAGGAACTCATTAGGTCCAGATTCACAAAATGATTTAGGTGCCTAAATCTGGGTTTAGGCACCTAAATCCCAATTTTAGGTTTCACTGTGATTCACAAAACTTCCTCCAAATGCTGTAGTTGCCTAAACTCACTCAGCACCTAAATTTTCAAGGTAAAAGTTCCCTTTGTACAGGTCTGTCGCATCTTAGGCGCATTTAACATGTGCGATTTCAGCTTTATGCGGTCGGCAAAAACAAGAAAAAAACCAAAAAAAAGAGAAAAATAACAATTTAAATACTGTTTCTGTAGTGTGGGCGATTCCGCCCGCCATTACACTCAATGTAATTTTGACTATACGCGATTTTCGCTTTACGCGCTGACCGCGGAACGTAACCCCAGCGTAAGATGAGACAGACCTGTACCTACGTTTCTGCTTCTGAGCATGCTCACTGCAGCCTCATTCTGGGTGCCCCAATACCCTAAGCCCCAGCAAGCTTAGCAAACCACAAAGGTCGGCATTCCTCAACCTCAACCATGCTTAGCGGCTGCCTACAGGACCAATTCTCATTCAAAATCTGGCTGGAGGAACTGCTAACATCCCAGGTGAATGCTCTAACCACTGGGTTAGAAGTTGGGTGGTGGCACCACCTGCCATTTTGTGTGGAGTTAGGCAGTTGCCTAGTTCACTCTCAGAAGAAGGGGCTTAGGCGCCTAATCCACATGACTCCAGGAGAGAGGGTCCTGCACATGAATTTCTACTGTCTCTCTGAAGCTCAGGCTTATGCACCTATCTCTGTGAGTGGGGTGTAGTTTAGCACATCTCCCATTGGCTAGCTCAGGCGGCTTCCCACCTAGCATTCTGGCTTTTGTGAATTGCAGTTGAAGGTGCCTATATCCAGGGCCAGCTCCAGGTTTTTTGCTGCCACCAAAGCAAAAAAAAAACAAAGCGGAGTGCCGACCCTTGAAAAGTGCTGCCTCAAGCACATGCTTGGAACGCTGGTGCCTGGAGCCGGCCCTGCCTATATCTCCTCATTTATTGTATAGGGAATCCTAGGCACCTGTCTCAGCCTTTGTGAATCCTCATGTTCCTGTGATTTTCTAGGTACCTCAGAGATAGTTCTTGCAATGCTCAGCTTCGCAATACCTTTGTGAATCCAGGTCATAGTCCTTTTCTCTGCCAATATGGACTAATAAAGTATTTCCCATCTCTAACTTTTATGAGCCTATGAATACAGGATGTTTATTGATACCTTCCGCAGAGCCTGAATTTCAAGAGGGTGTCTTAAAGGATTCTTTCTCAGGTGTCTCAACCAGATAATTATCTGTTCAGCATTCAAGCTTATGAAGCAGCCGACAACTATTTAAGGTATCCGGCTTCATATCACAGCAGTGCAAATTGCCTGGCTGATCTTATATTTAAAGCAAAAGATACTTGTAGCTCTGGGACTGTGATTAAGTCATTTTTCTGTGTGTTCCAGGTAATGAGAGGTAGTAGATCCGACAGATAAACACAATTCTTAGTATCCAAACAGTTCATTACTGCATCTAAGCTAAATGGCAGAGAACTTGTGAGATGTTCTGTCAGCACCAGGGATGTAATTTAGACAAGGCACAGAAGTGGTCCAAGTCATGATGGGGATCGTGTAAAATTTGCATACCATGGCTGCTTCCTACTGTGACAAGAAAGAGAATACAGGTCTGTCGCATCTTAGGCGCATTCAACATGTGCGATTTCAGCTTTATGCGGTCGGCAAAAACAAAAAAAAAGAGAAAAATAACAATTTAAATACTGTTTCTGTAGGGCGGGCGATTCCGCCCGCCATTACACTCAATGTAATTTTGACAATATGTGATTTTCGCTTTAGGCGCTGACTGCGGAACGTAACCCCAGCATAAGATGAGACAGACCCGTATATGAGAGTCGGCTCCAAAGACTGTAGGAGTAAAGCTGGTTGGAAAAGTCCCGTCAAAACAAAATTTTGATGAAAACTAATCTGTGGAAAATGTTTTCCATTTTCTGTCCAGTGCCCCAGCTGCTCAGAAATGTTTTGCCAACATGCAATTTGAATGATAAACAGATTTGAAAAATAACAAACTTTTTTCTCCGCTGTTTTCTCAATAGCTTTGCATCGATCTGTCTTCATCTATCTTTGTTCTTATACTGACACCCATCATTGTAGTAATGGAGCACCTATGAGCTCTCTCCACACTGAGATTGAAATAGCAGGAAATTCTGCATTTGGATCCATTGTCCTACTGGGTTAAAGTTGTTTGAAAAAGGAAGAGCGGTTCCACACAGGGCATTGTCTTTTGTATGGTTTCTATTAAACATGTAGCACAGCTGTAGATGCTGGTCAATTACCAATAAAAATGGAAAACTTTTAAAATAGAGCTCTTCTAAAACAGGGCAAAGACTGAAAACTAAATTGGTTCTTACCCTGCCACTATGCCTGTGGTGCACCCACATTCTGCCCTTGGACCTTGGCTAGAAACATTGCTTCAAATTATTCTGCGGCTAATAAAAGCCTGTCACTTAATGTGGTCCTGCAGTGACATCTGCTGGCTGCATCTGATCAATTCCAAAATTTCGGAGAACATTCTAGGTATCAGTGGCTAGAACCCTACTGGTGTTGGTGAAAATCGGAAACACCATAAGGGAGAAATAGGGGACAGGGGGAGCCCCAGGCAACTGGTTAAGCAGAGCCAGCAGCTTCAACCACCTCTGTGATTGTCTACAAGTTAAAGCTGCAGAATCTTCTAGAGACCAGGGTCTTTTGGGGCCAATTGTCCCTCCCTTTACAGAGGATTCCAAGGATATAAAAGAGGAAATAGGGTCCAATCACCCTTGAATTCCTTCTTAACCACTGAAAGTACAGCAAGCTCAGATCCCATGCAGTGTCATCAATGCTTCCCTCATTGTTTTATTCTTCAGCCCCTTCAAAGCTATTTTTTCTTTTAATTAGCTAGATCATCAGTTACTAGAGGTTTCTTTATTTAAAAGAATGAAGTGGTACCTGTGCAGCATAAGTAACATCTGGACCTGCATGGATGGGAAGGGCAGTCTCACCCTGTTAACTAAGTTTGGCAATCTGTAAATCCAGCATCAACTTTAGAGATCCGCTAGATTCAGTGGCTCATTTCCTGGCTTATGCAATGACCAGATCCCCAGTCTTATCCCGCTGGTTGAACCCAATGTCAAAGTTTTGGCACGCTGGTCATGGCACCAAATTTCCTGGATCTGAATTGGCTAGCCTAATCTGATGCCAGGGCTTCCTCACTGTTGATAAAGCACTGCGCTCCCTGCGTCATTCTAGATTGCCCTTCTTTGGTGCTGAGGTTCTGGAACTGTAGACATGACACCAAAGTACCCGGATCAACCTACTTTGGTGTCAGCTTTTCAGCATCATCAATGCTAATGAGCTGCAAGTGGCTGAGTCAGGTGTCAAAGTTATGGCACCTTAGATTTTCTAGCACCATCAACTCTATCCGTGGCAGTCCAGCATTGGGGATGCTGCACCACAGGTTCAGGAGAAAGGCATAAAGTGGGTCTCTCTTGTCATTCTGGTGCTGAGAAACTGGCACCATTTACTCTGTTGTTTATAGATGGCACCAGAGTCCTTTGACCCTTTGGGGTCTACTAAGTTGGCACCTGTAAAAAGTCTGGGACAGGGGACCCAGATTTATCATAGCAGACACTTAGTTTCATGTAGACTACACAAAAATGTTGTTTACTGATAGTTTAATCCAGGGATAATTGGCTGAGGATTTGCTTTTTGGGAGTCCCTCCAGACTTGAATACATCTAACGTATCTCAATAGTCTTTATTTAACCTGTTCTTTCCCAATTTTGGTTGGCGTTACTTTCCCCATGTTATTAATGCTAATTGTGTTGAGTATCTGGTCACCACGAACCCTTGATTATTCCAAGTCAGTTCTCTGCTCCAGTATACATCAGTAGAGAATTTGCCCTATCGTGTGTTGGAATGAAGGCACACACCTTGATAAAGCTACAGCTGGTATAAAACACAGCAGTCCATCTGGTTAGCGATGGAAGTAAGTTGCCATGGATGTTTTGGCCTCCCTGGAGCTCCATTCTATGTAGTAGCTCCCCACTGAATTCAGAGTTGAGTCAAGGTCTCTGTCCTGATATTCTAAGACCTGGCCCATAGTCGTGACCAGAAAGATCACTTCTCTCTCCGTAATCATGTCCTCCTCTAAAATCTACAATACACTGTAACAATAAAACAGTTGACCTACACTGGGAGGCTTGTTAATGCAGGAATCAGAACTAAACTAATATAGGAAGTAGATTATGGAACTTGCTTCCACAAGAAATCAGAATGATTGCAAACCTCACCCCATTTAGAATGAAATGAGCAAAACTCTGATTTTTTTTTTAATTTGGCTTTCCCTCCGCCATTTCTTTAAACAAACACGTATACACAAAGCAAAGAACAAAAACCTATACACTAATCAAGCTGTTTCTCCTGCAGAGAAAGAAGAAGGAGAGAGAGAGATTGTTTTTGCTGTTTTAAAAACCTGGAAGGTGCTCAGATATACAATAATGGGAAACATATAATTACTTAGATCCTCAGATTAAAGATATTATACAAGTGAAAAGCTTTGTATTAGTAAACAGTTGGACGGAGCTCATCCTTATCCTTTATATGAAAGATATTTTCCAAATACAGCCATAAAGCAGATAAAACAGCTCCTTCTTTTCATCTTGAAGAACTAATCATGCTGAGATGTTCCCATATGACTGACTTACAAACTCCAGCCCTCACCTCTGTCTCAAAAACCAAAGGGAAATCCCAGTTTCAAACCAGGTACATTTACCAGACCAAATGGCGTAGACAACAGCCAATGAAAGATTCTGAGCTTCAGCGGCTCAGCAACTCCAGGAGGGATTTCTGATTTGAAGAGATCATAATGAACTGCCCACACCGCCTACCAGAGAAAGCAGCAAGCAAAATGTCTACTATTGATGTCAAGAGTGCAGAAGACAACTGTTTCACTTTGCTGAGAAGAATGGATAGATGATCATAATGGTCCCTTCTGACCTTAAAGTCTATGATTCTATGGAGCCAGGCAACCAACTTTGATTTGACTTTCCCAGCACTATGACTTCTGAAGTGTCTCAACAATTAAATTAATGTAGTTATGGTATTAAAAATTCCCTCCCTCCTGTCCTCCTAGATGTGCTCATAAGGTTGTGAAAATGAATGCTAATCACATTATATATCTGAACACAGGTATTAATTAGGAATGGAGGAAACTTACATAACAGATCTTTTATTGTTTTTACCTTGCTTTGACGTATCTATCTATCTTTTTATACCCTATCATCATGATATATCAGAGTCGCTTACAATTCTGTATGAATTCTCATAAGCAGTCTTCCAACACACCAGAGACTTCTCTCCTTCCTCTAGTAGCAGGAGTACTGTATCAGTGCTTCTTAGTGGGGAGTAAGAACCCAAATGTGCTAGGCCAGGAGTCGGCAACCTTTCAGAAGTGGTGTGCCGAGTCTTCATTTATTCATTCTAATGTAAGGTTTCGCGTGCCAGTAATACATTTTAACGTTTTTAGAAGGTCTCTTTCTATATGTCTATAATATATAACTAAACTATTGTTGTATGTAAAGTAAATAAGATTTTAAAAATGTTTTAAGAAGCTTAATTTAAAATTAAATTAAAATGCAGAGCCCCCTGGACCGGTGGCCAGGACCCGGGCAGTGTGAGTGCCACCGAAAATCACCTCGCGTGCCGCCTTTGGCACACGTGCCATAGGTTGCCTACCCCTGTGCTAGGCACTGTACGTTCATATTGTAAAAAGACAGACCCTTCCCTAAAGAGCTCATAATCTATACGTTATGTTGAACAATTTTCAGTCATTAGAATCTCAGCAATTGAATGTAACATTCCATGTATGACTAGTTTTGTTTAACAGCCACTTATTGAGTCAACAAAACTGCAGCAACCACTGAGAGAAGCTAGCCCCCACTAACTATGTCCACCTGCATTCAGTATTCCTTGCACTGTAAGAGAATCTGGTCTAAAATTAGAACAAAGAGGTTGGGGACTAGGATTCATAGATTCTATTCCTAGTTTGGAGGCAAGGAGAACTCTGGCTACAGATCAGAAGAGGACAACTGGGTTTAACCCTTGTATTGCAGAGAGACAAGTTCCTATGATGTGAGGGCTAAACCCATGAGTCTTGTTCATATTTCCCCTCTCCCCCCAAGGGTGTGAATAAAACCTAGGAATCCTAACTCACAAGAGTCTTTGCTTTAATCACTTAACCACACTCTCCATCCCTTTTTGTGAGGGTAGGAGGATGTGTGCAGGGGGACCCTATATACGTTTGGAAAACTTCGCCAGCTTAAACGTAGTCAAGATTCATCGTGGCTTTGCTGCTCCCCACTGTTCCTCTGCCTCCTCCCCTTCTGAGGAAGGAGAAAAATCATTCTTCTTAGCCTCTGAGAATAGGGCAAGAAGCAATGGGCTTAAATTGCAGCAATGGTGGTTTAGTTTGGACATTAGGAAAAACTTCCGAAAAACTTCAGGGTGGTTAAACACTGGAATAAATTGCCCAGGGAGGTTGTGGAATTTCTTCCCACAGCTCCCATTGGCCGGGAACGGCGAACCGCAGCCACTGGGAGTTGTGGGCGGCCGTGCCTGCGGACGGTCAATGTAAACAAACTGTCTTGTGGCCCGCCAGTGGATTACCCTGACAGGCCGCAGGTTGCCCACCACCGGTCTAGATAATACTTAGTCCTGCCACGAGTACAGGGGACTGGTCTAGATGACCTCTCGAGGCCCCTTCCAGTTCTACGATTCTACGAGAAACAGCTCAGCTGCTGCAGAATGACTAAAGTCCTGCACACTGCTTTAGGCCTTACTGTTTTGCTCACAGTATATGCACGGAGAAGCTAGATCGAAATACTCTGCTGGAAGGCTGCAGTGTAACACTATTTCATTGCTTAGAATTCAGAACGATTACACACAAGAACCCCAACACAGAGGCAGAGAATATAGGTTGCTTCCTAAAGCAGATGGGCATAACTCACCCACCCTGCTTTAAGCTGGCTCTTTCCACACTGACTCTGATCACTTACTTCCCCAAAGAGTCCCCTAACCTGCAAGCAGGATCAGAAACCTCCACATGTATACTCTTAAAGTGATAGCTCACAATTCCAAACCAGACCTTAATACACCACACTTATGGAACAAGTAGAGAGACACTTAACATTGTTTTTCTTGGCTCTGTGATCAGTTAGGATGAGGAAAGCCTCCTTTTTGTTCTATTTATTTACAGGGTTTTGAGGTATCTTTTTAAGAATTACATTTTTCATGGAGTCTATGGAACCGGCTTTCTTACAATTGTTTAAAAACTTTATACCAACATTTTTGGAGGACCATAGAGCAGTAGAATTTTCAGCCAGATATGTCATCGCTGGAAAGAGAATTTGGCACTGTAGTTTGCATGATCTTCAGTGCTGTGACCCTTTTAAAATAAGAAGGGTGTCTTCCAGTTGTCCCCAGGAATAGTTACGCCACTGTTGCATGACCACAAAGTTCAGAATCCAACACATTCAACCGTATCTAAGAACATAAGAACATAAGAAAGGCCGTACCGGGTCAGACCAAAGGTCCATCTAGCCCAGTATCTGTCTACCGACAGTGGCCAATGCCAGGTGCCCCAGAGGGAGTGAACCTAACAGGCAATGATCAAGTGATCTCTCTCCTGCCATCCATCTCCATCCTCTGACGAACAGAGGCTAGGGACACCATTCTTACCCATCCTGGCTAATAGCCATTTATGGACTTAGCCACCATGAATTTATCCAGTCCCCTTTTAAACATTGTTATAGTCCTAGCCTTCACAACCTCCTCAGGTAAGGAGTTCCACAAGTTGACTGTGCGCTGCGTGAAGAAGAACTTCCTTTTATTTGTTTTAAACCTGCTGCCTATTAATTTCATTTGGTGACCCCTAGTTCTTGTATTATGGGAATAAGTAAATAACTTTTCCTTATCCACTTTCTCAACATCACTCATGATTTTATATACCTCTATCATGTCCCCCCTTAGTCTTCTCTTTTCCAAGCCGAAAAGTCCCAGCCTCTCTAATCTCTCCTCGTATGGGACCCTCTCTAAACCCCTAATCATTTTAGTTGCCCACCCCTAATCATTTTAGTTGCCCTATATTTACTAATACCCATCTTCAACCTACATCACCCCAGCTACTTGCTCATGTTCACTTCGTCCATCTTGTCTCCTTTGCCTACTGCTGTTCCTAACTTCTCACATTCTGTGATGTATTTACCAACTCCCAGCTGGCCCCAGCTTGTCTCTGAAACTATCCAGTTACCCGGACATCCGATAAAGCTAACTGCCCCCACCCCAGTTTCCTCCACCCCATGCCCGCAGACCTAAACCCTCAGCAAACCCCAACCATTGAGCTTACCCTTATGTTCTCCCTTCCTGGACAGTCTCTGAAACCCATCTTACTCCAGCTTCTCCGGCTCTTCAATACAACAATCAAAGTAATATCAAAGGTAATTTGATCTAACTTTATTCTGTTCTCTTCTGGGAAGATTGTATTTATCAAACATTAATCCTTAATACAGATCCTAGTTGAATGAGTTACCCCGGTAGTGACAATACCATCAAAATCAGTTTGAAAGATTTAAAATTCATAATAATTTATATAATTACTTCTGTTACTGAAAGCCAACTAATATAAACTATGTCCCCGAAATTAAAAACCCTAAAACAGTCATATTTTCACACATACACAAACATTTCTGGATTGTAAACCTTAAATAAATATACTGAATGATTTCTAAGCTATTTACTAATTTTTCTTGAAAATTACCTGTTGGGTGTAATCACAGACAATTATTAACCACCCTTAATATTTTAGTTTTCTACATTCAAGGTATTTTCATTGTTTTTAAAAACAGCTGCAACCTCTTTAGTATTAAGGCTTATTACCCTTATTTTTGGGTAAGATTCTATCTCTGTTTTTCTTTGAGCTACTGAGAGCTTTGATTGGTATCAGGTCATTTTAAATACTTCACCCTCTGTGTATTGCACTTTATCTATGTATTATAAATATGTTCATTATATTTTATTCAGCATGTAGGATATTCTCTGATAGCAGGGGATTTATGCTTATTGCAAATAATGAGAACTGAGATTTCAGGGTCTCAGAGTATTGAATAATCATCTTCTGGGTATCATTTTTCTATGTAGGTTATCACCTTGTGATGGGGCATGCTCCCCATTCTCACCCTGATGGGGTAAACGTAGGCCAGATGGGCCAAGTAACCCATTAGTCTGCAAACAGGGCCAGTGGGGATTTAGGCAGAGAGGAGAGCCCTAATTAAGGGAAGCACACCTGTGCAAGAACAGGTGGGGCGTCTATAAAACCAAGGAAGCTGCAGGAAGGAAGGCTGCAATTTTTCTCCCTGGGACAAGGGCGAGAAAAGGGGTGGGGATTACTAAGGAAGAGTTGGTGTAGCAGATCCAGGAGATAGGGGTTTGGCTAGAAGGGTGGAGAATGCAAGCCTAGGACAGGACAGGCAGGAAGCATTCCAGGGGAGTGGCAGGAAGGTTCATGGTAGTACAGACCTCAGCTGCTGGTGCCCCTGGGCTGGAAACCAGTGTAGGGATGGGCCTGGGTTCCCCAACCAGCCACTGAATGAGTGGCACAATCTGGGTAGTGAACTTGAAGACTGTCTGGGATCGTTCGTTCTAGTCATTGCGGGAGTGGTACAGACAGGGCAGTGGACTTAAGGACTGCCTGGGCTGGTGTGGAAGACTTTGAGAGTATCTCTGAAAGGGGAGGGCTATTGTGACTCGGCCTCCCCCCACCCCTCAAATCACCAGTCCTTTAAAATCAGTGTATGTTGGGGTGTTCTGGATTTTCCAAGAGCTCAGACCATATTTGCTCCATCCACCTAGTCGTCTTCTTTCGTATGGCTTGGGTAGGTAGCAGTGACTACAAATTTATATCTAGGTTTGATAGCCAGCACATTGCCTTGGCAGTGAGCTGGTAATGTCCTTCAGGCCCCCGGCGAAAGAACAAAGGGGACGCTCAGATATGATGTGCTCCATCGTTTGTGCCTGGTGACCAGGCACATCCACCTAGTTAAAAATCCTAACGCATTTTTGCTTATCCGTCATTCTCTCCTGGATATGGACCATTTGAATGTTGGCAGTTCCTTTATCCCAGCTCTTTCTCTGCCATGGCATGGTAAAGTGTTCACGGATCCATTCTTTTTATCAGAAATTGCTTTCTGCTTTGGATAATACAGGAGCCATAGTGACATGTCCTCTTTACAGTGGCTGATCAAAAAGTACATTCATGGGAAGTCAACAATTTATTTATTTTTAAAATGCTGTTTTTGAAACCGAGGTAAAAGCCTCTTCCTTATGGGTGGCTCTTTAATACAGAAGTTCGAGTCTAAACAACTTTACGTTATGCAACATCTCTGTGGAGCATACCATTTGATTACTGCTCTGGTTAGACACACTAACCCTGTCTTCTACCTCCTGGCACAAGGTTGTTTCATTTACCTTTGAAACTCATAACAGCATCTAGCTCCTGATTAAATATTGTTCATATTTTATGGCTTTATAACTTGTACTGCTCTGCTCTCCACAAGCTGATTCCCTCCTTTCCTCCTCTTTCCTTCCACCATCTTTTCTTTGCCTGCATCCCCAGATCCAGCCCCTGTATTCAGTTCTCTATGCCCTACAGCATTTGCTCTGGATTCAGCAGCCAGCTACAGATTCAACTCCCCAGGAGTCACCATTTCACTTATCCCTCCCCTCCCCCCCAATTCATCCCCCTCACCATTACCTCCAGATTCAGCCCCAAGTCTGTTCAGTTTCCCAGCCCTAGTGTTTTCTCCCATCCCCTGGGCAGCACTGCACAAATCTCTCCCTGGAAGACCAGCTGAGTAGCAGAAGGAGGGGAAACAGAGATTCTTAAGCTCCTCCAGCTGCACTTGCCACAAGCAGCCAGAAACAGCAGCCACGGGGTGGGGGAGAGGGGGCAGCCCCATAGCCAGTATTTCAGAGCTGAACAAAGATAATTGAAATCTGAGAGTTTCCTGTAATTTCTGTGGCCACTCAGAGGTATCCCTTTGGGAAAGGAATGCAAGACTCCCAGATCTGAAGTATCTTTTTTTTTGAGGGGTGGTGGTTATAAGCCTTTTATAAAGTTTACTACATTGAGCATTGCTCTGTTTCCACATGGAAATGAAATATACCCATAGTCAATTAGGAATAGTGCTCCATGGAATCCATCCTCTACATGGTACCAAGTCACTGGAATGCCATTGTCCTCCAATCTTTTCTTGTACAACAGTCCATCATCCCTGACCACATCATACTCGCAGGTCAAGATTAAAGTCTCTGGGAGCTGGCGAACAATGGCATCTTCAGCTAAGAGTGGGGAAAAGGTTGTCTCAAAAACTGGTTTGGCCAAAGTGTGAAGTTCTTCTGAATATGTAGCAGATGCAGGTGGTTTGTAGCCTCTGATCTTAAATTCCATGGGGATATTGTCTGGACTCAGCCATTTGCTAAACTTCAGTTTCAAATCCTCAGGCACATGGGAACCTTCTAGGATACCTTTAATCAGTGACAAGTCCTTATTGAGATACTGCATACCAAGTGTGAGGGTCCGTTTCTTTAACAAGAGGGGGACTGAACCGTTTTGCTGATATGAAGGCAAATTAAAGTCCACAGCTTGGAGAAATGGATAGAGCAAGATCTGGGCTCGTGCCTTTGGGAGGTCTGTTCTACTCACCAGGGTTTGGCAAACAGCAGTAGCGAGTGTGCCTCCACTGCTGTCTCCACAGATGATAATACGGGTGGGATCCACCCCATAGTCTTCTGCTGTTGTCATAAAATGTACCGTGGCAGTGAGACAGTCCCAGAACTGGGTTGGATATGGGTGCTCAGGAGCCAAACGATACCTAAAGTATCAATGACAGTGTTTTAATATCATCATATCTATGGGTAGTGTCATCTTCTCTTTCAAGTACCTTTTAAAGTTAGAAAAATATATGTTTATTATTACTTATGTATGTATTTAAAATTCTGCTTTGTAGAATAGCTTCAGGAGTCACCCATCCTTTTTAATTACGTTTTAGACAACTGTAGACACATCAGCTGACTCTGTGTGGTACTGAAGCATTCTGGAGTATGTACCGGTAATGGGCCTTTCTGCTTTTAGGTTTGCAATGAAGTCTAATACCGCCCCGAGTCCATATGTGAGCATAGAGATTTATAAAATAAACACTCAAAGTGATAAAGATTTACTATTTTTTGTGTCAGGAATTATTTACAAAGGGAGCCAATAGGCGCTAAGGATTCCGCATGGTTGTTAGCTCAATTCCAATAGCCCGTGGAACAGGTGGGGCCATTTTTAATATAATTCAAGGGAAACAACTTTTTATCCTTTTCTAGGAGTAAAGAAATTGGGAGATAAAATTTCCCTTAAAGAAACACACAATATCAGAAAACATTAACCCACAAACGCACCACACAGGGTAGTCAGCAACAATCAGCATTCATTTTAACAGCTCCCCTAATATGGATGGTTGACATATACACAGAAGGGTTGGAATATACAGATTAATATTCATTGTGGTTATGTCTTTTTGTTAGCAACTTATGATGCACTCTTGATTAGCCAAAGGTCTCAGGACACCGAAAAGATTTTTTAATCAGGGAAGCTAGTCGGACAGTCTGTTGAATACAGACCGCAAAGTCTTTTGCTTGCTTTTTTTTCTGAATATCCTGCAGCAGCCATCTTCTATCAGGGTTATCAGGACTAAAGCAATTTAGCTAGAGATCTTTAGTTACAACATGATGAATAGGAGTACTTGTGGCACCTTAGAGACTAACAAATTTATTTGAGCATAAGCTTTCGTGGGCTACAGCCCACTTCTTCGGATGCATAGAATGGAACATACAGTAAGAAGATATTTATACATACAGAGAACATGAGAAGGTGGAAGTAGCCATACCAACTGTAAGAGGCTAATTAATTAAGAGAAGCTATTAACAGCAGGGGAGAAAAACTTTTGAAGTGATAATCATGATGGCCCATTTCGGACAGTTGACACGAAAGTGTGAGGCTGCTTCAACATGGGGAAATAGATTCAATTAGTGTAATGACCGAGCCATTCCCAGTCTCTGTTCAAACCTAAGTTGATGGTATCTAGTTTGCATATCAATTCAAGTTCAGCAGCTTCTCGTTGGAGTCTGTTTTTGAAGCTTTTTTGTTGCAAAATTGCCACCTTAANAATTGATATGCAAACTAGATACAATCAACTTAGGTTTGAACAGAGACTGGGAATGGCTCGGTCATTACACTAATTGAATCTATTTCCCCATGTTGAAGCAGCCTCACACTTTCGTGTCAACTGTCCGAAATGGGCCATCATGATTATCACTTCAAAAGTTTTTCTCCCCTGCTGTTAATAGCTTCTCTTAATTAATTAGCCTCTTACAGTTGGTATGGCTACTTCCACCTTCTCATGTTCTCTGTATGTATAAATATCTTCTTACTGTATGTTCCATTCTATGCATCCGAAGAAGTGGGCTGTAGCCCACGAAAGCTTATGCTCAAATAAATTTGTTAGTCTCTAAGGTGCCACAAGTACTCCTGTTCTTTTTGCTGATACAGACTAACACGGCTGCTACTCTGAAACCTGTCAACATGATGAATGCTGATGAATTGAAGCATTTAGGGAGGCCAACTTTCCTCATTCATTACACAGACATAATTTCCCTGAAAATCCCAGTGATCCATAACAGGGTCATGTGCTTTGACTTTTCATTTGGGGGATAACTAGCAGAGAGGTTTTTAAAGGTCTGTTCTATCTGTAAACAGTGTTTTAATAGGTAAGGGACAGCAGATGGCTCTCCAGAATATGTAGAATAATTCCTGGGTTTGGTAGGATCAATAACATTTCTTCCTGTGCACTGCAAATGGCTTCCTCTTACATCCCTTTGCATTGGCTCTCAGAGGAGGGGACCACGTTTTAAATAAAAGGGGGTTGGATAACTGCCACTCAAATCATTCAGACTGTTACATTTTAAAATGGATTGGGTATGTTTTTGAAAACAGCCTCCAAGCTTGAGCTTTTAGTAGTGGATGCCAATATATACGGATGTCCTTTAGGTGCGTACCAGGGCAGTGGCTGTTAGTTGATAACTAACACTGGAACGAAGTACGCCAGCCCTCCATAAAAAAACAGTCAGTGCTGGGGGATGGGAGGAGAGGCACAACTTCCCTTCCCGCCCCCACGCACGACCCTTCTTATCAGCCCTACACAGAAGCATTCTATAGTGCTTGCAATAACCCCCCCTCCCCCAAATCAACAGACCCTGGTATATCGTCCCCCCTGGCTCCCAGTTCTGCTGTAGTCTCTGTGGAGAGAGACAATGGCATGCTTTGCCGTGGGTTATAGGAGAGGCTTGAGGACTCATTTGCCAAAGCTGCTCCCCTTCTCATAGGCCTCTGTGGTATACAACTATGAAGCTGCTGCCTAGAAGATTATTTCCATTAGCTGGATGAATCCAAGTCGTTAGGGCCTGATGAAATTCATCCTAGGGGACTTAACGAACTAGCTGGAGCAATCTCAGAGCAGTTAGTAATTATCTTTGGTTTCAGAGTAGCAGCCGTGTTAGTCTGTATCAGCAAAAAGAACAGGAGTACTTGTGGCACCTTAGAGACTAACAAATTTATTTGAGCATAAGCTTTCGTGGGCTACAGCCCACTTCTTCGGATGCATAGAATGGAACATACAGTAAGAAGATATTTATACTTACAGAGAACATGAGAAGGTGGNCCTAATCACTCAGTGACAGACGTTAAGGTGGCAATTTTGCAACAAAAAAGCTTCAAAAACAGACTCCAACGAGAAGCTGCTGAACTTGAATTGATATGCAAACTAGATACAATCAACTTAGGTTTGAACAGAGACTGGGAATGGCTCGGTCATTACACTAATTGAATCTATTTCCCCATGTTGAAGCAGTCTCACACTTTCGTGTCAACTGTCCGAAATGGGCCATCATGATTATCACTTCAAAAGTTTTTCTCCCCTGCTGTTAATAGCTTCTCTTAATTAATTAGCCTCTTACAGTTGGTATGGCTACTTCCACCTTCTCATGTTCTCTGTAAGTATAAATATCTTCTTACTGTATGTTCCATTCTATGCATCCGAAGAAGTGGGCTGTAGCCCACGAAAGCTTATGCTCAAATAAATTTGTTAGTCTCTAAGGTGCCACAAGTACTCCTGTTCTTTTAATTATCTTTGAGAACTCATGGGGGACAGGTGAGGTCCCAGAGGAATGGAGAAGGCAAACATAGCGCCTATCTTTTAAAAAGGGGAACAAGGAGGAATTATTGTTGCCAGTCAGCCTAACTTCAGTACCTGGAAAGACACTGGAACAAATTATGAAACAAACAATTTGTAAGCACCTAGAGAAAAACAGTTCTAAGGAATAGCCGGCATGGATTTGTCAAAGACTAATCATGCAAAACCAACTTCATTTCCTTCTTTGACAGGTTACTGGCCTGCTTGGCGGGGGAGCATGGGAAGCAGTAGACATGATATAGCTTGATTTTAGTAAAGTTTTTGACACAGTCTCACATTCTCATAAGCAAGCAGGGAAACGTGGTCTAGATTAAATTACTATAAAGTGGCTGCACAACTGGTTGAAAGACTGTACTCAAAGAGTAGTTATCAAAGCTTCGCTGTCAAACTGGGAGGGCGTATCTACAGGGGTCAGTTGTGGGTCCAGAACTAGTCAATATTTTCATGAATGACTTAGGTAATGAAGTGGAGAGTAGGCTTATAAAATTTGCAGATGATATCAAGCTTGTCAGGGTTGCAAGCACTTTGGAAGAAAAAGAATAGAGTTCAAAATGACCTTGACAAATTGAAGAATTGGTCCAAATTCAACAAGATGAAATTCAATCAAGATATGTGCAAAGTACCTCATTGAGGAAGGAAAAATCAAATGCACAACTACAAAATGGGGAATATCTGGCTAGGCGGTAATAAGACTGCAAAGGATCTAGGTGTTCTAGTGGATCACAAAATGAGTGTGAGTCAGCAATATGATGCAGTTGTGAAAAAGGCTAACATCATTCTGGGCTGTATTAACAGCAGTGTTGTATGTAAGACAAGGAAAGTAATTGTCTTTCTCTACACAGCACTGGAGAGATCTCAGCTGGAGTACTGTGTCCAGTTCTGGGAATCATACTTTAGGAAAGATGTGGACAAATTGGAGAGAATCCAGAGAGAGGCAACAAAAACGATAAACGGTTTAGAAAGCTCCCGGAGGCCAATACCGTCGAATTGTGACCACACCACCCCCAAATTCAACCCAGCGATGTCGATTTCAGCGCTAATCCCCTTGTCGGGGAGGAGTACAGAAATCGATTTTAAGAGCCCTTTAAGTCAACAAAAATGGCTTCGTCATGTGGACGGGTGCAGGGTTAAATCAATCTAACGCTACTAAATTCGACCTAAACTTGTAGTGTAGACCAGGGCTGAGAGGGGGTGTCTCACGGACATATACACCTGGAAGCTGACACATCGTAAATGGTTCCCACATAATGCAACTGAAATAAAATCACTTACCCAACACACACAACCACTGAGTTGCTTCTCCTGGCAATAAAACGGCATGCTCTTTCATACATGCCTGCAACACAAACATTCTCAATTAAGTTGTATTAATGTCTTCAAGATATTAATAATAATATATGGAGATATACCTATCTCATAGAACTAGAATGGTCATTGAGTCCAGTCCCCTGCCTTCACTAGCAGGACCAAGTACTGTTTTTGCCCTAGATCCCTAAATGGCCCCCTCAAGGATTGAACTCACAACCCTGGGTTTAAGCAGGCCAATGCTCAAACCACTGAGCTATTCAATTCTATATCCTTACAAAATGAGAAGAAAATTCAGATGGGTGTTCATTTTTGATGAGGGACTCATGATCTTACAGGAGGATTGGGGGGGTTATGTGACTTGGAATTCTGCTCATCCCTGGTTTACTAATCCAGAGAAAGTCTTAGTGTGTTCAGTATGTGGCAAAGGGGCCTCTCAGGTTTTTCACTGGTAGTTGTGTGCATTGGGGCAGAAGTATCCAAACACCATACTCAAAATACTCCTCAATGCCTCTCTGAGTGAGTCAAGGTGTGAAAGTAATGTCACTTAAAGGAAAGAGTCAGACTTTCTGGAATCTGTATCTCCTTCATACTAATAAGCCTGCACTGGATTTCTCCTGTCCTTGGCCTTGACACTACTAGATTTTGGGGGGGAGTGGCACAGGGATGAACTCTCCCACCATTTTGTTAACATCTGTGGGAGCCCTAGTGCAGACAGGACACCAATGTTGATTCACATTCTACCTTCACGTTATGTAAACCAGCCCTGTGGGAGGTTGGACAAAGACACCACTGGTACCACTAGCAGGGCCACATCAAGGGTAATGCAATGGCGGGATTTTCCTAAGGGGCAAGTGTGGTATTTTCTTTCACGCACACAGAACTACCTCAGACCTCACCACTTTCCACTGCAAGGGCAAGATGCATTTTTTTTTTAAACCTTGTCTCTACCAGTATAAACACACAGCATGTGCATATACATGCATATATAAAATAAATATTATCTTAATTATTTTATAATTGTTCATGCAGCTTTTTTCCTGCGGTAAGGAAGAACAACACATGACAGATACCAGGAACATTGTATAATACACTTCTGGGAGGTGCTTACATGGCCACAGTGATGAGCAACAGATAAGAACCAGAATAGAATATAGTAAAAAAGAAGTGGTGTGTAGAACGAAGAAAGGGAGGGGAAGGGAAACTTGCAAGGGAAAGAGAGTGAAAAGGAGTGCTGTAAAAGAGTCAATAATGAGTGTGGGATATAGAATGAATGATGAGACAGGAAGGAAGGGATGAGTGAATGAAATGGTAGCTGGAATGGTAGGGTGGAGATGTAGAAAGAGAGGGAGAGAAAGGGAGTGCAAGAAACTGCATCCATAGATTTTTAAATCTGAGTTAAGGCCGTCATTTGTTCCACGTATGGAAAACAAATGAGAAGGAACGTTGTCTGGGGGCCAGTTTAATGGAAATATAGTAATTGTCCCTTCCACAGGTGCTCAGAATAGACCGGGCCTTTATTCCAAAAGCCACAACATCTTAACACAGATCTTAGGAAATGTCTCAGCTGTCTACTTGTCCGAAACAAAAGAAAGAGATGATGGAATAGTGCAAATTGGATATTGGAAGAGAAGATAGGTGCATCTCAATTGCACATTCAGGAATTGAGCAGCTTTGTTAGCCAAATCCTCTGAGGCATCCCCTGTCACAGGGCTTAAAACTTGCACCAAGGAAGCATATAATGACAAAATGGGCTACCCCTTCTAAAGGGATTATTATAGCTCACAGGAATAATAGATGTCTGATGAGGACATTTGTAAAGTTTCTAGCTGTTTTAATACCTCCTTTTGCAGACACTACTAGAGCTGAGTAAATAATTGTTTGTTTGTTTTCAAGTCAGTGGCTGAACTGAAAAAGCCAAATAATATTTTGTTTTGGTTCAACCCAAAACATAAATTTTTCATATTTTTTTATGATTTGGGGTTTTCATTTAGTTTTTGGGTGCCTTTACCCTTTTTCCTTTATTTAAATATAGCTACATTTCTAATCAAAACTTTGTTTCAAACCAAAAGGTCAAAACACTTCATTTAGAAACTGTTGAAACAAAATTTTGACTTAAAAAAAAAAAAATCCTTTTTCACAGAAACTATTGACTGAATTCACTCCCAAGTCAAGAATAGTTTTGGTAAACCCCAAACTGCATTTTTCTTTGAATAAACTATGCTTCTGAAAAAATTCACCCCACTCTAATTACCGCATCCAACACTCAGCCTGCATATAGGCCAATATTTCCCAAAGAGAGCAGTGATCTTGGATGCCTCAATTTTTTCCCAATGTGAGATGCCTTTAAAGGACCCTGTTTTTTTCAAAGAGTGGGTACTCAGCACGTACTGAAATCCGGGTACCTTATGATGTCTCAGATTGGGCAACCAAAAATATGTCTAAGGGATTATTGTTATCATGGGAGATTTTTCAAAGGCACAAAGGACATTTTGGTGCTATAATTATTAACAAAGTTACTGATCTCGAAGACTTCCAGCCTGGGAGCAGTTTGCCTAGCTGTGGCCAAAGCTCCAATTTTTCTGTCTCCAATAGCAACAATGAAAGGGAAAAGTAAAGTAATTCTCATGAATGGTCAGAGAACAGAAATCCAAGGATAAGTACAAATGTTCATAGAAGGGAATGCTTAGCGGCATAATACCAGCCAGTCTGACTAAAAAGATGTAACTTTTAAGTTTGGTTATCATTCTTAATTTATTTTTTAAATTCTTAATTGCAGTCGTTCTTAATTATCATGTAGGAACTGTCATAATAGAAGGAACTAGATAATACTTCATATTTATCATAGTTCTTAATTTCTTTAAACTTCTTACCTATGCTTCCAATCTGGCCAACTCCTCCGTGAAGGTAAAGGACTCCTCTCCTTTGGCCAGCAGATTGCACTTTCGGATGGTAAACCCTCACTGACACCTTTGCAAACTGCAGGTCCTCAATGAAGAGCTCAGCATCATTCTTCCATGGTGACATTCCATACAAGAAGGTCCTGATGAGGTAAATCTCTTTACAGATGCCCAGTTTCTCAAAAATCTTTCCCTGTTTGTAGGGAGACAGAGACCAAAAATTAGTTCCCTGTCAATGTGCTTCAGCTATACCCTGGAGGGTGAACAGGAAATTGTCTCCATAACCAATTCAAACTTCGGGGTCTGTGCCGGAGCTGCCATCGAAGGGCCCTGTTGTGATGGTAACGTGGTCACTCCTTCATTCTGAAGTAGATTCAGACAACCAACTTGTTTCACATGTGCTACCAGTTATCCTTCATATTAGTAATCAAAAAGTTGTAATGATACAACTGGCTTTGAATTGGTAACCTACAGCAAAGTTGAAATGCTCCTTCTCCCACTCCCAGTGCCCTGAGTCATGCAGTCCTTATCATTACACAATTTTACTCTAAGCCTAGTGTAGTTGACACATTTGGCAGCTGGATAATCCAGACCTTCCTCAAATAAAAAGTATTATTTTCAGACTCTGTTACTAGGGTAGGAAATCAATGTTTCCCTCCCGCGTGCAATAATTTTCATCACACGAGCTAACACTTTGTTAAAATGGCAAAATCAGTTCTCTGCTCCCTCTCCAAATTCACAGCAATTCTGAAATTGCTTTAGAAATTTGAACACTAACAGACCTTCCTGGTTGATTGGCAATGATCCCATGCTTGTGATGTCAACACTACCCAGTGCAACATGGAGCGGGGTTTTCCTTTTTATTTGGTAGCAATTTCCAGTTTACAACAGGAAACTTAGAAAGCCCAGACAAAACCTTCTAGGGTATCCTTGCCATGTTTCAAATGGGTTCATTTTTAGGATTCATAAAACATCTAGGATGAAAGCCTGTCTCCATTGAAGTCAATGGCGAAACTCTTGTTGACTTCACTGGAGCCAGGATTACCCCCCTAAAATATATTGGGGTGTGTACGGTGCTCAGATGAGAAGCTCTATAGGAGGCACACATTTTTTTATTATACATTAACATACAATTGCATGTATCAGAGGGGTAGCCGTGTTAGTCTGGATCTGTAAAAAGCAACAGAGAGTCCTGTGGCATGAAGTGGGTATTCACCCATGAAAGCTTATGCTCCAATACATCTGTTAGTCTTAAAGGTGCCACAGGACTCTCTGTTGCTTTATACAATTGCATGTGGCTGAATTTAACCCATAGTGTGGGGATCTATGGAGCTGTTGGTGCACTCTGTGAATAGTGGCAAATATAGAATTATTGTTTGTTTGTTTTTTAAATGGTTCTGTTACAAAGTAGAGACATGGTTTCTGCCCTGACCAGCATACAACTGAAATTTATCATGAGACAAAGGAAGGGACAGCAGGGACAACAATAGCAATAATTTTGTAGGAGTGATTTGTGTGAAGTAAGGGAGATATTTTGGGCAGGCTGGACCAGCGCTCTGGTTAGGCCTCAGCTGGAGTACTGTGTCGAGTTGCGGTCAGCAATGTATAAAAAGGATATAGAGAAACTGGAAAGGATCCAGAGGTGAGAGACAAAGATGATCAAAGGGATGGAACGCAAGGCCTATGAGCAAATTCTGAAGGAACTGGGTATGTTTAGCTTGGAAAAGAGGAGATTAAGGGGGGGACGTGGTAGCAGTCTTCAAATACTTGAAAGGCTGCCATGAAAAAAGAGATGGAGAAAAGTTGTTCTCTCTTGCCACAGAGGGCAGGACAAGAGGCAATGGGGTCAAACTACAGCAGTGCTGATGTAGATTAAATCTCAGGAAAAACTTCCTAACTGTAAGAACAGCAGGACAATGGAACAGACGCCTCCAGAGGTTGTGGAAGCGCCTTCACTGGAGGTTTTCAAAAGGAGGCTGGAGAGCGGTCTGTCTTGGGTGGTTTAGACCCAACAAATCCTGCATCTTAGCAG
Source organism: Platysternon megacephalum (assembly GCA_003942145.1). Lineage (NCBI taxonomy): Eukaryota > Metazoa > Chordata > Testudines > Platysternidae > Platysternon > Platysternon megacephalum. Next base: position 13,002,489 of record QXTE01000014.1, on the reverse strand, counting down.
GGGGTTTGACTAAATGACCCTTGTGGTCTCTTCTAACCGTATGGGTCTATGATTCTAAAGAAAGGAGGAGCATGGGGAAGTACAGGTCCAACTTTTCAGCTAAATGCTGGAGAGCTCTCGTTCCCTCTGTCTATCTTGGTGAAACCCCGCTCAACCGCTGTGGCCGGTAAGGAAAGGACTCATCATGTAGAATGACTCTGAAGGGGACACAGCATGATGAGCCAGGGTTTAATTTGTTTCCATCCCAACGGATGGAGCAACAATAGCGCCACTCTGGAGTCAACTGCCCCTTCCAGTGGCCAGTCTGGGGGGGCTTTTTAAAAATGGTCAGAAGAGGAACATCAGTATTGGAAGAAGGGGCAACAAATCTGATTTACTTCTAACAGCGTGTTAAGGGCTGTAGTCAAGCAGCCTTTTACAATTTAAGAACTTTATTAAACCAACAAGCTTATGAACATTTTCTTATATGCAAATAGATGGTGTGCTTTAAATTAACTCTCTACATACACAGCTCACATCACCTAACAACAACAACAACAGCAAGGAAGTAAAAAAAACAGAGCTACCTTCCAGTTTGTGTCATCTACGTCTCCATTTGCTGACATACAATTCAGCACTACCACAATTACCGTACTCAGTTGTAACCCATAAGGATGCCAGCCTCCGACTCTGAAATGTTGCAACACGTGTAACACAGAGAGTTTCCAGAGAAGAGTATAAGCTGTCATCAAGTCTTAGCATGCTAAGAGCATGAGCTAGCATCTTGATAGCTGCATATAAATGGCCTATCTTTGTCCATTTTAATTCCTAAATTAATAACTCGTGAGTTGGCATGGTTTTGAATGCGTCACCTGTTGCAACACCTAATCAAGAAACGCGTGCAATTTTCTGGTGGAGCTGACTGCAGCAATCTGTTTCTTGCCAATAGGTTCGGCAATGGGAGGTGTCGTCTCGAATGTCGTAAGAATTGCAAGCTAGCATAAAAAAAAAAAAAAGCTGAATGACAAGTCACTTGTGACCTCATTTCACAAGTTTGTCCTGCTCAAAGGTTCCTCCCACAATCAACACAAATGGTGTAGCATGCGATCCACAGTAGACGCTCAAGCGGAAACAGTGAAAAACAGATCCCATTGGCAACAGTAGGCAGTGGTGGAGGTTTGCATCCCTATGGAGGAAGGGTTACGGTTGTGCTTCGTAGTGTGTGGTGTACAGCAGCTCTAGTGGTAAGAGGTGTATCTGTGGGTGGAAGGATAGGGAATTTGTACTCTTAGCTCATTTAACTTTTCATATCCTTGCTTTTGTGGTTTTGGGCTTAGTTATGGCATGTGTGGTGGCAACCTTAGCACTCTCACACACACACACAGATTTTGTGTATGAATTTCCTAGGTTTTTGAAATGTGGAGCAGTTGATGTCACACTTACATATTGGGGCAAGTGGGTAGGATTCAGAGTTTTGGAGGTAGTGGTGATTATGGGAGTAGAACTTGGATAATGCTGAGGGTAGGGCATAGAAAAGGATTAAGCAAAGGAGGCGGGTGTGTGCGTGTGGACTGTCTAGTTGTGCTGGGGGAAGGGGGCAGAGCTGTCCTGGCATGGCTCAGGGGTCCTTTCCACTGAGCCACGGTTCCAGAAGCCCCTCGGACACTCCCTTCCACTGATCTGCATCCCTCTTCTCGCCAGCCCCCCGTCCCTAATCTCTCCCTATGGAACACTGAGCAGAGACCGCTTGTAAAGTTTTAAACACTGTGAATATTATTGTATCAACAGACAGCTCCCCAATTTCCATATCCCTGCTTCCTAGCCAGCTTCACTCCTGTGACCATCAGCCAGTCCCCATCTTCTATTTTAAGATATAGGCTGGCACTTTCTGTCTCTTTCCCCTTGTCCTTTGTTCACTGCCAAGCCACCACTGTCCAGCTGTTTTTTTCTTATCAGTTAAATCTTAGTGTATAAGAAAAAGCTAAAGCACAGGCCAGTTTTCCTATTTATTCATGTCATAACTGTTTCCAGCTATGTCCCAATGAATGCTGAATATTTTCCTCTTCGGCTGTTTGAGTTATTTGCTGTATTTGTATTGCTGTACAAACGGATGCTTCAGCATCTGAGCTGTCATTTAAAAAGATACGTTTCTAAACCTCAGGGTTGCTAAGATAACTTGAAAAATGTGAACCAAGAGTAGCTGAACGGCCTGAGTCTGCGCGCAGTCTGAAACAATAGCTCGGACAGGTGCCTGCTGCCTGCCATTTTAACAGAGGGATTCATTTATTGTGTGGGCAGCACATGGCTGTAGAGGGAGCATAGTGTGGGTTATACAGCTGTAGGGAGAACTGGAAGAGGGGTTGGTGGTGGCGGGGTAGGGGAGAGGGTTGAGCTCATGGAGGGGGAAGCCCATACAAACTCATAGCCCTGCCTAGCTCATGTTCTCTTTCCAGACAAGTGATTCCCCAAACATTAATCTGATGTTCCCGTACATCTCTGGACCCACAACACCCTTCCCTGAGCTTCCCATCCCACGTGGCCCTGCTGCCCCATGTCCACCCCAGGCAGGGGGGACAATAAGGGACAAGTTGTTTTTAAGCGTATATTTCAAAATTTGGAAAGGCACTTGTCTGAGAGATGGGCATGAGTGAAGCTTGGGGCTTGTAAGGGCTGTACTTTTAGCTTAGAAAGGTTCCAAAAAAAAAAAAAAAGTGAGGTTCCCCAGGCCACATTTCTTAAAGAGACCATTTTAAATTAATTTTAGGGCAAGTCTACACTGCAAACTGGAGGGCGTGGTTCCCAGCACAAGGAGACATTCTGGGATTATTTAGTCTGGGATTATTTAGCCTGCAGAAGAGAAGAATAAAGGGGGGATTTGATAGCTGCTTTCAACTACCTGAAAGGGGGATTCCAAAGAGGATGGATCTAGACTGTTCTCAGTGGTAGCAGATGACAGAACAAGAAGTAATGGTCTCAAGTTGCAGTGGGGGAGGTTTAGGTTGGATATTAGGAAAAACTTTTTCACTAGGAGGGTGGTGAAGCACTGGAATGGGTTACCTAGGGAGGTGGTGGAATCTCCTTCCTTAGAGGTTGTTAAGGTCAGGCTTGACAAAGCCCTGGCTGGGATGATGTAGTTGGGGATTGGTCCTGCTTTGAGCGGGGGGTTGGACTAGATGACCTCCCGTGAGGTCCCTTCCAACCCTGATAGTCTATGATTCTTTTGCTAGCTCTCCTTGAGCCAGTGTGCCAGAACGAGAGAGGTTGGGCTAGTCACCCCAATTACGGGCCAAGAGGTGTGTCCTGAGGGCTGCTAGCCAGCTTGTACTTTGCCTCACTGTGGCTCCGTTCTATCTGTGCCGTGCTACCTTGAGAGCTAGCGCATGTATGTCTCCTCCCCTGGCAATCTCACACACACACACACACACACACACACACACACACACACACACACACACACACACANCACACACACACACACACACACACACACACACACACACACACACACACACACACACAGCTTGAAGTGTAGACTTACCCTTGGGTTCTAAACTAATTAAGGATTTCCTTGAAAATCCTCAAAAAGTCAATGCTGACTCAAATGATGTGCTGTGAATTTGGCAAAGATACATTGTATTCGTCACACACACAAAAAGAGGTGGTTGAATCCCTGCTAAAAAACACAACATAAGCCTCACTGTGGAGTCACAGCTAGCAACTCCTTACTACTGCTTTTAAGTAGAACTCTCTTAATAGCCGGATTCAGACCATGCCTAGCTCCTAAGCTGATGTAAATTGATGCAACTCCATTGACGTCAATCATATCTCTTGCCTCATTTTAACACTTCATATATATATATATATACACACTATAGTCTTCCTTACACCTTGGACTGAAGAACTGCAGGCTGTGCTGCCCCTACTTGAAGTCGTTCTACTGCATTTGCATAAGCAACAGGTTTCACAGCCCTGCCCAGAGCTCCTACCTAGCACAGATTTTATCACTCTTTATGTTTTTTCTAGAAAGGCTTTTGCCTAAACACTAAGAAATAATTCTCCCTCGCAACTACCCGTGGGTGATGTTGCCTGGTGCTTTCTTCTCTTTACCTCCAAGAACTAATCCAGTTGACAGGGATCTTGTGCCAGCTCTTTACAATATATTTAAACGCTGACTCTTACAAAAATCCACCTCTGTATTTGGAAACAACAATCAAACCCGAGTTTCAAACAAGGTACACTCACCAGACCAAATACAAAGTTCACGACGTAATGAAGAATGTAAAGCTTTATGTGCTGATCCACTTCTCGAGGGATTTCAGCCTTTGGATGTTCATAGTAAAATGCCAATGCCACCAACAAGATAAAAGCAACAAGAAAAATTTCTAATGTGAATTCCATTTCACGGTGCTGAGAAGGATGGAACTAGGAACTGACTGCTCTCCGGCAGTTGTCTCCACAGCTAAAATCTCCAGTTGCGGGATCAAAAAATCCCGCCACACCCCATCCTCCTACTCCTGGAAGTACTCATAGGTAGGTGAAGATCTCACCACACAGGAAGTATTCATTAGGAAAGGGCAAGGCTTGCATAAATGATTGTTTCATATTAGTAGATATAATGGCAACACACATTCTAGATGTGTTTTCCTACTGTGCCTATCATTATGGGATTAGTGCTTCTCTTGGCAAAGATATATTATCTCTAACAAGAGGCCTGAGATTTCTCTTCTCTCTCATATTGCAATAGCAGGAGGATTTTTCAGAACTTCATTTCACTGATCTTGCATTTCTGTTCTTCTCTTCTCTCTTCCAGTCCTGGGAGCTGGCAGTCTGATTGCTTATACATTTTGCAACAATTTTATGGGAAGGCCAAGACGTGTTATGTTTTCCTCAGATACAGTCAGGCTTCTGTTATTCTTCAACTCCTGTGGGAAGTTGTTTTACAGCCCCCTTCAAGAGCAGGCACAATTAGGTGCTTCCTTACTTGTTTTCTCTTGTCTCTGATTGTGCAACCACACCGTTCTCTACCAATTATGCCAATCTCAACGGCTCATTTGTCAGCTTTGCCCACAAATTTCTCTGCCCTATCTTCCATGCCGCCCAATTCACATGAAACACTGATTTTTAAGGCCAGTACCTTCTCCTGCAAATCTCTCCTCAAGACCCACCTCTGCCATGGCGCCTATAAGAAATCATCAAGCTACTGATGGCTAGATCTAGTGAAAGTTGGGGGTACTTCAGTCACCTGCTTATAATAACTCACCAAAAGGCAAATATACATACAGCTGTTGAAAACTGTAAATGCTTTCCCTCTCCCTCAATCCTATGTATGCCTCTTGTGTGCTGAGAATGTAATCTCTTCCAGGCAGTGACAACATTGTCAAAGATGTTTGTACAATAGGGCAAAAGGCGTATAACAAGTCCCGAGTTTCAATAGTCCTCCATCCCCCCTTCCCGCAATGCAGTGATACTTTCCTACCTGAACCTTACCCAGTCTGTAACGGGTTCTGTCCCCCCGTTGTCACCCGTAGCAGTGAGCTGCAGTCACCACTTCAGAATAGTTTTTTCTGCTGCATTTTTTTGATCAGGACAGGTGAACGTGAATCATGTTCCGAGAGCAGCAACCTGTTCCACCAACCACACCTGCCTGCCGATCAGCGTGTGATTGGAACACACCATCTTACACAACTTTGCTCAGGACAGCAAGAACCTACACCTGTACCAGGAAACTTCATGCAGGCTGGAGGAGGTCGGCATTTCCCAGACACTATCCCAGTGCCAGGAATTCATGAAGCATCTGAGGCTCCTGTATCAGAGGACAACAGACTTGAACGGTCACTCTAGGGAGGGATCCTCATACATGCCCGTTCTAGGTAGATGCCGGGACTGGGTGCTGTCCAGATACATGCCAGGACATGCTTCGTACATGCCAGGACTGGGTGCTGTCCAGGTACATGCCAGGACATGCTTCGTACATGCCAGGACATGCTTCGTACATGCCAGGACTGGGTGCTGTCAAGGGCTCCCACTACACAGCCTGAAGCAGCTCACGATCCTCTCCTCAACCCCACTGGCCTCTTCGCGCAATAGGATGCTGACGAGGGCCAGGGCGAGAGGCACCATGGACAGCGGAGGAAACCACAGAAGACCCAGAGTAAAAGGAGCATGTCATGTTGCACCTCCACCTGGAGGACCCAGTTGAGCAAGCCCCACAAGGAGGACCCCCAGCTGCAGCAGGAATCAGAATCCCAGGCTGATCAATTACAATGGGTCCCCACCAAGATCCCCTTTTGCTCCAGCGCTACAGCCCTGATTTAAAGACCAGCCCTGCTCTGCTCCTTTCCAAAATGGTCCCCAAGCAAGACACAGCTATAAATCAATGATTTTATTGTTTTTTTCCCATGAACTGCTATTACGCATTTGGCAGAAGCTATAAACCAGATTAATTAAGCAATAATCATGGCACTCCAGCGACTGTGCATTTCTCGGCCAGTGTGCAGGCAGCGAAGGTTCGGGGGCCATGTGGACTGGGAAGAGGGTGGCTTTAGAAAGTTCCTGGTTGGGCATAGTAAATGTATAGTTGGTTGTAACAATTAACTTTTTATTCTTCCTTGAAAAACTATCTATGGTTCCCTTACAAATGGGAGCTGCACAACATGGGAGACTGGGGGATGTGGTGGTTAGGCCTAGAATGGGAAAGGGAACCCTTTGGTTGTCTGAGGAACATCACAGAAGTCCTTTCTCCCTTGGAAGATGTTACTGCCCGGCGTTTGCTGTGGAGAGGCGAGCAGCTTGTGGCGTTGATTTTAAACTTCTGGGAACACAATACCTGTGGTGTGTCTGTCTTTCCCTGTCCCTTTCGCCGCTGTCAGCTGGACGGGGACTGGATGTTCTGGCATTGGGGGTGAGAGGGTGTTCTTAGTGGTTCGCTTCTCCCCTTCCCTGCAAACTCTCCCCTTCCCTGCAAAAAGTTGGTAGAAGTTTTTATATGATGAACAAGATTTTCAATAATCTTCATCATATTTGACTTGGCTGTCTGGGTGGGAGCCCAAGGTTGGATTGTTTTAAGAGAACTGTGTTTTGGGCTTCTGGATAACCAGTAAGGTATTGTAGAAGCTGTTTTGTTGCTAGCTTGATGAATCTAAGTATTAGAATAATAACCAGTTTGGGGAATCGTCTGCCATATTCTTTGTAGTTTGCCCTGGTTAAGCAATCTCAGTGTGCCCCCCCTGGGACTCCAGTCACATAGTTCTTTCTTAATTGCAACTTTCAAGTCAAGGAAGCAATAACATTTACTCCGCGTGGAGCCTCCTTCCTGCATGTGATGAACATCATGTTTTCAGGCTTAGGATTGGTCCCCATCATTCAGAGCACATGAATTTGAATAGTGTAAAACTCTGGTGCCATCACACTGCAAACACATTTCTGTCCCTCCCACCCCCACTTCCACCCCACCCCCAGGTCCATAACTATCTGGGAGGGATGAGGAAAATGTATTGTTGTGTGCTTAGAATGCATGAGTAGTTTCAAAAGCAGCAGAAGTCACAACACAGAAAATGGGTAGATAACCCTCTTTTATGGCTGCTTCACATACAGACCAGGAAAACACAATTAAAGTAACAAAGTCGTCTGCCACTGAACAGTGATTTAAATGGCCCCTTCTCCCGCAGCCCCTCAAAACCTTTACCAGTTTCAACCTCAGGTGTGGTGATGCATACCAGCTTCTAAGTGCTCCTAGCACTGCCCACAACAAATGGTGAATAGAAAGAATGTGTGAATCCCTCCCCCTGCTTAAGGAAATGTTGATAAGGTTGTTTAAACTGAGTGCTCCAGATAACATAGTCTTGCAACAGGTGTCCATATGAACACACAAGCATTGCACAATGATCATTACACAACTAGGCCTGCACCCTCCACAGCACCAACCCAACCCCTAAGGTGTTAACCCAGTGGAGGCACCCTGTAGTGGGTGAATAATCACAGGAATGAATGGCTAAAGACTGTCTGCGATAGGGGAACAAAACCCTCACAAAGCGAGGTAGCAGCACAATGTCCCCTCTTGTGCTTTTCCAGCAGCTGCGCAGGTGTGAAAGTGTCCCTCAGCGCAGGCAGATGTCACCCTCTGCCTCCCTGCTGTTCTAGCATGTATACACGTCCGGCATCCCTGACATGCCCACTGGGAACCAGGACCACATGCAGGTGAGTGGCATCCAGCGGACTGCAGAGAGTTCAGACCTGTTCTGTGCCCACTCTGGATCAAAGCACTTCCCTTTACCCTCACAAATGTTATGCAGCATGCAGCACGTGACTATTATGCAAACAGCCTTGGCCACGGTGGCCTCCAGACCAGTGCACAGGCATCACCAATGAGCTTTCAGCCTGCCAGATGTGCACTCCATGACCATTCTGCGGCTACTACATTTGTAAGTGAATTCCCTTTTTCCAGAGTCATTAATGTTGGGGTACGGCTTCATGAACCAAATGAGGAGTGGGAATGTGGGGTCCCCCAAAATAGCTGTTGGCATAGACACACGGTAGAAACCCACATCGTCTCTGGGGAATAAAGTCCCTTCTTTGCCTCATCAAGTACACCCCCACGCTCCTTAGTACCCTAGCTTTGTGAACCTTTCCAATGTTTCCCATATCTATATTCATGAATCTGCCTCTGTAGTCCACCAAGCCTTGAAAGACAGGTCAATAGTGATCTTTTTGGTTCACATACTTAGATGCTGCTTTTGGTGGGCAAAGTATTAGGACATGGGTGCCACTGACGGCCCCTGCATAGTTCAGAAACCCCCATCCTCTCAAATCAAGCTATTTCCAGAACTTTTCCTATGGTAACCACCCATGCATAGATGACAGAGTTAATTGCAAACCTGCAAAGCCACAACCCCAACAGTGGACTTTCCATCCCCAAAGTTGTTTGCAGCTGACTGGTAGCAGTTTGATGTTGCCAACACTCACTGGGCAATAGCCACCCACTTCTGCACAGCTATGACTTTCCTGAATCGAGTGTTCTGGTGCTGGAGATGTGCTGTAAGCTCCTCAGACAGCTCCATGCAGGTCTGTTTCCTCCTTCAGAAGGTCTGAAGCCACTGCTCATCAGCCCAGGTTCCCAAAACAATGTGATCTCACCACACCGTGCTGGTTCTCCTGCACCAGAACTGACGATCCACCCATGGGCATACCATGGCAATACCTGCAGTCACCATATCTGTCCAATGGAATCCAAATGGATTGTCATTCAACCTCACAGCCAGCCATCTTTGGCATGTTGGAAAGCTCTGCCCAGATTCCATCCAGCATCTCGCTGATCACCTATTCCATTACATAACCATTTGTCTCACAATAAGGAGCAGGAGCAGAACCAGATCATTGTCCAGTTGCTCCGTGTCTGCTGCAAAGGTTATCTTTCTAGCCCATTAGTTTGCTCACATCACTCCTTTCTTTGCCTCCCTCCACTAATTCCCCCTTCTCTATTGTGTCAAACATGAGCCACTTGTCTTTGCTTTCAAGAATGTCATGTGGGACTGTGTCAAAAGCCCCACGGAAGAGCAGATATATTATAATACTAGTAGCTAAAATTATGCTTCTGTACTTAATATTTTTAAATTATCCATCGTAATTTGAATGCTTTCTTTCAATTTCGTATTAATGCTTCCAAACAGGCCATGGCGGTTTTGTTCCAAATCTCAAAGCAAACTTGAACCGCTTTTGAGGTTCAAGACAGTTTGTTTTTTAAACTATAATTATATCCATCATAAATGTCCATTCTTCCTTTACATTTCTCACTGCTGCTTCCTAACATTCCACCTCTTCCATGGAAGAAGAGGACTCCTCTTCTTTGGCCAGCCAATCGCAATCTTGGCTGGTAAATCATCCGTCACTGGCACCTCATCAAACTGCAGGTGTCTTATGAAGAGCTTTGGATGCTTCCGTGGCGGTACTCCATCCATCATGATGCTAATCTCACTGCAGATACCCAGTGCCTTCAAAACCTTTGCTTGTTTACAATGAGCGAGACCAGAAATTAGTGTCTGGAGACCCACCTCTCCCAAATTTTCAGAAGCTGCATAGAGTTCATGTCTTGTTCCAGGCTCTGCTATATTTAGGGGAAATGGGATAAATAGCAGCATGTTTATTGTTAGTAATTTTCCACGCACTCAAAAATTGGCTCGGTGCTCTTACAAAAATTAAACATCGGGGCCTTGCCGTCGATGGCGCATGGTATAAATTCAGCATGAAACAGGCTGGGTCATAAACAAAGAAAGAGAAAGGACAGAGTGACAGGAACAAGATCATTTGATTATGTGGTGTTGAAGGGGTGTATCAGGCTGGAATATGTCCAAATGTACTAGCACCTTTGCTTTTACTGTTATAACATTAAACAGTTAATTGTTCAGGATTTGTGTAGTAATTCTGGCTTGCTTTGATCACTGCAGGACGGAGTGCAGGGAGTGTCAGACACCAGTTAGTTCTCCTGGAAAACGCTGATTGGGGTAATTGAAGTAAATGATCTAGAGAGACAAGGCAGATGAGATAATATCTTTTATTGGACCAACTTCTGTTGGTGAACGAGGAAAGCTTTCTAATATCTTGGGTCCCGCTGGGCTGCACTGACACTGCAAACAACAATGGAAGTTAATTATCCAATCCGGTGAGGGAGCCACCTAATTGGCTAAAGAGCCAATGAGCCCAGCAGCTCAAAAGGGATACGAAGGGAACCGTAAGGAAGTGAGGGAGGAGAGGAACAAGGCTAGCTGAGCCCAGTCTCACAGAAGGGAGCCCTCAGGACCTGGGGAGGGGCGGAAAGCAGAGGAGACACTGTATGCACATACTCTATGCATGTAAACAGCATTGCTGCACAGGACTGTAAAGATATTGGTGGAGGGAGCATAAATAAATGGTACAATGTGGATACACGACCAGTGGAGCCAGAGCCGTTCCTGTGGTGGTAGAAGGCAGGAGTGGAGCTCGCCCTGTTCCGCATAGAAATGTTTTAAAATGTGTATAACTTTTTTCTTTTTATTTCAATGTTACACTGAAAACTTAAACAGTTAAGTAAAACTTCTTTGTAACAACTTCCTTTCTGCCCCCTTTCTTTGTGCAGAGGCTTGTAAAAGGAAAATCCCTTGCTTTGACTGTATCTTAGGGGGTATTAAATGCCCTGAGTGGGAAACAGAAAAAGGCACTTTTAGCTGATGGATCTTGGGCTGCTAACGTCCAATCCTATTTCTTGTTTAAACAAAACAAATCACAGATCAATTGGGAGGAGGAAAGAACAGAAAAATAAGAAAATGCATCTTCTGTCTCACTAACTAGCAATTTAGTTGCTGGGAAATATAGCGTATATGCTCAACCAATCTGTTCTCAATTTCAGTGGCTTGGCTGACCCATTTTTCCTGCAAGGGGCTAGTCTGCGGGAGTTAAAAAAACCTGGCAAACACAAACTCTGTAAAACTGGGACAGGTGCTGAAAACAGGGACTTCCTCAGTCATTGGCGACAAATAGTAACCCCATGTCTGAATTAAACAAGGGTGGAGTGGCTTCAATGTCACACGATTTCTTCACCCTCATCAGAAGCTAAGTATCAGAGGGGTAGCTGTGTTAGTCTGTATCCACAAAAACAACAAGGAGTCCGGTGGCACCTTAAAGACTAACAGATTTATTTGGGCATAAACTTTCGTGGGTAAAAACCCCACTTCTTCAGATGCATGGAGTGAAAATTACAGATACAGGCATAAATATATTGGCACATGAAGAGAAGGGAGATACCTTGCAAGTGGAGAACCAGTGATGACAAGGCCAATTCAGCCAGGGTGGATGTGGTCCACTCCCAGTAACTGATGAGGAGGTGTCAATACCAAGAGAAGCTAAATGTTCTTGCTGATGCTCTGGTTGCTCAAGTTCAAGTGACTGTGTTCTTAAAGGAAGCAGCTTAGCATTTACCTCCCTTATATACACACCATACCAGCCCTCCAAGATACCCATGGTTTGGACCTTATTCTGTTTGCACATTATAAATGTGATGAAGTCATGATCACTTGTATCTAAGCTACCCTTAATTTTTAGTTCTGTGATCAGTTCCTCTTTATCTATCAAGATGAGGTCTAATGTAGCATTCCCCCATGTTGGATGCAACACTTTTTGAGTTAGGAAACTGTCATCTATTATATTATAATAAGTTCTTATAACTGAACATTATTTGATCTATCCACTGGATTAAAAATTATTATAACTTATCACATTCTTCTTCAGGGTCCTCTGCATGTGGACCCCACTCATAGTATGCTGGTGCCCCTGCACAGGAGTTCAGAATTCTTTTTTCTCTAGCTGTATCCTCGGGAGGCCGTGCAGGCCTTTCTCAAGCTCCCCCTCCCAAGAGCATAAGACGTGGAGAGACCCCAGTCACCAACCAGTTCCTTCACTCTGTATTTAACAAGCAAAGCATCTAGGAATGGAACTGGACAAGGCCCACTTACCCAGCAGACACAGCCACTGGGCCACTTTTTCTGACAATGTAGTGACACACTCTTTCATAGCCTCCTGGAAAATAAATGTTTTTGATGGTGCTGTATTAGTGGAATTAAGGATCAGAACTTTGAGATGTAATGATTATCCAAAGGCACCCAGCACTGGTGTGCTATGGTCCAAAAGGATTGTTCCACGTAGCAGGCAGTGGTGGTTTTCCATCCATCATGAGCCTCAAGATGCTAATCTCAGTGCAGATACCCAGTTTCTCCAAAACCTTTGACTGTTTACAATGAGTGAGACCAAATTGCCCCATTTTACAAAGGCTGAATAGAATTTACTACTTTGTTCTATGCTGCGCATAGAGCACTACATCTAGGGAAAGGGAGTTGATTATTCACAGCGGTGTAGGATTGCTACAGATGACTGTAGCTGCTTTATAATTTATAGCTTTAAAATGAGACGGTTCATGTCAGTCTCACAACTGAGCTGGGATAAAGCTGTATTTGGANTATAATAAGTTCTTATAACTGAACATTATTTGATCTATCCACTGGATTAAAAATTATTATAACTTATCACATTCTTCTTCAGGGTCCTCTGCATGTGGACCCCACTCATAGTATGCTGGTGCCCCTGCACAGGAGTTCAGAATTCTTTTTTCTCTAGCTGTATCCTCGGGAGGCCGTGCAGGCCTTTCTCAAGCTCCCCCTCCCAAGAGCATAAGACGTGGAGAGACCCCAGTCACCAACCAGTTCCTTCACTCTGTATTTAACAAGCAAAGCATCTAGGAATGGAACTGGACAAGGCCCACTTACCCAGCAGACACAGCCACTGGGCCACTTTTTCTGACAATGTAGTGACACACTCTTTCATAGCCTCCTGGAAAATAAATGTTTTTGATGGTGCTGTATTAGTGGAATTAAGGATCAGAACTTTGAGATGTAATGATTATCCAAAGGCACCCAGCACTGGTGTGCTATGGTCCAAAAGGATTGTTCCACGTAGCAGGCAGTGGTGGTTTTCCATCCATCATGAGCCTCAAGATGCTAATCTCAGTGCAGATACCCAGTTTCTCCAAAACCTTTGACTGTTTACAATGAGTGAGACCAAATTGCCCCATTTTACAAAGGCTGAATAGAATTTACTACTTTGTTCTATGCTGCGCATAGAGCACTACATCTAGGGAAAGGGAGTTGATTATTCACAGCGGTGTAGGATTGCTACAGATGACTGTAGCTGCTTTATAATTTATAGCTTTAAAATGAGACGGTTCATGTCAGTCTCACAACTGAGCTGGGATAAAGCTGTATTTGGAAATATGGTCATTTTACACTCAGGTTTCAGGCCAGGATATTGCTCAAAGACAGGCTTCAGGATTAGAAGGATGAACTGTTTATGGTCTTTGGGAGAGGCCAAATCTCCATGCCTTTTAGTGCTTAATGACAGCACTCCTTACGCAGTCAATAGCCCTTGATATGGCCAATGATGAAAGGCTGCTGACCTGCATAAAGAACCCAGCAGGACCAGGAAGACAGAACTCTGCTGGCTCCCACCAAACAGACCATGCAGCCATGATAAACACAGGAAAATGCTGCAGTATTCTGATCACACTCTGTCCTGCTTCCTTCTCCACCAAAGCAGCCTTTGTCATTACCAAGATGTCTCAGAGCCTACAGGAAATAATGAAATGGATAAACAGCCATTGGCTCAGACTTAATCCAGGGAAGACAGAATTGATGCTCCTAGGAAGGGAGGAACAGGAGTACTTGTGGCACCTTAGAGACTAACAAATTTTTATTTGAGCATAAGCTTTTGTGGGCTACAGCCACACTTCATCAGATGCATAAAATGGAACATATAGTAAGAAGATATATATACATACAGAGAACACGAAAAGATGAAGAATCTAAGAAATTTGCCAAAACACTGACTTCATCCTCAGCTGAAGCCAGGCAAACACCAATCATCGTGGTAGCCTCAAGGTTGTGCTGGTTTCCTCACTACTCCTGAACATGTAGCTTGCATCAGAGGAGAGCACTTTTTACCAGCTTCTACTGCCCAGGAAACTACTACTCTTCCTCTTGGATAGGGACTTGGCTATGCATTCATTGTCTCCATGTTAGACCTCAACTAGCCTTTGAAGGATGTTTATCGGTAAATGTCAGTGAATGTTGATTTCACCGTTTGATGTGAGGATATTTGCTTAGTATACTTTGATATGTGATGTTGACAATTCGTATTCTAACAGATATAAAGCTTTAACTTTTGGAATCTACTGTCCTTAAATAATTGTCTGACCCTCCCATGATTTCCTGCAACTGTGAAAATTTAAATGGATAAAGATTTTTAAAATTGTTTAAAAATAAACACTGATATTTTCCATCAACATTATTTTTAAAAAATTGAATTCTGGCGAGCCTAATTACACCTCCTTCTGTCTGGGTACAAAAATAAACATCACCAGCAAGCTGCAAATTGCTTAAAACACAGTAGCATGCTCATTGAGTAACCGAGGCCTGCAGGAATGTTACATCAGCACCCTTCACAGATTATGCTGGCTACATGTTTATTTCCAAATTGAATTTAAACCTTTCATCATAATGCACCAGACCCTTACCACAACAGATCCTGACTATCTCAAAAACTATCTGTCCAAATATGACCCTACAAGATAACTGCTGCACAGTGACATCACAACAAGACAGGCCCAGGAGCCAGAACTTTCTGAGCAGCAGAACCCTAGCTATGGGATACCAGAGGGGATCGTATTGATGTGGAGTCAATTCTTCTCTAAGGCCTTTTCTTAGTACCGTATATACTCGATCATAAGCCAATTCATTTATAAGCCAACCCCCCCAAGATGGATAAGTAAAAATGGAAACATTTTATGACCCGTTCATAAGCTGACCCTATAATTGAGGGATCAGCAAACTTTGGCTCCCGGCAATTCAGGATCAGCCGCTGGAGGAATAATTGTACTTTCTTTCGTATTATTGTTCCGTCTATTAGTTAGTAATCTGTCACTTTTGTTACCCTTTTCATAATGGACTTGTCTTGTGTCTCTGATTGCCTGATCAGCTTTTTCTGTTTGTAACAAATCTAACTTGCTTCTGGCCTCTATTTTTGATAGATTTTCTGTGATTTTTTTTTTCTGATGTAATGTTCATAAAACTAGATTGAGCTCACTGGTAAAGCCTGTGAAGATCAGGTCTAAAACTCTGTGAACGCTAAATGATAGCTGCCTATTTAATATAAACTCCATCTGGTCTTTGACAAAAGTACCTAGATATATTAACAATCTATTTGCTAGGACGGAAGCATAAATGTTTGCATCTTGATGTAATAAGGAGATGAGCCTGTAAAACACACTGTTGGACGAGTCCTTGACCAGATTTTGGGATAACTACAACTTGTTCTTCTCTCCAAGTATCTGAGATCTTTCTGTTATTTCATTGAAGAGATTTGTTAATTGTTATGTTAGCTGTGCCCTAAAAAATTCATAGAATTCTGGAGGAAGTCCGTCAGGGCCAGTGGATTTACCATTTTTAAGGGACTTAATAACTTCTAGGGCTTCTCCTTAATATCTTCCTCCCAGGCTTCTAGCTCTGGGTGTTCTAATTTGAGTATGTTAGCTTTTAGCTAAATATTCCTTTATCCATTTATGGGCAAATGACTCTAGGGAGTAAGGTCTCTTATAGTGGTATGCAAAAGCCTCCTGTCTACCTTTTTGAACCCCTTGTCATGTCTTTTGGGGCTTTCCAGGCTGGCGGAATAATTGTACTTTCTTTCGTATGATTGTTCCGTCTATTAGTTAGTAATCTGTCACTTTTGTTACCCTTTTCATAATGGACTTGTCTTGTGTCTCTGATTGCCTGATCCGCTTTTTCTGTTTGTAACAAATCTAACTTGCTTCTGGCCTCTATTTTTGATAGATTTTCTGTGATTTTTTTTCTGATGTAATGTTTTTAAGTTTTTCAACCCTACTAAGTAATGTTTGCATTTCTACTAACATAGGAATCCTCTCTCTCTCTTGTTTTAATCTAGTCAGCATTGTTTTCCTTAAACTATTGCTTAATTTCTTCTCTAATATCTTGAACTCTTTTCTCTTCACATAGAAGTGGGGTGTTTAATCTCCATCTCATTTTAAGTGTATCTTCCCAGTTACTAATAAGAACCCAAACTGGTATATGATCTGACCAGATGTAGCCTTGCTGTGCTGATGTTGCTGTGTTAAGCAAGAGATTAGCATTATATCAATTCTTATATATATTCTGTGCGGCATTGAAAAAGAGTAGTCTCTTTCCTTTAGCTTCAGACACCTCCTGGAGTCAATCAAATCATGTTTGTTCATTAGTGAGATTAGTTCTGTGCCTGATTTTTCTATCCTTTATTATACTGCTGTCTGACCTATGTAACATGGGGGTTTAAATACAATTATAATAATCTCCAATAATAACTCCACCAAAACCTCTAAGATTTGAAAGAATGTTCTGAAAAATGCATCTGACCTTGATTAGAAGCATAAATACTTACTAACTTTAGCATTTTACCACCAACTGTACCTCTAACAAGTAGATCTCTGCTTTCATTATCTATATATTTATCCTTTAATTGGAAAGGTATATGTTTGGCAGTAATGATTGCTACTCCTCTCTTATTTGATGTTCCTGGAGAAAGGTAAGGAATGTAGAACCGGGTACCTTTGTATTTATTATTTCCTCCTTTAGGTGTGTTTCTTGACAAAACATATTTCTGGGGCCTCAGCTTTAATAGCTTGAAAAGTCATTGGTTTTTTGTTTTCTTTTAAAAATACTGTTAAGACCATTGTTCCACTGGGGAAAAAATCATTCCATGTTGATGGGCCTTGATTGTTCTGTGCCGGGTTCCCAGACAAAGCTTCTATCCTAGGTGTGAAGTTCCAGTTACAGAATGAATGCTCAAAGGCCTCCTAAAGATCCCATTCAAAACAGATGTTGAACGTACAACAGGCATTCCCAAAACAAAAAATGGAATTGATAAACTGATAGGCAAACACATTCCCCAAACTAGTGCACCTTCCTCATGTGAGTATTAACATTGATGAGAATAGTGCCACTGAGTGGTGTGATGATCCAGTGGTTCATGGAGGAATGGGAGTAGTGGGTTATATTCCAGACTTTGCCACTGACTCACTGTGTAGGTGTTGGCAAGTCACTTAAGGTCCACATCTACAACTGAAGCCTGGTCTGCACCTAAAACTTAGGTTGACTTTCTTACATCGCTCAGAGCTGTGAACAATTTCATGTCTTGAGCCCCATAGTTAGGTTGACCTAACCCCAGGTATAGACACAACTAGAAGGATTCTTCTGTCATCCTCGACTACAGCATCAGCTCTGTAGCTGTACCATTGTAGAAGCTGTACAACAAGACCCTTGAATTTGGGTTTCATCATTTTTTTCAGTGCCTAACTTGAGATACCAAGAGCCTGATATTCCAAGGTACTGAGTGCCTGTAGCTCCTAGTGACTTCAATTGAATTTTGGGTATTCAGCACCCCTAGAAATCAAGCCCTAGGTATAAGGTTTGGCACCCAAAAATTGGTGGATACTTCTGAAATTATCGACCTTAACCCAGGGTGGGTGCAAGGATGTTTCGCGCCCTAGGCGAAACTTCCACCTTGCGCCCCCCCTCCCGAGCCCTGTGGCAGCTCTCCACCTCCCCCCTCCACCCTGAGACGCCCCCCCTGCGGCAGCTCCCCCCCTCCGCCCCAAGGTGCCCCCCCGCGGCAGCTCCCCACCCACCCCCTCTGCCCTGAGGCACCCCCCCGTGGCAGCTCCCCCCGGTCCAANCCCAAATGCTAGTGCCCTAGGCGACTGCCTAGGTCGCCTAATGGGTTGCACCGGCCCTGCCTTAACCTCTACCTGCAGTTTTCCCACATGTGAAGTGGTATTGAGGATATGGTCACTTTTCTGTGAACTGTTTTGAGGTCCTCAGATAAATGCACTATATGAATATTATCATTCTTTTGCCAAATAGTTGCAGAATTGGGCCTTCACTTTTCTGTACTCCGCATGTACACGGCGTTCCTTCACAGGCCCCTGAAACAGCAAGTTTCTCAAACAAAGAAAAATAATACGTTGAATAATAAGGTAAAAATCACACTTTTTCTTTCTTTCATAGACATATACGTGGTTTTAGACTTAGTAGTACACTAGGTCAGGTTGTACCACTCTGTATGGGAGTTCTACCAAGTAAATCCAAGAGCAGAATTTGACTCTCATTATTTTTATACTAATTATGATAGGGGATTTATTCCAAGCAGCAGCCCCCTGCACCCGTCTGGAACATGTTGTAGTATTGGCACCTATATTTTTTGGCACACTTGACCCATTTAAATTGCTCCCTGGCATAGTAAGTAGTATCAAAACTCTAGTAATCAAATTCAGATTAATTCAATTGTTACTTTACATTTACACTGGTATAATTTCAAGCAGATTGTGGCCCATCATCCATTCTGTCATTCTGCCTGCTTCCTTGATAATTGCCATTTAATTGGACACTAGTAAGACAAGAATCCCCATGTGGTTTCAGAGACACTAGATAAAAGAAAGAAAGAAACATGCCAACAACCCTTAAAAATGTAGCCTAAGATTTTTCTTGGAAACGCCTGGGATCAGTTCATTGCTTTAGGCTGCGTGCTGCTAAAATATATCACCCAGCAAGGAATTATGAAAGAGCCTCTTTCAACTTGAGCAAGTGATGCTGTTTGTTCAGCTCTGCTAGCTGGTCAATCACGTGGGAAAGTTTGGACCTGCGGGGCATTCTGTTGCCATTACTGATCTTTCTCTCCCCTGACAAGCCAGCTCTCTGATTGGCACTTACGCCTGTTTATTTAGGGAGAACTGCGATAGCCCAAATTATGCATATTTGTAGTGTAAATAAACAGCACCGAGGTTAATTTCAGAAGGGCAGCGCCTGCTGTAAATCAGCTACTAGCTACAGCTAATCTAGCTTCTAGCTGACCAGTGAGTTTGCCCCATGTCGCATGCAGCTGCAAAGTCCCCCTTCATGTCTTCTAGCATGAAAATAATCAATGCTGTAGCTGTTCAGTGTGATAAAGACAGAATGGCTGCATGTCAGCAAGTTTTAAGAGCAAATCCGCTCTATTCTACTAAGCTTAAAAACGCAAAGTGTCTTGTTCTGAACAGCCCCCTGACTCCTAACTAGAGCTGGTCCAGAATTTTCTAACAAAACAGGGGTTTTGCTGAAAATGCTGATTCATCAAAACCAAAATGTTTCCCAGACACGCCCTGAGGTGGGGACTCCAGAGTCCATAGCTCTGGGGCAGCCCAACCATGTGGACATCCTGGGGCTGAGGTCCCCAGGGGTTCCAGACTTCCTGCCATGGAGCCAAGAACCTGGGGCTTGCAGGGCTTCTAGGCTTCCCACTCCATGAAGGGGGATTTCCCAGGCAGCCAGGGCCGGCGCAACCCATTAGGCGACCTAGGCGGTCGCCATGGGCACTATTTGGGGGGCGCTGGCGCCCCGGCCGGCCGTGGAAATTTGGGGGCGGGACCTTCCGCCACCGCTGCCGGGGGCGGCATTTCGGGGGCGGGACCTTCCGCCGCCTAGGGCGCCGGAAAAGCTGGCGGCGCTCCTGCAGGCAGCATGAAGAGTCCCCAGGAGTTGGGGCAACCAGCAGATCTATTTAAAAACCAAACAAATAAAACCAAACAAATCCATTTTTTCCAAAATCAGGGGTTGGGTTTTTGGGTTGTTTTTTAGTTTGTTTTTCAGAATTCCTTTTCTTTTTTTCCTTTTCCTTTTTTCAGAACTTCCTTTCCTTGGGAAATTTCAAAATTTCTAGTTTTCATTCCAGTTTGCAACCAAACTGTATTCAAATGGTTGGAATTTTCTGAAGAACAAACCGGACTCCTCGTTATTTATGAGCATTCCTAACTGTAACCACAATTATTAGCTGTGTATACTTAGCGAATGTGCAAACAGACCCTCCTCAAGAGTGTTTACACCATGGAACTGAATATAAAACAACCAAACACTTGCTTGACCAATGCAAAACAACCAAGTCAAGAGACCTGATTACAACACATTTGCCCCTTCACCCAGTTCCGTTAGTCGCGGGCATCAACAATTTTCTTCAACTGGGTCCCCAGAAAAAAAGTTTGAAAACCACTGCTTTATAGGAACTCGGATTGGGAGGTGTGTGGAGAGGAGGGGAAACTAGTTCACTGCTAGCCCCGAAACACAAGCAAACCGAGAACACTTGCATGTTATGAACCCTCTGAAAGAAGCACATTGTTAGAAAGGGCTTAGGAAAGGGATTTTTGTCTTGCATTTTTTTTTCTTATATTAGTCTGCAAACTTCTGGTGCCAAATGATCATTAAAGGAATTAGCCTATGTATGTTCCATTTGTCAAATCCATATTACGGTGTTTAATAGGATTTATTTTCAGGGTCACAGAACAAAGCAAACTATTGCTTTCTGAAATTTTGATGGCCTTTCCAAAAGAAGAAAGTATTGGCTTCCTCCTCCTGCCCTAATACCGCCTGGTGTTTCTTAAAGGGATGGTGTCAGGAATTAGGTATCCAATTGAATACAGGAGTAGATTCCAATCTTGGTTTTACTGGTGCAAATCTGGAGTAAGTCCATTAAAATCAATATAATTCAGAGTTACACCACTGTAAAAGAGACCAGAATGTGGCTGCCATCTTTGTTTGGTTCCTGTGCACTTGAATGTGAACTCACTGTCTCTCTGCTTTGCCTGCCCGCCCACTATCATGGAGCAAGCCAACAGAAAAGCGGGATAGCACAGCACACTGACACAGGTTTGCTTAGGGTTGTTGATCTCGTATAGGCTCTTACTAATCAGTCCTAGGCATGAGAGGTTTGCTAATTGCACGTATTAAGGTCTTTGCACGCTGAACTTTGTTCTTGCTTTTGCTGTCTGTAAACAGACACAGATTTGTCAGGTTTATCACAGCAACTGGAACTCTCCAAGAAGGGGTGTAGGTGAGAATTCGATTCCCATCATTTCGGATGAAATAAAAGAGGATGATATTCTCCAAATGGCTGCAACCTGTATAGCACGTGGTAGTTTGCTTATAGAATCCATTTTTCAAAACGTGGTTTCCATTTACATGCATTCAACATGCTTTTTCCACTACATGACAGGGTGATAGTCAATCATTCGAATCATACACACAGGTGAAAGAACTTTAGAGGCCTGATCCAAAGCTCAGTAAAGTCAATGGGAGTCTTTCCAGTTACTTCAATACGCTTTGGATCCAGCCCTTACTGTGCAAAACCTATCATCCCCATGCAGTTAATAGTACACAAAATGCATCTGTGACGTTACCCAAGGTATAATCTGGACTGATGAACAGCTGTGTCCCCTCAGTTCTCCAACCTGGGGTGCCTTTTGCACGGCTTTGCTGTGAGAGCAACCACTCCTGATCTGCTCCCACACAGCCTCCTGCATGCAAGTTACTCCCAGATATACAGTTTGAGTGCTATGGCCAGCCACTCATGTTTTACACTGCAAAGCAACACCAGCAAACTCCCAATCCCAGACTTTCTCCCAGAAATGTACGTCTTGTACTGCCCAGCCCTCTCCTGGACAACACACGCTCATAAAAAGTCCAACATTTAATTAATAGAAAATGATATGCCCAGATCCTGTTATCTCAAATGGAGTTTCCCCAAACACTTCAATCCAAACATGTTGGTTTAGATAAAACAGTAAAACAAGTTTATTAACTTGAGGCCATGAGTGGAGATGAAGGGAGAGATGATTTAGGAAATCTCTTCTCTTTTCTTATAGTTCCTTCTCTTTTTGTGAGTCATCTCCAGCTACTGTTCAGGAGACAGGAAGTCTGTGTGGATGGGAACCCCAAGCCAAAAGTAGATTTTTCACCTACACTCTCTTTTCTGCCAAAGAATGGCCACTTAACCATATTATGGCCCATTTCATCTTGTTGTCACCTAGCTGAGGCACTGGCTAGCCTTTTGTCTCTGGAGAACCAGTTTGTGACTGCTCTCCAGATTTAGAATATGTCTTAGTAGCAGCCTACAGTAGAATCTTACAACTTTACATACAACATTGCCACACATCTTTTACCAAGACAATAATGATCAGCAAATTATGAGTTTCAAATGATACCTCACAAGGGGTGAACATAGGGGCACAGACTGTCACAGCATCCGCACAGATATTTTCATGTGCAAAGTTACGCCTTCGCCGATGGAGGCTGAGGTGAGGCCACATTGAAAGGCAGGCCCCTCATGTCATTACAAATGTGTGGCTAAGACAACTTTAGTGTATTTGTCTTATATTATGATGGGACCTTTCTTTTTCTTTTTTCTCATTCAGAATTTTGGCCCCTTCTTAATTAAATTGTAATTTTCAATAGACAATGACTGACCAATAACAGTCCTCTTTCAACTGAACAAAAGAAAGGTTGGAAGTTATTTTTAGTACGAATGATTTGGTTTCTCCGGCTTTGATAACATTTAAAGTAGGATAAAATTAATCGATGACTGAATGAAATGGAAGGTCCTGTCCTGGGTAATAGAAGCTGTAAAGATAACTTTATTAGTCTGAAAACACCCTGCCTGGTATTCCAGATGAATGTGTTACTCTGTTATATAGACTTTGAATTCGGAGAAGGGGTGTTGTCTGGTACTCAGAGCCAGGCAATAACTCCTGCGTTCCACTTTTGTCTATACCACTCACTGTGAGACTTTGAGCAGGTCCTATGTGTCTCCCAATCCCAAACACAGAAATTTGCACAAGGCTGGACATTAGACTAGCTTCTGCTAGAGCAGGGGTGGCCAACCTGGGGCTCCGGAGCCACATGCGGCTCTTCAGAAGTTAATATGCGGCTCCTTGTCTAGGCACCAACTCCGGGGCTGGAGCTGCAGGCGCCAACTTTCCAATGTGCCGGGGGGTGCTCACTGCTCAACCCCTGGCTCTGCCACAGGCCCTGCCCCCACTCCCCCTCTTCCCACCCCTTCCCCCTGAGCCTGCCGTGCCCTCGCTCCTCCCCCCCAGAGCCTCCTGCACGCCACGAAACAGCTGATCAGGAGGTGCGGGGAGGGAGGGAGAGGCACTGACTGGCAGGGCTGCCGGTGGGTGGGAGGTGCAAGGAGCGTGGGGGGTGGGGCTGATGGGGGGACTCCTGATGTATTACTGTGGCTCTTTGGCAATGTACACTGGTAAATTCCGGCTCCTTTTCAGGCTCAGGTTGGCCACCCCTGTGCTAGAGCTAGAGAATTAAAGGCCCAATCTTGTTCCTAACTGAAGTCAATAGGAGTTTTGCCATTGAGTTACGTGAAAATGGAATCAGGCCCTTGATAGTTACACAGAAGGACACTGTGAGCTCAGAGTGCCACCGAGACACGTTTCAAAGGGAAAATGTGAACTCAAGGGGAAACAAAATTAAGAAACGCAAAAAGGTCATTTTAATCAGTTCTTGATTTATCCAGTTGTGACAGCAGAACTTCATGGACCAGAAAACAGCTCAACTTGACAAGAGCTTTTTTTTTTCTAAAGAGGTTTAATTTTAATCAGTGACCTTGAGTGCCCATTGTAGGGCCCTGCATGACGTAAAAAGCTAGTGCTACTTGTCATAAGAATTTTCCATTTTGTAACAGCTCTGGTCTGCATCCAAAGGGTTTTTTCAGCTCTGCTGACAGCAGATTATTTGACAATGTATAGTTGTTTTAAAAGAATGCTTCTAAAGCAAAGCTCTCAAAAGTAGCAAACTGAAAAGGCAGAAAAGCTCACCCTCTTCTGATCATGCTTCTCCGTTTTCCCCCTCCTTTTCTTTGAGAAAGTTTGTGACATTTTGCTACTGTGTGTGCAAAGGCAGACCACTATGCCTGTCTTGGGGCCCATTGAAAACAAAAGGGCTATATACAGGTGCAGGTTCCACCCACATATATGTGGCTACAGGATCAGGACTTAGCTGCACATGTTGAACATACTTCCTGAGCCTATTTAAAGTGCAGTTGTACTATGAAAAATGGCTATGGAAAAATGGCACCTTGTTACTCAAGTGGCTTGTATTCAGAGGCACATCTGCTCTAGTGACAAACAAGTTTTAACTGCTTTTTATTTCTAAAAGCCTACACAACTGCGAAGGAGCTGGATTCTGTTAATGTTTTCACTGACCCTAAGAACATAACAAAAGAATGGCCATACTGGGTTAGACCAAAGGTCCATCCAGCCCAGTATCCTGTCTACCGACAGTGGCCAATGCCAGGTGCCCCAGAGGGAGTGAACCTAACAGGTCATGATCAAGTGATCTCTCTTCTGCCATCCATCTCCACCCTCTGACAAACAGAGGCTAGGGACACCATTCCTTCCCCATCCTGGCTAATAGCCATTAATGGACTTAACCTCCATGAATTTATCCAGTTCTCTTTTAAACCCTGTTATAGTCCTAGCCTTCACAACCTCCTCAGGCAAGGAGTTCCACAAGTTGACTGCAGTTAACTTAAGTTATCTACACTCCCATTAAGTCCTCTAGAGTCAGACTAACTTGAGTGAGAGCAGTCACGCTGCAAAATAATGCTGCAGAGTTATATTAGCAGCCGATCAGCTGCGCTAATTTGAGTTGCCTATGCCCCCTGACAGTGAGTTGAAAGCATTACCCCACTTAAGGGTTTTTGTGTGTGGACAGGACTCCAGTTATAACTAGTGTTTTGCCCCTAACTCATGTTAACTCAGCTGTAAAGACAAGACCTAAGTATCAACCACAGAATTGTGTACTATGTTCCAATCATTTACACCTGTGTAAACTTGCTGAAAGCAATTTGGATGAACTGGTATAACTGAGGGGGGATAATTTAGCCTGCAGAATGTTCATTGCTGATGATGATGGTCCAGAAAGAAACAGCTCAGCTTGACCGTTTGAACCCAGTTTGATTTCTGCAAGGGGATAAAAAAAAAAGTCTCTCGTAAAATAAGGAAATGTGATGTGCATTCACTGACAATACCATGAAATTCCAGAATACCACTTTTCATCATCTTTTGGTGTAGAATGGTATTTTAAAAGATGCTGTCAGGATAAGAATATATTTAAAATTTTCAATAACACCCTAGATTTTTAAAGCGGAAAGAATTTTACAATCTAATATGCCTCGCCTCATTTCTTTATTGTTTTACTTTTTGTACTACATTCATTCTGGAGAAAACAGACTAGTCACTTAATTTTTATTATCAATCTGCCTGCCTCACTTTCTGCACTTGCACAAAGCCATTGTGTTTGTGTTGCAAATGCTGCAGGGGAAGCGTAAACCCATACTAAACATAATCCATATTTTCATTGACCTGGAAAAAGAAATTATGAAAACACTTCTGTTTAAATATCTAAAACCGTTTGCTGGCTTTTGAGGTTTTTTGTTTGGTTGGTTGGTTTATTTTACTCCAAATCTAAATGTTGGGCTTAATTTTAACAGAGTAAAAAAGCAAATCATAAAATAATACTTGACTATTCTTCCAGTGTTCCCTGGCATACTCAAACCGTAGACACATACGTGAGGTAAATATCCACTAGAGTAGTTCCATTGACATCAAAGACAGGACATGTACTCTAAGCACAGCTGAATTTAGCCCTTTGACTCAAATGCATGAATAATGTCAGCAGATGTTTTCATCTTTTTTTTTTAACTTTTTTAAACACACACCTCTGTATCTAGATCAAGATACAGAGTGAATTATATATAAATATAATAAATTACATAAAAACTCCTCCTCCCTTGAATAAACTGTCATTTATTCTCCCTTCGTTTTTACCACTGCCCCTTACTTCCGCACCAGGAGGTGGCTACATTTGTTACCAGCCCAGAGACTGAGTCCTCCTTGTTCAAACCAGACACTAGGCCCTCTGTGTAATTTCTTTTTCCCCTCCAGAACTGTCGGACGGAGACGAAAATTGCAATGCCAGGTGGCCTCCAACCGCTCACTTTCTAAAAATATTGCTGTAATAACATAGAGGTGCTAAATGCTGCCAAATGGCAAAAGAAGCTCTCTGAACTGCGACTCATTTCATATGCTCTTAGATTAGAGTGGCCATCTCATTTTTAAAATCTAGAGTGTACTTTCCCGCAGTTAGAAAGTTTAGATTTTCATCGCTCCCAAATAACCTCTCCTGAGGGTATTGTGCCGTATGATGGCAGTCAGATGGCCTGCTTCATGTGAGGTAATCTGGCATTTAAGGATTAGGATTGTGAAGGTTAGGGTGACCAGACAGCAAACGTGGAAAATTGGGATGGGGGGTAATAGGAGCCTATAAAAGAAAAAAAACCCAAAATCAGGACTGTCCCTATAAAATTGGGAAATCTGGTCACCCTAGTGAAGGTTTCTCTTTAAATTCTACATTCTTTCTGAGGGCCCTTGTGGTCTAACGGACCAAGATGGGGCTGAGATTCAGGACCGCTGGGTTCCGGCCCTGATGGCCCAGGCTTTATGATCTTGAGCAAGTCACATAGCCAAAATTTTCAAATGTGGGTGCCTCAAATTAGATATTAAAGCACTTAAATACGGGTGGTCTTATTTTCAGAGGTGGTGAGCACCAAGTTCCCATTGGCATAAGTCCACTTTTATGTGAAGGTAACATTGTCAAAAGCGCAGGAGGGTATGTCTACACAGCCGACGGGAGCATGCTTCCCAGTCCAGATTGACAGACCTGGGCCTAGCAAGGCTAGCGCTAGTCTCTAAAAATAGCTGTATAGCCCCTGCTTTGAAGTTATAGCTGGAGTTGGAGTTTGGGCTTTGAAGCCCATCTCCTCCCTAGAGGGCATCGAGCCTGGCTGGGCGGCTCACTCCAATATGCTGTGTAGACCTGCCCAAGATGACTCAGGAGGCTAAATAAACCCCAGTGATTTTTAGGCTCAAATCATTTCAGTGCTTTTGAAAAATCTAACCTAAGTACTTAAGTACAGATTTTTTTCAAACCAGCCCACTTTAAAAGTAATTCAAAGTGACAGTGTTTGTTCCTCTAATAAATATCAATCTGAACGTGTCCCCTAACAGTTCAAAATTCACGGCTCCAGATCAGTCATTTCCATTTTCTTTTCGACCACTAGATGGCTTCCCAGTATAACAGATAAATAAAGGTGAACTCCATATGAATTCGTTTGTGGACTTAATTTGGTAAAGCCTTTACTTTTACCTTTTTCATCACTGGTTCACACAAAATATGCAATCATAAAAATGTCATTTTAAAAAGCAGCTTTTTCCAAGGTCGTTGAATCAAAATTGATAAAAATAGCAGGGTGGGGAATGGCATCCTTTGTTTTTAGCTTCACATGAATGAGATGGCAAGTATCAGGGGGTAGCCGTGTTAGTCTGTATCCACAAAAACAACGAGGAGTCTGGTGGCACCTTAAAGACTAAGAGATTTATTTGGGCATAAAAAAAACCCTTTTTTTTACCCACGAAAGCTTATGCCCAAATAAATCTGTTAGTCTTTAAGATGCCGCCGGACTCCTCGTTGTTTATGAATGAGATGAGCATTCCTAACTGTAACCATAATTATTAGCTGTGTATACTTAGCGAATGTACAAACAGACCCTCCTCAAGAGCGTTTACACCATGGGACTGAATATAAAACAACCAAACACTTGCTTGACCAATGCAAAACAACCAAGTCAAGAGACCTGATTACAACACATTTGCCCATTCACCCAGTTGCAACATGGCTTTATCATATTGCTGTGACCTAAATGTGTTGTAACCTTGCCCTGTATCTGGGCTAAAGCCTAGGACAAGTGAAGGGAAAATGAATGGGCAGAGTTTCAAAGGAGCTCCACTCCCCTTTAGGCACCAAAATGAAGTGACCAAAAGTGACTCCCTTTGAGGGAAGCAGTCTCCCTGGCTCTGTTTTAGTCCACGAAAGCTTATGCTCAAATAAATTTGTTAGTCTCTAAGGTGCCACAAGTACTCCTCGTTCTTTTTGCTGATACAGACTAACACAGCTGCTACTCTGAAACCAGTTCTCATTGACTCCAGTGTTGTGAACTTGGTCCACTAGGAACTGGATTAAATCTTCCAAATTAATTCCATACAGGCCATGCAGCAACCATCAAATGGTAACAGATTTCAGTCCTTAACCAGCCTGTGCTGCCTGGATTCAGACCAGGAACCAAGGGGTGAAAGCATCTATCCCATTACCAACTTCCTAGCCTTGCCAGGGGATCCTCTGCTTTTCTACCCCACATTAAGCGGAAACTCTTAGGAGCAGATGAGTCCCTTGAATTGACCCTTAACCCCAATTTCTCTTGCTTTTGTTGGGCTCAATAAGATCACTGCATGTTATCTGAAATGTATTCACGTGGAGGAGGAGGTTAGCTGGCTCTCTCTGTTCCAATGCTCTTCAGTTACAGCCACAAGCCCAACGTGGCATGCGGCAAGTCTTGGCTTGCAGGCTTGCAACCCAGAGAGTGTCTGTTTCCGTGTGTGTGTGTGTGAGTTTATGTGCAGTGGCTCAGAGATAGCTCGGGGGGGGGGAGGGGAGAGCAAAGCCAGCCACTCAGAAACAGTAGTAAAATCTCCCCAACACTTTAACTGTCAATCAGGCTCAATGGGGTATAAAACCTCCCCGGCGCTGCAGCTGTGATAGGCAGAGAGAGCAATGGGGAGAAATGAATAAGAACCAGAGCTGAAACCGTGCACTGATTCCCTGTCTGTGATCACAGATACTCCAAGTGAAAGAAACAGGAGAAGGGGGGGGAGAGAGTTAATCAGCTCTGCCTTTTGCACCAGGCTCAGAGGAGAAGTGCCTGTAGATATTTATATATATATATATTTAAGAAACCGACAGCCACCTTACCCTGAATAGACCCTTTCTTAAAAAGAAAGTCCTGGCAAGCCTTAAGCAATTTCCTGAGTCTAAGAATAGAAATGGGCTGTCTGGGAGGCACTGCAGACTGAAATTTGGAGACCTAGGTTGCTTCATTTTTTTATTTTTTTTATTTTTTTTTAAATAAAACCCTGCCATTTGGAAACTGGATTTTAATTTTGCACTTTTAAACTGTAGGGGTTGGTGGGGTTTATTTTTTCTTCCACCCCCCATCTCCCTCTCTCTCTGTTTTTAACTCAAACTCTCTGTCCTCCTCCAGTAGAAAAACATTTTACCTGCATGTGACAATCCCAAAGGGAGCTGAGCAGCGAGAGAGGGGAAGCAACTATCTTCTGCACCATTTTACTCCTACCCCCCACGGTTTTTTTCCTGGTGGGGGTGGGGGGGAAGAAGGATCTTTCCCGTCCAAGGTTTTCTTTCCCCGGGATTTTTGGAAGGGGGTTGAAGACTGTTCCCCCTGTTGGTGGGGAAAGGAAGAGGGCGTGTTGCCCTTCACACTCTCTTGCTTTGGTTTTGTGAAGGGCTGAAACAGTTTTTTGGGGGGGTTTGGGGTCTTCCTGCCCCGCCTGGATCAAGAGGATGGTTTGGAAATGGCTGGGCGCTTTGCTGCTTTTCCCCGTGCAGATGGTCTATTTGGTGGTCAAAGCTGCCGTGTGCATCCTGCTGCCGGCCAGGCTCCGGGACTTGTCCGGGGACAACGTGCTGATCACCGGCGGGGGCAGAGGCATCGGTCGCCACCTGGCCAGGGAGTTTGCTAAGCGAGGAGCCAGAAAAGGTGAGGACTGAGCTGGGGGGGGAGTGCAGTGGGGGGGGGGGCAGCCCCCCGCCCTCCGCCCTCGACCGCCACCTGCTGCTGCTACCAGGTCTCCCTGCGGGGTGACTGGGAGAAACAGACCCTCAAACCCACCCACCCTGCCCCGGGGTGGTGTGGGGCTGATCAGCGGGGAGAAGGGGGCAGGAGGGCGGCTGCTTTGCAACTCCCCCCCCCCTCATCCCAGCCCTGCTACCTTGGCTTCTGTGTCCTCCGAGCCTGGGCCCCCCTGCTCCAGAGGGGTCAGTCTGGACGCGGGTCCGGGTTTTGCGCGGGGGAGGAACTGGAGTTGCGTTTTCTGTTTACACGGTTGTCGTCTCCGCTGGGGCGCGGAGCGCACTCGGAAGGGCTGGGCACGGGGGCACCCGCTGCCTGAGAGTAGGGTGACCAAATGTCCCGATTTTATAGGGACAGTCCTGCTATTTGGGGCTTAGAGGGGTCAAGGCGCCTATTCCCCCCCCCCCCACACACACACCCTTCCCCGTTTTTCACACTTGCTGTCTGGTCACCCTACCTGAGAGGCAGGGAATCAATGCGGCTGATCCTCTCCTCTTACAGCCGTTTAGACGGGATCCTGGTCCGATTCCTAAGCGCCTGGAAACGGGGAAGAGCTCGGCTTTTGGGGGGGGGGGGGGAGGCAGCCCTAAGCGGCCAGGTTCAGTTCACCCTGGTGGCTTTCCACAGAAAGTCAGTCTTTAAACCCCCCCCCCTTGTGCTGTTTGCTCCCCAGAATCATTGGAGGTGGGGGGAGTTAAGGAGGGGGAGGAAGAGGGTAAGAATCTAAGTTGCGATGTAGGGGTGCTGGAACAGTTTGTGTAGTGNCCCAGAATCATTGGAGGTGGGGGGAGTTAAGGAGGGGGAGGAAGAGGGTAAGAATCTAAGTAGTGGGGGGGCTGAGAGCCACTGAACCAAACTGTAAACCCCGGAAACCACTTCAAGCCAGGGGGTGCGGCAGCACCCCGAGTTCCAGCACCTATGCCGGGATGTGAGGCTGAATGCGTTTCTCCCCTTGAAAAGAGCTGGGGGTGAGTCACTGAGTTACCCAGAGCAATCGCATAGTCCAAAGGTGGGACTCCGGAAAGCAAACACCACAACATGGCTTAGATAGATTTACACTTTAGCTGCTGTGAAGGGGCTGGCGGGAATCCCCCAGAGTCAGCTCCTAGGAGACAATCACATAGTGCATGGAAAGGGAGTAAATATCTATTCAAAGTAAATCCTGTATGCAACTTGCAGGGTGTATGTGTGCGTTTGCCAAGATTCACCTGTCTACAGATTAGACTTGTGTGTGGCATTGAGATTTACCTGCATCTAGCTGTGAGGGGTGTGTGGCTTGAGGTATGCCTTGCGTACAGCTTTGGGCTTTGTATGTGTTTGAGTTTAAACCCTACATTGAGATTTACAATTCCTGGGAGGCTGAACATACAAGTCATTGAACTTTGGACCTAGACAATGTGCTGACAGTGTACTTTCATCATCTATTAAAATACCGTGATTCCTGACTTATTTATTTTGTCAGACTGGTGGCTAAGCCTGGCTGCGCTATGAAAGTATCACCATTTCTGTAACTAGTTTTATTAGCTGCAGCCCTGTTGGAGACAGAACAATGGTAATAAGCCCCAATACATTAATTGACATGGGTGGAGGGAGAGGGAGCTGTTTTCACTGAGAGTGTAGAGCTGAAAACAAAATAATTGTCATCTGTTTCACAATACAGTTCATTTGTATATTAAGTCATATAGAGAATCATAAAATGTCTCAGAGAGAGGGGTAAATCTAACTAGAAGGTGATAAAGTATTCAAGAGTTTAGTACGTTCTATGAAAATATGCCCATGTTATCATTTATGTGGTGGTACATGGCCAGAGAGAGTATGTTCTGGCTTTGCTCTCCATGTCTTCTTTTCTGGCTATCATCTGTCTTCACTGAGAACCTTGGGCGAATGTCACCATTTCATAGAATATCAGGGTTGGAAGGGACCTCAGGAGGTCATCTAGTCCCACCCCCAGACAGATTTTTGCCCCAGATCCCTAAATGGCCTCCTCAAAGATTGAACTCACAATCCTGGGTTTAATAGGCCAATGCTCAAACCACTGAGCTATCCCTTCCCCCCCATTAGCCCATTAAGTCTGATGGAGTTTCACTGAGCACAATTTGGCCCCTTTTATATACAGACCACCATCTGTTATACAAGCAGGAATTCTCGGCGTGGAACTTGACTCATAAACCCAACTGTATTCCTCCCTCAGTATTTGTTTAGGGAAAGTTTTCATAACTTCCACTGTCTGGCCCTGTGATTTAACTGGTCTCCCTTTTACTTCAAAAGCTGACTTCCTCCATGTGATGCAGTGTCTTCGTAAAGGATCCAACCCATCTCTTAATTTATCAGTCTCCTTAATTTTGCGTTTTGGTTGTAAACAACTGGAAAGAACTGCAAAAAAGTTTTTAAAAAAAATAATTAAAATTGCATATTCTAGTATGTTGCCAAGAGACACACAGGAGTTAAATATTCTATTGTCCTGCGGTTCCTCTCCCATTAGAGTTAATTACTTCAGATAATTGTGTGTACTCTGGGACTATCTGTTATAGTTGATTTTCCACTGTTGATCCTGCTTGTCTGATAGCAAGTTTTACAAGGCTCTCATCCCTGGTATGAAATTCTGAGGTCACAAATATTGCTGGGTGGTGGGGAGAGGAAACTGACATTAAAAATCAGGTTCTAATTGTGGATGCACAGTACGCCTTGCAAGATCCATCACTGCGCCTACGCATACAGGCATAGTGGTGGAGTTTTGGAGGTAGGCGGCGATATACAACCATGTATTTGAGATTAGAATCTTCCTACAGAGGGGTTAGTTGTTATTGCTAGTGTATGAAGTCATATCTGATAATTAAATAGGGGTTGGCTTTCACCTGAGATCCTATCCCTCTTATCATGGCCTGTTGTTGTTGTTGTTTTTTAAGCATATGCAAGATATAGCTAAACAGATTCTATGCGAGACAGCAAGAGAATATCGCAAATGCTGTATCTCACTGAAAATCAGTTTTAAAATATCTCAGATTCTGAAGATTCTTTAACTCTAAAATATGATGTATTTTCAGTTAAGATTGCAAAGATGTCAGCAAATAAGGAGGATGCGTGTGTGTCTGTGTCTCAGTGAATGTCGTGCTTGCAAAAAGAGCTGGATTGACAGCTCTGGAGACTGAAGTCCTTTATTGACAGGACAGAAGCATCCTGGTCAGTGGCAGTGTGCAAGTTCCTTTCCCCACACTGCCCTGCCAATGTACTTCAAATCTGAGCTGGATGCACCACCTCAAGGAGAGAGAATTTCCTCTTCTAGGGGTACTTTGTTTTCTATCTTCATTCATTCATTGGCCTTTTTGTTGCAATTGCTAACAGTGGATACCTCAGTGGTTTGAGCATTGGCCTGCTAAACCCAGGGTTGTGAGTTCAATCCTTGAGGGGGCCACTTAGGGAACTGGGGTAAAAATCTGTCTGGGGATTGGTCCTGCTTTGAGCAGGCGGGGTGGACTAGATGACCTCCTGAGGTCCCTTCCAACCCTATGATTCTATGAAGTTAAGGGCCGGTTGCAGTGTTTGTTTTAGTTACGTGAATACTTGTTAACTAGGGTTTTGGACTGAGACCACGAGCAACCTTCAGACAGTAAGAGATTTGGGTTATTACTAGACCCAGGATGAATTTGTGCCAGCGATATACCATAGAGATGAAACGCTCTATATCCCATTACTTGTATCCTGAGTCTTTTCGACTTCTCTGCAGAAAAGGTTTTCAAGACCTACATTTCAATAAGTAGCTGGACAGGTATAAAGGGATTTAGGATTGAAAGATGTTTAGGAGCACTTCTGGCAGAAGTGGACAAATCTAGTGTATATAAAGAGAGTTATTTACAGAAGAAACTGGATGTGTTCGTGTCTTATCTCAGGCGAACAGCAACCCACTGCATTTGAACATACTCTTGTGAATTTCCTCCGGAAGGATTCAAATGCTCTGATTCAAAATAAACACTATCCCCCCAGTGATGTGTCCAGTTTCAAAACTGCTGATTGCGAATGTCAGTTCAGTCATATTTGGGGTTTATATTACTACCGTTCAAGTCCTGAAAAAGGAGAGGAGGACTTTTTTTTTCTTTACTTTTGGCTGATTATTGGTTGATGGAGTGATTAGAAAATCCCAAAGGCTTGTTTTGATGTTGTCTGTAACTGTTACAAGTTTTTACTACAGGTTTATGTTAATTTGAGCATTAGCTCACAATGGGGCTTGCGGTCTTGTGCCATAATCTCACACATAGGTTGTGTAGTGGGACACACAGCTTGTCATCATGGACCTTTAGCCAAGAGGAACAGCATAGATCTGCATTATTTAAAAACAAACAAAAAAACCTTTATAATTGATTTCAGCGTTGGGTGTATGATGGTGTGTCTTTATGTGGCCGTACTATGAAAATACAGTTGTGATTGACCCGCACTCCTTTTTCTAACTCTGTTTTGTAAGAGACGTGTTATTGACTTAACACTGGAAATTCTGGACCCTAGGCATCGAGAGTCCTGGCCAAGAAAGCAGATGGTGTGAAATCAGTGAATGTGTAAGGGCCTGAATGACTGAGCCCTGGTCTACACTGGGGGTCGACCTAAGATACGCAACTTCAGCTACGCGAATAGAATAGCTGAAGTCGGCGTGTCTTAGGTCGATTTACCTGGCCGTGAGGACGGCGGCGAGTCGACCGCTGCCGCTCCCCCGGCGACGCCGCTTCCGCCGCTCGCGAGCTGGAGTTCCGGAGCCGACGGGGAGCACGTGCGGGGATCAAGTTAGCCGCGTCTAGACAAGACGCGATAAATCGATCCCTGATAGATTGATCTCTACCCGCCAATCCGGCGGGTAATGAAGTCCTGCCCTGAGTATGATTCATTCATTGATGGTTACCTTTGGAGGGTACTGCTTGGCTCCTCTAGTCTAACTCGCCGCATCCTACAGGACTTTCTATTATACTAGTGTGGTCAAAAATTTGTCAACCTCTTTTTTTTTTTTAAATAATCCCCAATGATGGAGTCTTGGTTACCACATCAAGCCATCTGTTCCATTGTCGAATGATCCTTTTCAGGTAGTTTCCTTGATGTCTCACTTCTCCGCTTCTCATTTTTATTTACTTTGTTGATAGTTTGTTTATTTAGACTGAGTCAGGACTAAACAAAAGAGTTGTTCTGACCGGACACATCCTGTAATGTTTGTCATTGCCAGAATGTAATAAAGCCAACAAAAAAGCCTGTATAATTACTGCATAGAGAGAACCCCTTTGCTCCAACCTGTGGACTGAATTTTGGGTTCCAAACATATCAATCTGAATTTTGCAGTGCATCTTGGGCTATCCGCTACTGGAAGCTGGACAAAATTGATTTTCATTGGGCACTGCATTGACGTGCATGAAATTTGGGCTCAGAAATTATCCATGGGCATTCCCCCAAAGCATTCCTACAGGTGACCTTAATTATAGCAATGTTCTCCTGTTGCCTTTTTTTTGGTCGTCCCATCTGTTTTTTCTGAGTAAATCCGTTTTTAGTAGTATTCGTAGTTTCTTTGGAAACCTTTGTAAGTCTGTTCTTATCTGTACCAGGTGTGCCCAGTTGGCAACAGTAGCTGATGTAGAATGGACCAGTGGTGGCTTTTAAGCTGTCAATGTTGTTCTTGGTGCTAGAGACATCCCCAAACTATCAGATAGTAACTCAGGGTGGCCTTGAGCTTGTGTTAATGCAAGCCTGATGCCTCAAGGTGCTGCACACCTCCCCAAAGATGTTGAACGTCCTCAACTCCCATTAACTTAAGAACGGCCATACTGGGTCAGACCAAAGGTCCATCTAGCCCAGTATCCTGTCTTCCGACACTGACCAATGCCAGGTGCCCCCGAGGGAAAGAACAGAACAGGTAATCATCAAATGATCCATCCCCTGTTGCCCATTCCCAGCTTCTGGCAAACAGAGGCTAGGGACACCATCCCTGCCCATCCTGGCTAATAGCCATTGATGGTTTTGAACTTTTCAAAGAGTGTTATGAGCACTCTCCACTTTTATAAGATAAGGCCTCGTGTGTGCATTGGAATGTCTCTCCCTTGGCCTGTTACACCTTCTGGATGGCCACTTCCATGCACTAGCAGAGACAAGATGATTAAAGGGAATTACTTGCTTGTGGTATGAAAATAAGGCAGGCAGACTGGACGGAAAGGAGCCAGTGCTAGATGGCAAGAATCTCCTATTGCCAATAAAAACGACAAAGAGAGAATGCCCCTGTCAGGCTGAATATGTGTTGTTTTATGGCCATGACCTCACTCTGTCAGCACTTGAATCTAGACAGTTATGTCACTAAGTCTGCAAAATACTATTAACCAGGATGATGACATGGTGGGCAGCTGTAAAATGCCGCCCTGATAATAACACAGTAATTATTTTGGGATGGTGAACAAAATTCCCTGCAAGTATTACTTGAGAAGTTTTGCTTTGAAAACTGAACATGGCTTTTGGGTTGGTTCATATTTCCTCCACCTAAAGGCTTGTTGTGGTTTTTTCCTCCCTCCAGCCTAAAACCAAAGAACAAAATCCCATGTGGCTTTATTCAACCAAAATTTCCAGGGTCAAATCCTAAAGTCCTTCCTAATGTAGACAAACTCCCATTGGGTCAAATCCAGTTTGGTGATGAGTACACACAACTCCCATCTAAATCAATGCTCCAAATCCTGAGCTCCTTACTCTGTTTCAGCTAAGATCTTACTCAGTCCTTATTCAAACAAGGTTCCCCGGAAGTCAGTGAGAATAAGGACGGAGGAAGGACTCGGGTATCGCCCCAAGTTGCAGACGTTGAGTACTTCTCGTGATCCTTCCACAGTAATCGTGGATTGTATCTATGGGCCCGTGAATGTTTGACTTTGGCCTTTGTTAATCATGTTTAGATGTTGTTTTCCCTTTTGTATCTATGTGTGTAGATAGTTGCATACATTTTTGAGGTGTTTTTGCCCAGTTCTATATATTAAAAGATCAGCTGCATTATGGCAACGGATGGACTTACAGATGATACTGAGGCCTTGAAGTGCTGACATACTACGGAGTCTGAAATTTAAAGAAAGACTTATCCACTGCTCTGATGTGCCCTTTTTAGAGAGAGACTCAATAATCCATTTCGGAATGCACTGCTATTTTGTGTTTGAAAACTCTCTTCTGTGAAAAGCACCTGCCATCGGATACTTAACTTATAGGAATTTAAATCTGCCACATCAGTCCAAACAAGACACACCTCCAGGGCAGAAACATTCTTCAGAGGAAGACATTTCTAGTACCCACAAGATGACAAAGGAGTGAAATTTGTGATATGGTGGATTTTGACTTTCATCCCGAATGGGTATGATCCTGTATTGGCAGGGCTGACCTAGCATACCCAAAGTAAACTCATTTTATTGCCTTTTGTTTCAAATTAGATTTTAAGCTCTTCAGGGCAGGGTTCATGCCTACCTATGTGTTTGTAAAGCCAGTGCAATTTGATCCCGGTCATCATTGGGGCCACTAAATACAATCACAATACAAATAACAAACCAGACTCTGACATGTAGTTTGATTATAAATGTACATGGCTTATAGTCTACGCTGACTTCAAAACAATGAAAGTGCCAGACTTAACCTCCTCAAGAGCAGATGAATTCCAGTATAAGGATAAGAGATAGTTGTCTATCCAAGGACCTTCAGAACAGAGGAGTTGATCTTACTTGCACCATAATTCACCATTGTATTTGTTTGTTTTAGGTCATGTGATCCGACACAATGAAATCATAAATCCTTTAAGAACATGGTTTACAAAAGAAACTGACACACTCCCAATCTACTTTTTCCAGGGTCAGCTGTGGTAGGCAAAAAGTATTGTGCAAATAAGCATTCCGTTGGCTTTATGTACAATGTTTTGAACTCTCAGTATAAAACTAACACATTATAGTGTTTGGATTTTGGATCAAAATGTATGAATATGTATGTATGTATTGAAGCTCCTTGTTACTGTGTAGAGATACCAAAATGACATCTGGTCAGAGACCATCTACCCATAGGTCATCATCTGAGATTTCCATAAGTGGTTTAGTTACCTAACAATACTGAAGCCAGACAAACTGAAACTACGATTTGACCTGTCGCAAAAAGGGAAGCAGATGTGCTTGTTTGAGGGGACTTTTTGCACAGAAGGAAGTTATGTAACATGGTGTAGATATCTGGGTACATTGAGGACATTTGTCTCTGTGCAAATATCACTTTGTATCTCATGAAACTCCTGTTCTGTGAACGCTTAGAGCTTGCATACACTGTAATGGAGGTGTGATATACCCACCCTAGCTTTAATTGCGCTCGTACGAATACCAATAGCAGTGAAGTTGTGGATTCAGCGGGGGCTGTACAAGCCCCACCAGAGAGGTAGTTGGGTGGCTAGCCTGAGCTGAAGGCAGTGCTGCCCATGGCTTCACTGCTACTAGCACTTGTGCTAGCTAAATGAAAGCTAGCGCCTGTATGTCAGCACGTGCTGCAGTCACACCTCCAGTTGCAGTGCAGACACGTTTAGATACTACAGCCCTGGAACTGGATGGTTTCAGGGTTTTTCTAAGGGGTTGTGTGTGATGGAATGCACCCCTGTATTCACACCCTACACACTACTGTAATAATCTTTTGTACAAAATATGCCTTGCAAGGTATCATTTAAAAACTAATAACTCACCGGTCACAAATATCATGATGAAAGGCATGTAGTGACATCATATGTAAAGTTATGAACATAAGCTGAAATCACAACCGACGTGTGTGTGGGGAGTGGGTAAACCTGTTTCTCAAAGACAAAGGACAAGCTGATGCCTCTTGCCAGGTGTCATCAAAGCTGATGGGCAATCACCTATCAAGTGGCCATTCTTTGGCAAGGAAGGGGGCAGAAACAAACAGATCTGCATCTTAGCAGACAACGGCGGGAACGTCTTTCACCATCAGACTCTTTGTCCCCATCCTCACAGTGGGATTGAACTTTATATAGGGGTAACCCTCAGGAAAATGCAATTTCAAAGGGTGACTGAACTATAAAAAAGAGGGGCAAAAACACCCCAAGTGATCTCCCCAATCCATCTCTCTCTTTTCCACCTAAGAAGACAAAAGAAACAGACTATGGAATTTGGGAACAGAGCCTGACCTGAAATTTGGTCAGCCCTGTGTCTGGGAAAATGTGGTAAGAATTTCACCTTGAACCAAGTCTAGTTTAAATTTAGAAAGCGTTTTATCTTTATTTCTCTAGTAACCATTTCTGACTTTAATGCCTTATACTTGTACTCAAAATCTCTCTCTTTGTAGTTAAATAAACTTGTTTTATTCTTTAATAAAAATAATCCAATGTTGTCTTTAAACTGACTTGTGTGGGAAACTCCATTTATGGTAGCAAACTATTGTATATTGATCCCCTTAGGGACATAATATATGTGGGCTGTCCAGGAAGAGGGCTGGACAGTGCAAAACATATGTCTTTTGGGGGGGAATCCAGGACTGGGAATGTGTTGGGGTCACCCTGTAAGTCTTAACCAAGGCTGCTGGAAGCCAGCGTATGACTGGTGTTTGCGGACAGGCTGCTGGGGTCAGAGTTGCTGGACCAGGGCTGTGGCTATACACAGACACTCAGGGTGTGACCTGCATGCTGTTCGGCTGTTTGTGAGGAGACCGGGTTAAGCGCTACAGCAGCAAAGACATGGTGAGGCACCCCAGGTTGCACAGCAGGGGTGACGCAACCCCTCACCGGTGTGGATTACGCCCTGAAATGTCATAGGGGGTTAAAGCCTTTAAACTTGTGAGTTGCTGTTAAATCCAGTCTAGGCTAATAGTGACCAGAAATCAGTTATTCAGTGGCCTATGTGAAATGAGTTGGTTGGTCTCCGTCCAATTTTTAGTGGACGTTTGTCCACATCATACAAAATACCCCATCAATTTAGAACTGTTGCTGAGAACCTAACCTGTGAGAATGAGGTGTGATTGGGCCATTGTGTCTGATTTCCCTTGTCTGGGTCGATTGTCACAGTTAATGCACGTTCTCAGGGTAGTAGCAGGGAAGACTTCGTAGGCTGTACATATTCTATGGCTAAAGAGAGGACTTTGCTTCCCCCCAGCTGTTATTCGGGCATGTTTCAGCGGCAATAAATGATGTCTCATTCATAGCAGGCGTGGCAGCCAAACTGGATTTGAAAAGGTGATTGGGAACACTGAATAACTGGCAATAATCTGTATTCCTATGGGTTAAAGGAGACGAGTAGCCAGCATTGGTTCTAGAGACGGATTGCTAGGAGTTGTCCAGACACACATGTTGTTTTACATTTCTTTTGTACCATTCTAAAGTGATGAATAAACACAATTATCTTCGGCCAACACGGCATTTAATAAATAGACAATTACATTTATTTTTTCTCTCTCTCTTTCCATCCCTCTTCTGGCCATTGTGCTTGCATTTTGCATATCTGTTCCCATGATGACTGTACAACCTATCTGCAAGATGCAGGAGCTGAGGAGAGGGCTGGTGAAAACTTTCTGCATTTTGAATTTTCTACCAGCATTTTCATGAAAAATACAGTTTTTGACAGCAACAAAAATGAAAAACATCATCAAAAATGTTCAGGATTTTTCCATGAGCGCCTGTCGGGGGTGCTCTGCACCTTACAAGAGATACTGAGCACACTAATATCGAATCCAGAATTTCCTCTTGTGTGTTGTGCATGGAGGTTTGAGTGATTATTTGCCCTCTATATCCCCTGTCAATGATTTCATCAAACGATTAACCTTCCTTGCTGGCTTTGTTGACCTACAGCTTCTCAGAGTGAATCTATGCCTTTATACAGACTCTGGAAAGGCGTCCTCTCTGTAAGGATTATGTAATCACAGCAATGTTATTTAACTGCTTCCTGCTGGCAGCTAACTTTCCTGTTGATTCATGGATTTAAATATGGGCCAGAACCCTTGATCCAAGTCCCAGGAATGGATGGCATTTATTCTTCTGACCTGGACTGAGGCCATGGCCAGCAGCTTGAATAAAATGCTGAAAGACACAATCTCTAGCTGGCAAGTACAGCCGGAAATGTCAAATAGCCGACCTTTGGGTCTCTGTGAAGCAGCATTATGGCTGCTGCCTTTTTCAGTTTGTCCTTCGGGACAGACCTGGCATTTGCAACCCAACATGAGGGTGTAAGGAGATAAATAGCAATGTCATGGTGGAGGAAATTGCATCGCAACAGGGTGGTGTCATGCAACTCTATCATATCATGGTGTCATAAAGTTGTCAAAGGTTATCCCACTGCAGCAGTGCTGTAGTGAGGGGAAATCATGTGTTTCAGAAATTTCAATGAGATGCAGATCAGCGCTGTAAAACTGGATGTTCCTGTACGATTTGAGAAGCTTGGCCATGCTATCTGAGACCTTAGATAGGTTTTAGTAAAGAGGTGTCTCAGCAGGGTCACAGCAAGGAAAAGAGGCTGCATAGCCACACTTTTTTCAAACAAGAGAGGAGCCGGGTTTGATTTCAGTGTTGGTCCTTTTTTTTTAAACAGTTTCATCCATCCCTGTTTCACCTGTCTGGTGCCATCCTCTAAAAAGACTTGAAACCTTGCCTCAGTCTGTGTACATCGCACTCACATCTTGAGTCTGGTGCAGGCTAGGAAAAAGTTGACTCAGATTGGCAGAACTGTTTCCCTCTGAAGCACTAAAATATATACATGGCTTTTACTGCACTATAAAATGAGTTGAACATGCTGTTGAGCTAGTGCCTAATTAGTCTGGCACAGCAATTTGCTTTAGGAGAGAAATGCATTCAGGGCATCAGGTCAAAGGATTGCAACTGAAAAGTCCAGAAGGGATAAAGAGTTTAATATCCTTTTTGGTTGTTGTTTTTGTTCTTTTTCTATGTGGATGCTGGTGAGCGGAAGATACAAGGACTGTTTTGTGCTGAACCCAAATGGCCTTTGTAGTGCTGCAGGGAAGGAAGGGGGGATGGGGTGACTTGGAAACACTAATGTAATTGTGGAAGGCAGGGTTGAGGAAAGAGCCTTTTGAAATTCTGAATAAAGCCAAATGAAGTTTCTTGTGCTCGCCTTCATGGCCCTTGGCAATTCTGTTCCACCCTATCTCTTTGCTCTTGTCTCTTATCAGAGAATCAGAGAATATCAGGGTTGGAAGGGACCTCAGGAGGTCATCTAGTCCAACCCCCTGCTCAAAGCAGGACCAATCCCCAACTAAATCATCCCAGCCGGGGCTTTGTCAAGCCTGACCTTAAAAACCTCTAAGGAAGGAGATTCCACCACCTCCCTAGGTAACCCATTCCAGTGCTTCACCACCCTCCTAGTGAAAAAGTTTTTCCTAATATCCAACCTAAACCTCCCCCACTGCAACTTGAGACCATTACTCCTTGTTCTGTCATCTGCTACCACTGAGAACAGTCTAGATCCATCCTCTTTGGAACCCCCTTTCAGGTAGTTGAAAGCAGCTATCAAATCCCCCCTCATTCTTCTCTTCTGCAGACTAAACAATCCCAGTTCCCTCAGCCTCTCCTCATAAGTCATGTGCTCCAGCCCCCTAATCATTTTTGTTGCCCTCCGCTGGACTCTTTCCAATTTTTTCCACATCCTTCTTGTAGTGTGGGGCCCAAAACTGGACACAGTACTCCAGGTGAGACCTCACCAATGTCGAATAGAGGGGAACGATCACGTCCCTCGATCTGCTGGCAATGCCCCTACTTATACAAAGTATAATCATGTCACCCCCTGCTGGACTTGCAGTGATGCTGCCTCTGACCACCCATTCATCTGCTTCTTCCACAATCACTTTTGTATTTTCTTCTACATACCCCTCACACATGGAACTACCTCCCTGAATTAATCCATAAAGCCTCTGCCGTCTCCTTAAAATCCCTCCTTTGGACATGCGTCTGCTGTGATACCTTCAAAAAAAATCAGCCCGCTCACAACGGCTAAGTCGGGTAAACAAACAAACCGAACCAACCAACCTGTGAAATGATTGAGAACCAACAAGTTGTGCACATGGCTGGCCTGTGATATATCACACACATATTACTGTTCCCCGCGTAGGTGCTGGAACTAGGGGGGGCTGGGGGTGGGGGCTACAGCACCCCCTGGCTTGAAGCAGTTTCCATCATATACAGGGTTTATAGTTTGATTCAGTGTCTCTCAGCAGGACCCCCCATGATACAAATTGTTCCAGCACCCCTGGTTCCCCACCTTCTCCATCCCTTCTTCCCTCACATTGATTGCTGCACTCACTTGTTGTGACTTGTCCAAAAGTAGCTTGTCAGTACATCAGGGCCAGGCAATGGGGTCAACATTTTAAATAACAGGAGCCTAAAGTTAGGCTCTTGAATTGATATTTAGGGACGTAAATAAGCGGCCTGGATTTTCAAAATGGCCACGCACCCCTCAGCTCCTCTTGATCTTTCTTCCTATATGT
The DNA here is from genome assembly GCA_003942145.1 of Platysternon megacephalum. Taxonomy (NCBI): domain Eukaryota; kingdom Metazoa; phylum Chordata; order Testudines; family Platysternidae; genus Platysternon; species Platysternon megacephalum. Next base: position 12,958,854 of record QXTE01000014.1, on the reverse strand, counting down.
TTGTACAGCACCTAGCACCGCGGGACTCCAATCCTGAGCAGAGCATTTGTGGGACCCCGCGATACAACTAATAATAATGAACAGTAGTAACCATAGGCCTTAGTAAAGCCTGTGGATAGACTCCGAACACAGTTCCTCCGAGGGTACCTGAAAAGAGAGCATAGTCAAAGACAGCACACCAGGATTCAAAGGCAATTTGATACATTCGTGACCAGAGAATTTAGCCTTTTACAGTATCCCTGTGAGCCAGGAAAGTATTATTATAGGATGAAGAAATTGAGGCACAATGTCTGATGAAAGCCACAGAAGGACTCATTTCCATTGCAGTGATTAAAGGAAGAAGAACAAGAAATAGACAAGTGTTTATTACTAGCGCTCTCTCTCTCCGAATTTTGACACTCGAATGAAAAGTCTGCATCTTTTTAGGTCAACCCTTTGAAACTGGCTGTTGCTTCCCTTCAGAAGGTTGATCCTGTTTCAGTTTTCTACAATCTAGTGACTAGTATCGAGTTGTCTTTATTGTAAATCTTTCACTTGTATTGCTAGACTGAATTAAACGTACAAGTCTAGTCATTTTGGCTTTGGGTTTGGAGGAAGTGCTTAGGCCGAGGATGCCAAACTGATAGGGGTAAGTCCTGAAAGCCAAAGAACAGCGACAGCTTCAGAGCTGACCCCCTGGGAGAACAAATGTGGATTTGTACTCACGGGGCTTTATACCTTAGTGCTTGGCTGGAATATAAAGCAGAAGTTATTGGAGGGATGTTCTTAGTCTGGCTCGACCTCTCCTCTTCAAAGCATCGTGTCAACACGTTGAAGATTCGGACAAGTCAGACCCAGGCAGTGCCAGATCCATCGGCTGATAATGCTGACGCCAGCAGAGAAGGGTCAAATCCATGTGGTTTGACCTTTGTCCCAGCAGGGATTAAATTGATTCTAATTAATAGTCTGGAGAAGAGATGGCTACCTTAGCAGAATTTGTAATGAATTTAAATTGCACCTTCTCATAGGTTAGCCGTGAATTACACCTAATTAACTAAGGGTCCTGCAGGCAGCCACCCTAACGTTGCTACCTTCTTAATTACAGTTTATTGACTACAAGAATAGGAGTATTTGTTGCACCTGTAGCCCATGAAAGCGTATGCTACAATAAATTTGTTCGTCTCTAAGGTGCCACCAGTACTCCTATTCTTTTTGCGGATACAGACTAACATGGCTATTACTCTGAAACCAGTTTATTGACTGTATTGCAACCCTGTGCTAACCTGAGCGATTCATGCTTTTTAACTTTGCCTGAGCAAATGCCTAAGAACTGCCCTTGTGGCGAGAAAAAGACATTTGAAAACCGAAATGCTCTCAGTTACACACACAAAGTGCTGCTAAGTCAGCTGAGTGGCGCCTCTATAGCTAAAAGCAGAATTTGGTTCACACTCTGTCACCTGTGGCCATTGTACATTTAAGGAGGGGTTGTGTGTGGAGGGGGTGTTAATATTGCATTGTGCTTTGTGGGGGTATGAACTTACTGCTCAGAAATGGATCTGGACTGTGACAGCCCTGTCAGCGGAAGGCCCCTTTTTAGCAAAGCAGGTACAGCGTAGGCAGGGCTTGTGGCAAGCGTAATGCCACACTGTTTCTGTTTCAACCTTGACCTGGATGAGACCACCTGTGTAGGGATGTGAAGGAGGTAGCTCAGGCTCTAGGGCCCATTCAGTCCACGATATTTCCCTGGCCAACTTGGGGGACCAATTAGCACCATTGTGTTATATGCACATTTTCCCATTAGGTACTGGACTGAAACCATTAACTTACTTTACGCAGTCCACTGAATACCAGCGTCAGATGGTAACAACTTTCAAATCCTAACAAAACTGCATTTCAGAACTTATGGGGTATCCTTCCTCAGCAGTAAAACACAGTATTGCCAACCCCTGCTGTTCAGAAAACATGCATCGGTCCTCAAAACATCACGAGATTTAAAATAAATTAATACAACTGGGCTCTTTGTATTAACCTTGTGGTTTCTGAATCTTTGGGGTACACTTGGGTCACGTTTCATTGTTTTCTTCGCAGCCATGAGGGCTAGAAACATACTTTTAAATGAGAGACAAGATTCTCAGGTAATCATTTGACTCCAGGAGCTGGGGCTCTAAGAAAAACACCAAATCATAGAAGGGCAGGGCAGGAAGGGACCTGGAAAAGTCGTCACATCCAGCCCCCTGCACTTTTCCAGGACCAAACAAACCTAGACCATCTCTGAGAGGTGTTTGTCCAACGTGTTCTTAAAGATCTTCAATGATCAGGATTCCACAATCTCCCTTGGAAGCCTCTTTCAGTGCTTAAAGTTTTTCTAAATTTCCCTTGCTGTAAATTAAGCCCATGACTTCTTGTCCTACCTTCAGTAGACATAGAGAACAATTGATCACCGTCCTCTTTATAACAGCCCTTCACATATTCCCTCTCAGCTAACGGTTCTGAGATTACTTCAGCTAGTTCTGTAAGTACCCTAGAATCAATTTCATCAGGCCCTGCTGATTTAAATACACCTAGCTAAATATTCATTTAAACTGTTCTTTCCTGTTTTGGCTTGTGTTGCTTCCCTCTTGTCGTTAATATTAATTGTGTTGAGTATCTGGTCACATTAACCTTTTTAATGAAGACTGATGTGAAATAGGCATTAAATACCTAAGCCTGATGGCAGAGCACTCTCCTGTCAACCCCAGTACTCCAGCTCTCCGAGAAGAGTAAGGGAAGTCAACTGGAGAGCGTCTCCCATCAATGTAGCGTAGTGAAGACACCGCAGTAAGTCGACCTAAGCTATGTTGACTCCAGCTACGTTATTCTCATAGCTGGAGTAGTGTAACTTAGATCGACTTACCCCCATTAATGAAGACAAGCCCTTAGACTTCCTGATTTTTGTCCCTACATGCTTGTACTAGTCTTTTGTGTTCTTCCTTAGCAATTTGTCTATATTTCCGCTTTTTGTAGATTTTCTTCTTAGTTTTCAGGTCCTTAAACAGCTCCTGATGGAGCCATATTAGCCTCTTACCTATTCATCCTATCTTTCCTTCTCATCAGGATAGTTTTCAGTTGTGCCTTTAATATTGACTCCCAGAGAAACTGTCAGCTCTCCTGAACGCCGTTTTCCCCTAGATTTTTCTTCCGATGAGACCTTACCTTCCAGTTCTCCGAGTCTGCTCATGTCTGGTTTTTTGAAACATTACCACAGAAGATTAAAATCATGAGGTTTGGCAACATTGAGCATGAAGAGGCTGCACTATTCACGTTTCCCTCCTCTTCTAGGGAATGGGCAGTTTTGTCACTAAAGCTCAATAACAAAAAACAGATGGTTAGACCTTTCCAGCGTGACGTTTAAATTAGTGTTTTTCTTGGATCTGTGATTTTTGACCTCCTTGCTAATAGTAAACAGAGACACCAACCCCTGTGATTAGAATATTCACTGAGTGAGATTTGGCGCTCTTAAACTTTGGGGCGGGACCGGGAAATGCTGAGATCCAGTTTTAACAACTTGGCACTGTGTTGAATACGAACTCACTAACTTCCCTGCTCCCTGCAAAAAATCATTTAACGAAGGGAACAAAACTCCAGGTTGTTGCCTGAAATGAAGAATTCGTGCTGCCAAATGAAATGTTGAAAGGAGTCGTCCCGTCCCCCCCTCCCTTCCCCCCGACGAGGCAAAGAAACATTCAATAGTTCACTGCAGTTCACTTGGTATAAATATTTCTTTCCCTAGGCCACAGGAGTATGAGACTAGCTCCTGCCACATTGAAGCAAGAGCATTTCCAAGAACCTTGTGAAACTCGGGCTCCCAGCATCTCTGAATCAGGTTGCTCAGTTTTAGGTTGCAGGATGTGATGTCTGTGCAAAATTGCACAACCCTCTTTTCTTGCCCTTTTATTTTAATCCAAACACATCAGCGATTATCCTGTGTTTGCTTGACTGTGTGGTTTATGGGGAGAGGAAGTTTGCCTCCTTAGAAGCAAAGGGGCTGACTATCAAAGGGGCTCTGCAGGGTTTATATGTAACAGTTGCAGATTGGTGTTTGACACCTTTGGCTCTGTGTGCGTGGGGGGGCGAGGGGGGGGGCGAGTTGGCACCTTGCATCTCATTTACAGCCCAGGGTTCATCAGCAGGTCAGCCAGCGCTTAATGACATCATTACACTTGTTTACCACTCACACAGAGGAAGTGCTGTACTGATGATGGGCTTTGACCACCATCAGCATCATTTATTTTTTTTCAACCCCAGCAATTTTTTGCAGAACCAGAAGCATAGTAAGGAAGTGTCCTAACACGAAAGGGATTTAAGTCTCTGTTCCTGATTAGGAGTTCAAAGGAAAAACAAGAGTCAGAGAATTCCTAGCATTCGGAATGTAATATTTCAAGAGCAGTACTTCATATTGCCTTTAAAACCCCAGGTGTCAGATCCACATGCCAGCTATGCCGTGTAAACGTCACTGAAGACAACCGATTTACTCTGGATTTATTCTGGTGTAACAGAGATCTTCTAGTGGTTAAAATCAGCGTAGATGCAGTTAACAAAGTTTAAAATAAGATTTTGTGTTCTTAATTCACGGATTTAGGCCAATTTAGGCTGCTAAATCCATATTTAGGCTCCTAATGGTCTGACTGTCAAAGCTGATGAGCATCCAGAATTTCCCACTGAAGTCAATGGGAACAGCTGTTGCTCAGTCCTGTTGAAAATCTAATTTTTAAACACCAAGTTCAGTGAGTGAATTGATTGTGTCTGATGTTAATGAGTAAGAGCCAGCCTTTCAAACAGCAATTTAGTACATGGCCACCTCGTGCGTGCGCACACCCTCATTCACGGGCAGATATCACCTCTGAAAATCTTTCCACAAATGCCTCAACTGCTTAAACTGGTGAAGAGAAATTAAGTGTTCTGATCTTGTTTCACTCCAGTGTAAATCTGAAGTCACGCTAACTTCATTCGCTCTTAATTTAAATGGGTGTAGTGGAGAGAAAAATCTGGCCATGTCTATGGATGTGGCCTCCTTCAAGGGATGCAGACAATTAGCTTTAGGGCCAACTGTGGCTTTCCACACTTCTACAGTAAGCAACTACCCCCACATACTTTTAAGGTGGATCCTGACGGCCATCATGGCCAGTGGGAGCTCCTGGCAGCGTGGCTTCTACGGAGCTGCTCTCTGACAGGGTGTTGTGGGGGTGGGGGGTAACCCTACCAGGGGCACGGTCTCCAGAGCCAGTGCTGAGCCTGGGGCCTCCACACAGATGACCGACCTCCTAGTGCTCCCCTGAGATCTGGATTCTGCGTTTATCTTGAAGGATCTGCAGCGTTTGTGAAAGCGCTTCCACTGCCTATTCTGTAGGGGAAGGGCAAATCACCCCTGCCCCTTCCAACAAACAGATCACAACTTAACTCCACCACGGGATCCTTATGGACTATTCCTTCCCTCTTACCCCTCTCCTGTGTGCTTTGCTATGGCAGAGAGCAGTCCAGCCCCATGTAATACTCTGGTTTCTACCCCTTTCACCTGTTGTGTTAATTGCAATGGAATAAGTGAGCCCAGAGAATCAAAGGCAGCGACATGATTTTGTCACTGTACAAAACTAAACAGTTAAACGTGGTTTGGGGTTTCAGGTACCGAGAGATCAGCCTGCTTAGTCCCAAGGCCACAAGTACCATTAAGAATCTTTATAATCTCTTGTTAAAGATACAGAAAAAGAGTTAAAGCATTTAAAATGTAAAGTATTAAAGCAGGTTTTTATTTTAACAATATCCCTTATTCCCTTTCACTTTAGCTGTCGAGAGATTTTTGCTAGGAAACCTGTCTGTTTGACAAGCTTTACAATGATGATAACTGCCCGTTTTGGGAAAAAGAGAAGTTAGTTCTGTGGTCTGGAGCTGTTGCTAAAGTTTGATTCTGCTTCCTTGAAGACCGAACAAAACAAACTCATAAAAGGGGAGAGAAAAGAACAGCAATGCTGCAAAATGCAGCTTTTGTCTTGGGTGTTGACTTTTACTGCAACCTCACCGCTGGGGAAACAAGGGCAAAGCACCTGGTCTTATCAACTGCTCTGTGACTAGCAAAGGTGTACCAGTGTCAGGGCATTGCTGTTAGCTGCCTCGCTGCTGGTGGGTTCACAAAGATTGCAAAAGATGCAATCTTGGACAGCTAAGCCAGACTCTTATTAAACTAAAGGGAATAGGAAAGAGAATGAACAAGGTGGGTAAGGAAGAGGCCAGGTTAGGGAGGGAGTGCGAGTTGGAACCCCAGTGTCCCATTCCAGGTGCTATTCAGGATTTAGCCAAAGGTGCTGGAAGTGGTGATGTCATCCGTTCCCTCTCTCTGGCCTAGTCTGGTCAGGGCATTTCTCAAGATCAGAGCTATGGGGGCCTAACGGTGTCATGGTGGATCCTGGGGTCCCAATAGATTGGGGGGGGGTGGCAGCCATGATAGTAAAACTCATTCCTTCTAGTCCACCCATACCCCTGTGGTTTGATCCTCTCCATTGGGGGGGGGGCATTAAGGACCCCAAAAAGGTGTGATGGGCAAAATAGGGCATCGCTCATTAGTTTGTCCAACAATTAGGCCTACTTTCCAACACATCCATTTTGGTCAATTAATTTCCACTTGCAATCTCTTGTTCCTTGCCAGTGATGATTTCATCAGGGTCCTTGGATGGTATTGGTAGACCATTTTGTTTGAACTAATCCAGTCTTTCTGTCTCCCTTTTGTATGTTTTTCTATCACCATTTATTGCTATAGATGATATAACATTATGAATTTACACCCACTTTTCAATAATTGATCTCACAGTTGCGATAGGCCTGCTAGATCGCAATTATTACAACGCACCCCACTAAAGTCAATGGACTAAATTCTGGTCTCCGCTACACTAGTGTGAAATCAGAGCATCTCCCATTATATCTGGAGTGACATCAGTGCAAATCTAGAGTAAGTGAGAGTTTGGCCCCATGTGGTTGCATAAGGTGTAAATCAGGGCATAATTTGGCCCTACTCTTTAATTCCCCTCCCGCCCCCCAAAAGTCTACTTTAAAATTACTCAGTGTTCCCTCAGTAGCCTCATGGGTAAATAGTCTCTTTGAGAAAGGACTCTCTTCCTGTGCGTGTGGACAGTGCCTACACATTGTAGACCCTAGTGGAATGCAAGTAAACAATAATGAATAACTGATCGCAGTGTTAGAAATTTGTTCCTCCTAAATTTTTCTCTGTTTGTTTTGTTTCAGGCCATTGCTCCTAGTTATACTTTCCTCTCCTTTGAGACCTGAAATCGTCTCCTTTTTTTTCCTTGTCATTCCCTCTCATGTATTTAAAGATGGTTATCATATCCCACCTTGTCTTTCCTCTGAGCTGTATAAATTCCTTTCGGCTCTCCTCATAGGTCAGAGCCTCTAATCCATTTATCGTTTTGTCACCCTTCTTTGGAGTCTTCCATTGTGAAGGTGCAATAAAATGCAAAATCCCCTGGATAGCAATGAAGCCAGAAGGCTGCATCTTGGCAGTACCTGGCAACAATACCGTGCAAATCCCAGCTCCAGTTCACAGAACAGCATTCACAGATTGGCTGTCAAAGTTTAGACACATCCTAGTATCTGAGGATTAATTCATCTGCCTTTTTTACTATATCACCTGGTTGGCGTACAGTTCTTATAAAACTCTTCCCCGATTTCTCCATATTGTCCACACAAAAATAAATAGAACACTGATAAAATATCAATAACATTTTAATTTAAAACAACTTAAAATTGAAGAAAATTCTAAATTAAACCGAACATCCTTTTTTGGTCTGTATATTGCAGTCAACCTAAATTTTGGGTGGAAAGCATCACAACTTGAATTAAAGGGTCCAATCCGGGGAGGTTCTGAGCATTTCCTGGGAAGGGCTAAGTGTCCTCAACTCATCCCTCAAGTGTAACTTCAGTAGACGGTGAGAGCAGTTAGCTCCTCTGTAGGATCAAGCCCAAAATCAGTAACAGAGTGGGGTGAATACTAGGGGGAAATGTTACACAAATGTACATGCAAATTCCTAAACAAATCCCTCCAGTTGTGTTTGTGCCACCCCCTTTTTTTATTCTTTCCACAGACATTGTTTGTTTTCTCTGCACCAGTTTTATAGCTTGCATGTTCAAATGCTCATTCCCTTTCCATTAGCAGTCACACCGGAAACCTGATTTTAAGAGTTACGCTCATCTAGTCAGGTGACTTACGTGACCAGTTAGTACCTTTGAATTTCACATTTCCCTTCACCCTAACAATTGGCACTCTTACAGAATAAATGGGCAGCCTGAACTCTGCCTTTTCTTGCTTTATGAAAATAAATGGTCTACCCTTAATGTCAGTGTAACTTTTTGTTGTTGTTGCAGTTAATGCATAAGCCTGTTGCATCCATGTTTTAACCTGTGATGCGTTATGTTCTGTGGGATCCTATTACCCTGGGAGGTATGAGCAGTCACAGTCATAATAATAATTAATCATGCTGAATTCAGAAGAAAGTGTGCAAAAGGGCACTGTTCAGTATATTGATGTTGGAGCAAATCATTTTCCCAAGCAGACCCAATAACGTTTGACGCTCTTTTTAGCTCTTTGTTCATTGGCTTTTCCCTGATCCCAGTCTGCTACAGTAGTGCTTTCTGCACCTGCGGGTTTTATCTCCACACAATGTCCTGAGCTCTCTGCGGAAATTTTTATATGAATGTGGGTTAGTGGTAGGGGTAAAAGTAAGTTAAAGGACTTACCGGTACGCCAGAATCCTGGGCAGGGGCAGGGCCTCAACCGGAAGAGGCGTGGCCTCAACCAGAAGAGGCGGGGCCTTTAACTCAAGATTTAAAGGGCCAGGGGCTCCGGCCGCTACAGGGAGCCCTGGACCTTTGAAAGCACCACCCAAGCCCCGCTACCAGAGCCCCGGGGTAGTGGCGGCTGGGCTCCGGTGGCAATTTAAAGGGTCCGGGGCTCCGGTCGCTGCAGGGAGCTCTGGACCTTTTAAAGCACCACCCAAGCCCCGCTACCAGAGCCCCGGGGTAGTGGCGGCAGGGCTCCGGCGGCAATTTAAAGGGCCAGGGGCTCCGGTCGCTGCAGGGAGCCCTGGACCTTTTAAATCGCCAGCCTGGGGAAGCTGCTCCGGTTCAGCACAGCGTACCAGCCCGTACCAGCTTACTTTCACCTCTGGCTAGGGGCCTGTCTTGCAGAGTGGATGGAGAGGGCTGCTGTGTAGCAGTTTGATGATTTTTTTAAACTCTTTATGTAGGAACCTTTAACCGGTTTACAGATCTTTGCCATGAAAATATCAGAGACAATACACTAATCATTACAACAGTGAGCTTTGGTTGAAAGGAACATTAGACAGTAATATAATCCTCAGACATGTCTATTTACCAGGGTGTTACAAATGTACAGAGTGAGCATCTTTACACGACCCGGGACACGTCACTTCAAGCGATTTTTATTAAATCGAGGGAAATCTCTGGTTGCGCATATTAGACATGCCAGGTTTGTTAAGCAAATATTAACAGTAAAAAAAAAATGTGGACAGGACACAGCAATTATTTTGCCGAGATGGCGCATTGTATTTCTGTCACTAGACGTTTTCAAAGCGGTTCTACCAATAAATACAGTTTTAAACCGAATTCCCCACAAATGTGCCCCTCCCCTTTGCTTTTGACTCGTTGCAGGCAGAGAATTTTCTGACTGGATGGTGCTTTGGGTACTTTCATTTCCCAGAGCAGAGGCAAGTTCTAGCACATTGTGCGGCAGAAACTGGCTGTTAAAAAGCTGTCATTTCTTCCCCCCCCCCGAAATGCCTCCATGAACCTTTGCAGTGTGGCAGCTTGTGGCCACTTGGTGCTTTTGTTGGCACGGTGCACTCCAGTTGACCCTGTCCCAGCGTTAATAGGATTGTAAAGGCTGACTCCTGCGTGACCTCTTCTTGCAAACAACCCACCCTTCCTCTTCCTCCACTGTTCTATACAACAGCGCTGAGAAGTGTTGCTCCCCATGCAATCTGCAGTTGCCGTTTATGTTACAGACAAAAGCGACTGGAAAAACCACTGAAGAGAAATCAGCATGGGGCCACCTGTCCTCACACCCCTGATAGGTGAACAAATGCCCTCTGTTCTCACAAAGTGGAGGGAAATGATCTTAAATTCCAGTATGCAGACAGAAAATCAAAGTGTTCTTTCCCATATAGCGAGGCAGGCCTCCATTGATCCAGCTTTACTGGGAGCAGGTGTCTGCATATTACTCCTGGTTTTCAGTTGCTTCTCTCCATCCCCTTTCCTTCCCTGTGGGGAAAAGAGGGGTACATTTGACACCTGGAATCTGGGTTGCATTTAAATGAATAACATAACAACGCCCACCAGTGATTTTTAACACAATTCTTTGGGTTTTGGGAAGTCAAAATTTACAATAGAAAAGCCAGAGATTCACTTGGAGGAACAAAACAGAGCAAACCTCGTTTATTTAATTTACATGACTGAGAACGACTGGGGCTGATGCTCAGGTTTGGCCAGGCTGCACCGAGGACAGGAGGATGCTTTAGGCCATTTTTGAGGCACTGCCCCCTGATAAGATAGAGCAGCCTCAAAGGTCAGGTTAGAAACCCAAAAATGCTCTGGCCTTTTCTCCCTGGCCACATTGCCTGTTACAGGGGATGGTGGAGAGCCAGTGCACCAACTCCACACCAACCACGGATTTCCTGCATCCTGGTTGAATTCCCCAACTGGCCGTGTCCGCTCTGTACCAATGGAGCCGCACAAGGGTTCCTATTACAATAGGATGCGGACCCCATTATTTGCTATCTGTTAAGTGCTGACGGTGTGTTTGCTGCTTTCCAAGGCCAGACACTAAGGACAGTCCCTGCTATGCAGCGTTTGCTGTCTAAAAGAACCTTTATATTTAAACTTTGGGGGTCAGGTCCATAGGTGGTGTAAATCACCAGCGCTCCCCTGAAGTCAAGGGAGAAATGCCAGTTTACTCCAGCTGAGGATCTGACCCCTGGCCTCCAGATGTGAAAGACTTCTTCGGAGAGGATGGAAACTTCAAATACGTTTGATGTTCATACACCAGCTGGAGGAAAGGAACATTTGTGATGGAGGAAGATGACTTTGGCTGGGCTCGGTGATGGATTGCAACTGTGCTGCAGGAGTGCACCTGGCTGCAGCCAGAGCCTCCGGAGATGGAGAGTGCAGGGAAAAGAAGGTTTTTGTTTTATTTTGTTCTTTCCTGTCTGGAAGAAGAGGAAACTGGGAAAGGGCAAAAGCAAGGACTTCAGAGAGGAGGAACCTCAGCGTCAGAGTCCTGGAGCAACATTAACTCAGCGTTTTCTGAAGATACCATGGACTGCTCTCCTACTCAATTGTCCATGAGCTCAATAGCTAAAACTGAACACTAGATTCTGATCTCACATAGGGCCCAGCTGTGCTCCAACTGACATCAATGGCAAAACGACCATTAACCTCAATGGGAGTGAGATCAAATCCTTTTCTCCAGTATAAATCCAGCATATCTCTGCTCACCTCAGTAGTTACTCTGCATTTACTCCGTTGTAACTGAAAGCACCTCCTGGCCTTGCGAGTACAGGAGGCTTCTCATTTTATGGCAGTCCGATGGACGCCTTTCATAGTCTTTATTGACCTTTATTCTTCATAGCTCAGCAAATGTTCCCACCTGACATGGCAACAATGCCTTGCTCTGTGGCAGTCAGGGAACTGGTGCATGGTGGACTAGCCTCAGTGCTTTGTGTAAAACATTTGTGCTAATTCTGTTTGTTTGCCCCCACGCCCCTCAAACAATAAATCTGTATTTTAGCTTTGCAGGTATGGCTCAATTTACCCCTTGTATGTCACAAAGCATTAGGGGCTGTGTTTATCAAAGGAACCTAAACACTACGGCACCCACAGGCTGTTGAAATTCAATAGGGGTTTAACACCTTAGTCTCCTTTGCAATACCCAGCCGTAAGCATTGCACCCTTCTATAACTCCAAACCCGTGTTTCAGTTCTTATATATTCTCTTCCATAACTCTGTCTCTAACGTTTGTTTTTCTTCCTCAATTTAGCCTTCCACTCAAGACTTTGGACCTGACGCTGCTCACTCTGACCAGTGTAAATCCAGAACTCCGCTGATGTCCGTTGAGTTAGCCCAGTGTCAAAATATGTCTATGTGAGAGCAGAGTCAGGCCCTTTAATGGCAGGGTGTCCTCATTCCCCTTCACGGAGGTGTTCCCAGTAGAATGTAGCAGACCTCTGTGTGATATTTAAATTCAACAACACTTAGGCTCCCCCGGGCTTTAACATCACCGAGGTAGCATGTTCTAACATACAACTTCCCTGGGCTTGACTGGAGCGAGTATGTTAGGTCGAGCTAGCTAATGTGATCCAACGTCAGACCTTGAAATCCTCGTCTAGAAAAGCCTGTGTGTGAAGTGGCTAACTCAGGGCTACCCTCTTACCCCTCTCGGTCCCCCTATACCCATATTTGTCCCTTTCCACCCCACCCCCTGCACTTTTGATTGCTTTCCAATCTAGGAACTGGCAGGATTTGGCCATTGCTCTGCTTTGTTTGCGTACAGCTATAAGTGTATAGTGGGGGTACTGAGAGCCATTAAACAAAACTGTAAACGATGGAAACCACTTCAAACCGGGGTGCTGCCGCACCCCTAGTTCCAGCACCTGTGCTTACAGTTCATACAGATTTCACCAAGGGGCTGGGTTGAGTATTTTGATCTACGCCAGGCATCAAAAGGTTCTTTTTTTTTCTCTTTAAAGCAAAGGCTGACTTTTCACTCTGAACAGCCACACCTCCCACTCTGCCTGTAATCAGGTCTTTAGCATGCCTCGCCTGTGAAGGACTCCTGAACTGACTTGTCTGCATTCACCCAGAGGGCAAGGGAGTGGAAGGGGTGGGGGAGAAAATCCCTACAACATCAAAACCAAAATACGTTAATGGTTTTCAGGCTGTGGGGGCTTATGGCACCCTGAGTTCAGGATGCCAAAAACTCTCCCAGGATATAGGATATACTGAAATGTGTGTCTTTGGGAGGCTAATTCTGAGGGGTGAGTGCCAGGGCTCTGCAGATATCCGGGGATAAGACTGAAATACTTCTCTGGATTATCTGCACTTTGTCCTTCCTAAAACCACGCAGCAGCTTTCAGTACTGGGAACACAAAGGGTCTCTGTTTAAACATGAGTAACAGCCTGGGCAAGTGGAAATGCCAGCTCAAACAGAGCGACTTTTGTTTCTCTGACAGAGGAAGGAGGTTGAGAGGGGCCAAAATGTGTTATCCTACCACCCCCTCCCTCCCCCCGGAATATCTCTAGTAATCTGTGGCTAGGAGATGCTGTGGTTTCTTTTGATTTGTGAGGATAGCAGTAATGAGATCAAGGTGGGAAGGGCTCTGATATCTGTATATAAACACCTTTATTCCCAGAGTGTCTTCAAACTGATCTACAAACACGATTGCTTCATCCATCCTGAAATGCTACCCACTTTTGGGATGGAACTCTGTGTCTGTTAACCATTGCAGAGAATTGAGTTGCTCTGATCTATTCAAACACGCCCTGACTAATATAGAGTGAGTAGCATGGAGTGGGAGACGTTCTCTCTCAAAATTATTTCAGCTATCGACTCTTTTCCTGCCCTTATTTAGTGAACGTATAGCTTCCCTAAATATTAGGGCCAAATTCATCACCGCTGACATAATAAAAGGGTGACCGTTCTCTGGTGTTGTCCCAGTTTGTGCCAGCAATGCATCTGGGCTGTAGATTAAATAGCTTTGCCAATGCTCTCCTATGACTGTAAAAACCCCTGTAATCGATATCTAAAGGTCTGGGGTTATAGATCTCCCCTGCAGAAATGTATCTTTCTCGTGCTGTCTCTCTACTTCTTTTAAAAATACACCGTTTTCAGGCTCTCTTCCTCACTCCTGTAAAATCTCATGCTATTCTTGCTCTGCCTTCGGTTATGTGACATCGCCCTGGAGGACACCTGAAAGCTGTGAATAAGCCATAGGACACCTTTATGACATCACTGGCCAAAGGGTCCTCCCCACGCCTGATGGACCAAATATAGCTCACATTGTTCTGCGGTGTGTAACAGCAATCTCCAGCTGCCTTTCTCTTTGATACAGAGATGCAATCAAAACCTGCCTGGAGCAGGTCGTGCTGGGGCCTCCATGGGTCTCCTATCTGTGTTCAGGACGGTGGGAGCTGATAATCTGCACCAGTTTATACAAATCCCTCATGCTATGGAAGCCAACAGCAGAACTCCCATTGACTTGTTTGATGGGGGAAGGTTAGGATTTAAGCCTGGGGGCGTTAAGCTCCTGGCAAAAAGCCAGCACAGGCCTCTATGGGACATTCCTGCCTTAGAATAACGGCAGCTAGACACCTTCTGGCATCCCGGGGGCATGTCTCGTTAGCACCCTAAAGTTCAGAGTTAAAGATTCCTAAGAGTCCAACGCTGTCTGCTGAGCCTGCCGCTCTGGCTAGAATGATTCTCCTAAGGCCAGATAAGGAGCTCAGTGATTTGCCAGAGAGGGGAAGATAAAGTGATAGGGCTTGTTTTGCAAACCAAACCTGAGAATCAATCCTGGGGAAATGTGCAGTGATCTGAGAGGTCGCAGCCATTAGCTACTTTTAAAGTTCCTGTGCCATCATAAATCTCCCAATATTTCATGTGTCCGCTAGCAGGAAGAATCCCTCCACCACCACCAGCTGGTAGGCTAAGCGATTGCTTTCACATTCCACCTGCCTCCCTGACTGCCAACCACTGGGGTCACCCAGAGGTAACCACAGGGCAGGAAGCCTCTGTGAGCAGCCCTGCCACAGCGGGGATTAACCGCCTCACTGGGCCGCTGCCCTCAACAATTTTCTGGTCAGTAACTTTTTGAAAGGAGAGCGTGTCTTGTGCCGTAGGGAGGGGGCGGGAGTGGGTGGGGAGAGAAGACACGGTGGCTGGATTCTTTCCAGGGTGGGAAACCATCTGTCCAATAACTTCTTCATGACAGAGATTAAATTTTCCTTTCCTCCCCTCTCCACGTCCAAACCCATGAATGGATGGCTATGCAACATCCTGACATGCCATGTAATAAGGAACAGTGTCTCTCTGTCTCCTTCCCCACTACATCTCTCTTTCTAAGGCAGGAATTCCTGGCACCGTGAGGATTCCCCTCTCTAGCTTTTAGCTGCCAACTTAGTAACTAGTTTGGGACAAAAGGCTTAAATTTTAATACTGGTGCCCAAACTGGAATCCCAGATCCAAAAACCTCAGAACTTTGGAGCATTCAAAGTCCAAATCCCCCCTCTGCATTTTGCAAATGCCTCCTATCTTTAAAATGGGCCGTTCCCTGAACTCCAGATCCAGACACCTTTCAAGTTTAGGGTGTTAAAAAGCTACATATACCTCTACCTCGATATAACATACACCTCTACCTCGATATACCTCGGGAGCCAAAACATCTTACCGCGTTATAGGTGAAACCGCGTTATATCAAACTTGCTTTGATCCATCGGAGTGTGTAGCCCCACCCCCCCGGAGCACTGCTTTACCGCGTTATATCTGAATTCGTGTTATATCGGGTCGTGTTATATCGAGGTAGAGGTGTACATGCTCTTTGCAATAAGATAAACCTGACTGAACTCTCTTAAGGCTGACTTTAAGCATAAGGTACGATGACAGTTGCTTAGAGTGCCACGTCTGAAGGAGTGTCAGAGTAGTGCAGAGAGCACCATGTTTGCTCATCTACAGACCATCTGCAAAACACAGGCAGGGGTTCTGACACTTAACAGTGAGAGCCCAGGAAAGGGCTTATTTGGAAGCAGTTGGGGCACCCAAGACCACCTGTGACTCTCAATCCCTCTGTGGCTAGTCGTGATATGATATGATGCAACCTCACCAAGGCGGTCAACAGAAAACGTCAAGCTGCAAATGCGTTAAGGTGGCTTGAATTCAGAAGAGTCCGGCTCCTATGAGCAGGGTGGTGCAAACACTCCTTGGGAAAGGACAATGGAGAAGCCACCAGGAAAAAAACAATAATGGGACTGAAACTATTACACCATCGGAGAGGAGGAAAAAGAAGTAATGACATCTACTGGCCACAACCCACTGTGGTGATGGAGTTCAGGAGCAATGGATAGTACTGCAGGTCTCAGGTTGCAACAGCAGTTGAAAGTCTGCTGGTGCTTTGGCTCGGGAAAAGGTTTCTGTCCCTTCTCAGCCCCTGTCCAAAACCCTGTCAGGATTTGAGCTCTAAAGAGGGAGAGACGCAGGACAAATAGGGATGCGCCAACTCAGCCTTTTGGCCAAACGTCAGACAGAGACTGGTCTTGTGAGAGTATTCAGCCTGGTTTCTAGACCAAAGACGTTTTGGCTAGACATAGAAGTGAAGCATTTTGAGTTTTGCCCATCACTAAAACCAGCAAAAATGGCAGTAGGAAGGTTGGTCTTGTAGCCATTACTTTTCTCCTCCACAAAGGCTAACACACACTGAGTCTGGGCAGTGCCATGGACAGGGAAAACTAAAGGAAGAGGAGCGGGAGCTGTGGCAGGGGTACCACACCCCACCCAATACCTCCAGAACAGCCCACATTTTGATGGAGTCATCTTGCAAGACTAGCCACAAGCTATTTAAGGTCCCAAAATAGCCATTATTGGCTTACAAAATGTTACCATCTCCCACACATGCACCATAATGTGATGGCACGCTCGTCCCCTGCTCGTGCAGTTCTTCACAATGTATTTCCTGACATCATTATTTGTAAGTTTGTCCCCATTTGACTCATACAGATGGCAATGCTGACAAGCAGAATGGAAATGGAGAGAGAAATCTGTTTCCTGTTATCTATTGGTCGCGTGATAGCCCAGACAGCTGGAGAGGATAGGTCATTTTCTTGCCTTGTCTGGTTCCCCCTGTCTGGTTCACTCTCTCTCTCCGCCTCTTCAGTTTGTCGATTTACCGTACTTTTTCACCAGTTGCATCGCTGGGCATGAAGTGGTGAAAAAGGCGGGAAGGGATAGCTCAGTGGTTTGAGCATTGGCCTGCTAAACCCAGGGTTGTGAGTTCAATCCTTGAGGGGGCAACTTAGGGATCTGGGGCAAAATTGGTGCTGCTAGTGAAGGCAGGGGACTCGACTCAATGACCCTTCGGGGTCCCTTCCAGCTCTATGAGATAGACCTATCTCCATATATTATTATATTATGAACTTGGCAGTCCCCATGCAAACAACAGGCTAACCTCCCCATGACTGAAAATGCATAATTCCAGAGATTTGTGCCTGATGCCTTCATAAGCAGCCACCAGTGTTGTATTTTGTTTCCCCCTTTATACATAAGTGAGAGAGGCCCAGAGAATTTTATATTATCCCTTTTATATTTCATCACTCCCTCTGTGGTCACACTGTTCCTCCCCCTCCACCCTTTTAAAAATACATCTTCAACGGTAAGTTAAAATCTTGTGAAATTTCACACATTCTGACTTTCTCTGCGAGTCTACAGAGCAGACATTGGAAGTGACGCCCAGTCACGCTGGGAATACAAGATGACACTGAACACAGGCTAACTTCAGATTTGCAAGCTTGGTGGAGGTGGTGGGGATTATTGGGATAGGGTGAAACATAGAGACCTGCAAGCACAGGTTTGTCAAGCCTAGCTTTTAAACAGGTGGCATTTAAGCAGGGGGCTGCTGGGCTGGCTAGGAGAGCATTCTACACGCTGCCATTTATTTGTTCAGACTTTTGGCCGTAGTGGATATTTTCTTGAAGAATTTTAAAGTTGGAGACCTATTTCTCCTTGCCCACAACCTCCTCTGTGAGCCAAGGTTTCCAGCAAAATGACTCTGGCCCAATGTCGCCTGCTCGAAAAGCTCTATGCATCCTATCCCCCGTGCATCGTACTGAAGTTCTGCTTCTTTACTTTCCTCCCGAGTTTTGTCCTGAGACAACCCCAGTGAAATGTGAGTGTCTGCCCACTTAGCTTTATCATTGCATATCACAGCAAGACCGTACGCAGTATGTTTCTTCTCAGAGCAGCTTCGAAATAGGGTTAACTAGAGAGATTTGCATTTTTGTATCTTCTGGTTACGCCTTTGGAACAAATGGGTGTGAAAGAGAAAGACAGGCAGCCTCGGTGCTTGAACTACCTTCGAACCAGCTCTTTGATTGTGAAGCCAAATGGAGCACAGTCAACAAACCTCCGAAGAGACAATGGTCTCTTCAGAAGCTCCTTTACATCTCTAGATGTATATGCCTTTCTGGGTGTGTGTCTAAATAGAGATACATAAAGACTCCAGTGGTTTAAAGAACAGCATTTGTTTTAAATTTAACCCATTAAGGAAGTTGGCTGGAACCCAGGTACACTCAATTTTTATCCATGTTCGACTGCACTTCAACTGTCCTTTGTGCTGCCAGTGTAAATAAGAATCAAGCCCTGTGCTGATAATGAAGTGGCTCATCTTGTCCAGCGAGGAAACTTTCCTCAAGAGCTTTATTGTGCTCAGGGAATGCTGAATGCCCTGTCGTCTTGTGCTGTCATCCAGTTGACTCTGGGGGGTTGCGTTACGGGCAGTTATGTAATTCGGTCTCTGGACCTTTTTGTCTTTCAGCACTCGGTTACCCAAAAGTCAAAGGTCGCTAAAATCCTAAAGATGAAATGTACTACTACTTTAACCCCTTTAAAAAAAAAAAAAATACCAATCAGTTCACACTACAGGTCTGTCTCATCTTACGCTGGGGTTACGTTCCGCGGTCAGCGCGTAAAGCGAAAACCGCGTATAGTCAAAATTCCATTGACTGTAATGGCAGGCGGAATGGCCCGCACTACAGAAACAGTATTTAAATTATTTTCTCTTTTTTGTTGTTGTTTGTTTTTGCCGACCGCGTAAAGCTGAATTCGCGCATGTTAAATGCGCGTAAGATGAGACAGACCTGTAATCATCCCAGTGAGTGCAGTGTCCGTAAGCTTGAGTCACACAGTCACTGTATTTCAGAAGATTTTTCTACAAGCATTAGCAAATTGCTCAGAAATGACACCATCATTAAGGCTAAAAGCCTTTCCTGTTATGAGCCCAATTTTCCAATCGCCTAAGCAGAATAACCCACTTAGGAGGAGCGTTTGGCCCTAAGAATTTCTTCTCTCTGCTATGGTTTAATCCTGGTTATGCCATGTTGTTTTAGCTGTGTTGATCCCTTAATCCTGAATAATAATTTGAATTAAGAATGTTATTTTCTGTGGGGATTTCTGTGTGGCGAAAACTGCACTTGTGAGCATAAGCAATCTACAGATTTTCTCTTCTTTTTCCTGCTTTGCCTACTGGATCATGGGGAGGTCAGTGCCATTGAAGTCTGTAGGGATACACGCTGTCCTGTAATTTCACTTTTGTAAAATGGCAAGTTTCTGATGGCTCGCGGTGATATGGACAGAGCATCCCTTGGGTAGGGCGAATCAGGGTGACTGCTCCAGGCCCCGCACTTTAGGGCCCCCCGCGAGCTGGTGCCATTGGTCCCAGAAGACATAGGTGTGGGAACTAGGGGTGCACGGGATGCTGCAGCACCCCCGGGGTCCAGGCTGCCAGCCCATCGCACCCGGGATCCCCGCTGCTGCCCCGTGCCACCCCACGCCCGGCTCGGCCGCCCGCGTTTCGGTGCAGCGAGTCCCCTGCCCCCTCCGCTGTGGCACTATGGTCAACAGTAGCCCTGCGGTGGGCGCCGGCAACTTCCAGCAGACAGCCTAGCACCAGGCTGGATTTGTCCCGCCAGCCCAGCCGCTGATGCAGAGCAGGGCCCCCAAGCCAGCGGGGGCTGATTTGTCCCGGGCCCTGCACCCTCCTAGGGACAGCCCTGGATATGGAGGCTGAGAAGTTTTTTTGTAACTGTTAGAGAGCAGAGGAGGTGGATTGGTTCATGGGCAAGAGTCCTAGAATTTGGGGAAGTAGAAATACTTCTTAAGAGCTTTAAAGAAAGAGGAAATTTATGGTGTGTTTCAGGGGGGAAAATCTGCCTGTCAGTTAAATCTGTTAGACCGTGGACTTAATGCTCCATGGGAAGTGGTGAAAGCCTCATTGTTCACTCAAGATATTTTAAAACTAGACTGTGTGAGTCACAAGAAAACGTGCTGCAGAGTACAGTCTAGCTGGAAGAAGATGGACCTTGAGGACCTTTCCATCTCTAACTTCTGTGGGACCACTGAAATGTAGAACAAGGTGGCTCCACTTATGTCTTCATTATATACCAATTCTGTGCTGGACAAGCTGAATTTCTTGTTCAGGTGGCCATTAAGAATTGTTCTAATTCTTGTTACAAGAAGCTTTCTATCCTGAGTGTTGCTCTCAGCTTGTTAAATAAATGCTGAATGAGAGCTTGCATGTAAAAAGCAACAGAGAGTCCTGTGGCACCTTTAAGACTAACAGATGTATTGGAGCATAAGCTTTTGTGGGTGAATACCCACTTCGTCAGAAGCATGTCTTGACAGAGTTTGCATGTATTGATTGCAAAACAAATAAAGGTAACAATTGCGGTTTCTGACTTAAAATGTCCTTGTGGCTGTGTGTTTAGAGTTCCCACAGCCCCATTGCAGATGCTGACCCATTATTCTGAGCATATATCATAGGTGCTGCAATGTCCCCAGGACAGCAAGTCTGAGACAAAGTTGGTTTAGGAATCTTAGGGCTTGAGTCTGTGGCCTTACTTAGACAAAAAGCCTATTGAACTCACTAAATGGTGAGTGTCCTTGCTCTTGTGGGTTTAACTGAAAACCACAACATTGTTTTATAATGAGCTTCTTGCTTAATTTCCTTCTCTTTAGTATAGTTTTGGCTTCTCCTCCTCCATTCTCTTGAATTGGGAATTCACCTAGAATAGTGGTATTCAAACTTTTTAGGCTGGATACCTCTTTCCAAATAATGTAGTCTACTGCATACCCCCATCTGAGATAGAGTCATAATATACCTATGATTAGATTGCCAAGTCTTACTAAATAAAATGCATTGTCCGCCATTTCAGAATTTTTCTCGTGTATCCCCTGACAAGAGCTCACATACCCCAGTTTGAAAACCACTGACCTGGAATAATAGCTTATAATGTCAGCATTCTAAACTGTTACTTTCCATGTGTTGACTAAACTGTATTTTACCTTACTAGGGAGCAGAAGCTCTAACAAAGTGTAGTGTCAATGTATGACAAGCAATAATATGCAGTGTGTATATATAGGGTCAATATTTTTAGGGTTAAACCGAACCCACTTTCCTGAGTTCCACCCCATGTCTGCATGACAAAATTAGGATTCGATCAGAAAAACTGTGTTTGTTTTGATGGTTTGTTTGTTTTAATTGCCCATGTGCCTGGCTTATTTAATGATCGCCTTATGCCACTGGCCAATCATTCAGCCCAGAGCTCAGATTTTCAGTGTCGGCTGTTACACAGGTTGCAAATAAAAAGCCTTCACCTGGACGTTGTGCATCATTCACCATCACAATGGAGTCACTTCACTCTGGCCACCACCGTAGTTCCCTAGACCCATGTGTTACATAAATATTTTCGTTTAAAAATCAGCGTGGCCCTAAATGAAACAATGTGACAGAACTGGCCCTGCAAATGCAATTAATGATCCATGTCGAATTGTTCAAGTTAGAAACAGATTTTAATTACGGTAGATTCAAAACAGGAACAATTTTACTTGAGCAAATGTTTCTTGCTGCAGATCATCCTGTGGGGTCGAACCGAGAAGTGCCTTAAGGAAACCACAGAGGAGATTAGAATGATGGGAACAGAGTGCCATTACTTCATTTGTGATGTGGGAAATCGAGAAGAAGTCTATCAGCAAGCCAAAGCTGTCCGGGAAAAGGTTGGTCTGTGTGGTGGATCCAGTGATGGGCAGAGCTTAGAAAATCCCCTAACCAGTGGCAAGTAGGAAACATTCTCTGGCAACTTAGGAAGAAGGGAAGCTATACATTCTGCCTCTGGCCATGTCTCAAAGACCTGGCCCTGTCTGTTTCTTGCTTTTATGGTAGGGAACAAAGGGCCTGATTCTCCAATGCCATGCGACCTTGCTTTGACATTTATATCTGGGCAAAGAAGTTATGGAGTGCTACCAAATCAGAATTCTCTACACACTCACACCGGGTGTCCATTTGACACCAATTTTGTACAGAGGAAATATTTGCACAAAGCGTAAAGACAGCAGAGAATCAGTCCTGGTAGGTTTTATGCTGGATCCTGACACTGTATCAAGAAGCTGAGTATGGAAGGAGCAGAAATAAATAGCTGTCAAAGAGCAAATATCCCATCACGGAGCCAGCCTCTCTTCTCTTGAAATATCTAGGTCAGTGGTTCTCAAACTTTAGCATTGGTGACCCCTTTCACACAGCAAGCCTCTGAGTGCAACCCCCCTTATCAATTAAAAAAACCTTTTTTACATGTAATAACCTCGCAACCCCCAGAGGGGTTATGACCCCCAGTTTGAGAACCCCTGATCTAGGTGATATTATAGGACTGAGACTGAATTATAAAATGCAAGTTATAATATATAAGAGAATCCTAATAATAGCCCAACAAAGGCAATTGGCTGTTGATTTTCAGGGAGCTTCTTTTAACTATACATCTATCGCTAGTCCTGCTCATGCTCCTGGCCGTCTTTCCAGCTGCCTTTCTCCTTTTGGGTATCTCTTTGTAGGGATAAACATTTTACACCACTTTGTCTTTGTTTCAAAACTGTGTAGAATTTCATTAGTAGCCAAACAACATGCTAGGAAACTGCCTAGAAAGAAGAGCCATGGAGAACTCATTTGTGCAAACGTTAAGTATCTGTGCTTCAGCTACTTTAAGCTACCTGGGGGTACATTGCAGTAACCGGAAAGATTACAAAGCCCCTTATGGCAGAAACTCAGAAGAGGCCATGGATTCACACTTAAGTAGAAGGACCAAAGTGACCTGCTGTATTTGTGAAAAGAGATGTTCACTTTAACCAATCAGCTGCCCCCCTTTTTCTTTTTGCAGGTGGGTGATATCACCATCCTAGTGAACAATGCTGCTGTCGTTCATGGTAAGAGCTTGATGGACAGCGATGACGATGCTCTACTCAAATCACAACACATAAATACCCTGGGACAGTTCTGGGTAAGATAAGCTCCTGTATCCAGCGTATTCAGACTTGGAAATGAGAGTGACAAATTACAGCCAGTAAACACTTGGCTGCTGCTAGACTTTTCCAAACAATGCTTGGTAAGATCAGCCTGACATGAAAACGAGCCAGGAAAAACAATGTGAAAGGCAAAGGCCAGAGGAGAGAAGTCTGAGGAAAAAATTGAGTTTGACAGATTCCCTCAAATTGATTTCAGTTACTTCTGCTAAAATATCATATTAAAGGCTTCCAGTAATTATAAAGCCTCTGATGCTCTTTTAAACCCACCCTGTGACTTACAAGAAAAACTCTGATTTCCTTTGAGAAATCCCAGGGGCACAAAGGAGAGTTTCTCTGTTTGATGCACATCTGGAACATGAGAGAAACATGACCAGATGCATGGCTGCATTGTTCATGGAAGAGAGCTTGCATTAAACTCATTCAGTTTCTAATTAGATCCGTTAAAAAATAATATATTTGTGTTGTTCCTCTCCATGTTGAAGTCTTTATCCTAAATAATGTGCATCTGAGCAGACCAGGGCATGATCTTCATTGCCTTTTATTTTGCGCACGGCTTAGTATTGTGATTGTGCAGGTTTGGTTTGGTTCACATGAAATCAAGTTAACTGCGGCTTTTTGGAACCCCTCACAGAGCAGTGAGGCTCCCTTCAATATGAAGCTGGGCATGAATCATGAAGTTTGAATGGAATTACTCCGCATACCCCTGCACAACTGAAATCACCATTGGGCCCTGCATCACTAGGCTTGTTTTCTTAGTGGCTACCATTTCTGTTGTGTCTCTGCTTAATGACGTTTTCTCTCTCTCTCTCTCTCTGTTCCTTTACAGTCCACCAAGGCCTTCCTGCCACGCATGCTGGAGCTGCAGAATGGGCACATTGTTTGCTTGAACTCTGTCTTGGCCTTGTCAGCCATTCCTGGTGCCATTGACTACTGCACCTCCAAAGCCTCTTCCTTTGCCTTTATGGAGAGCCTGACCTTGGGCTTGCTGGACTGTCCTGGAGTGAACGCTACAACCGTCCTGCC
Source organism: Platysternon megacephalum (assembly GCA_003942145.1). Lineage (NCBI taxonomy): Eukaryota > Metazoa > Chordata > Testudines > Platysternidae > Platysternon > Platysternon megacephalum. The sequence goes on along the minus strand of QXTE01000014.1, from coordinate 12,934,685 downwards.
GTTCCACACCAGCACAGAGATGTTTCAGGGCATGAGAATAAGGTCAGTCCAGGAGAGACTGGGTAAAACATCTCACTGAAATTAATGAACTGAACATGTCCGTTAACGCCTGGGTTGGTTTTTTAAAGAGAATTTGATGTCTGATCTGGCTGTGATCACTCTATGCTTCCTGCAACCATCAGGCTGGTTCTTCTGACTTGCTGGTCGTGTACACTTAATCTTGCCTTTCCTATGGGAGGGTGTCTTCCAGGCAGTTCTTTCTAGAGAGAAAATTAGAAGTGACTTTGAACTGGGAGCCAGCTGTGGACATCAGAGCAGAGGAACCAAACTGATGGCTGAGGTTGTTCAAAGGGGCGAATAGTCCTACAAATTGGGAATCCACATGACTAGTTCCTTCTTTATTCCTGGTGAGGGGCTCAATCCTCCCCCACTGAAATGAATGGCAAAAAGTTCCACTGACAGCGGTGAGAAGAGCACGGGACCCATGCCTGTTCCTATGAACGTTAACCATATTCAAGGGGCTAATGACTAGCCAATTTAACCCTTTGCCAGTGGTGGATCTGTATCTCTTGATATGAGCCGCTAACACGGTTTGTGCACCCTCCACCTTGGTGAATGGTGCAATGTGATGTCGCCGTTGGCAGCTGGAAATCCATGTTCCTGGTATTAAGAGGAGTGGGGAGCATCTGTTTTTTGTCTTTCACTGCCAGTAATTTAATCCAAGAAAAAGGCAGGAGAGAGGAAGAGGAGGGAGTGGCCCCTGTTATGCCCTCTTATAGGATGCAGCATATGCTCCCCTCAGCCTTGGTGCCAGCCCAGCTTTGCTGGTTTGGGTAGTGAGTGAGAGGATCAGGGTCTCATCCTCTCTCTGCTCCTCCCTGACAGTTTTGTGGGGTGGTTGAATGCCGGCAGCAGCTCAGAGAGCCCAAGAACTGGGATTGGACTGCACCCTAATTAGGTAATGAGTTTACTTCTTAATTTCTTCACTCAGGTTCCCCAATCTTTTCCCCCCACTGAAGCCAGAGACAGTGGCCAGGAGAACAGTAGAAGCTGTTCAGCTGAACCAAGCCTTCCTCCTCCTTCCGTGGACAATGCATGTACTTGTCATCTTGAAAAGGTAAATATTTCACTTGTCTGTGGCTGCCTGACCCACTCATTTTACCCTTTGGGCAGGGATGGGAGGCAGTCTCGTTTTCTGTCTGCTAAGCCAAATCTCAATTTGGCAGTTGCACGATACAATAATTACCTAGGACCAGATTGTCCCCTCCCACAGAATCCTGAGGGCATCAAGGATGGGGAGAAAACTTTGCAAGGTTCCGTTTGTAGAGTTGTCTTAAGCTTGTTACATCTGAGTATGCCCCCCGCCCCCCAATGAGGAAGCAGATTCAGCCCTCAAAACTCACAGATCCCTGAGATCTGTACTGACAATCCATTTCCAGGGAATGTCTTACTTATTAACCCATTTATCGATTTGATTTTTATTTAGTAAGCCCCTCTCCAGGTCCAGGAACTATACAAAATGTATAGAATATACACCTTCTCATTTCTATTTCGAGACCACTCTTTCTGTAAAGCTATGAGAACATAAAAATGTAAACCAAAATTAATTATTTTTATGTGATCACTTTTTTAAGGGAACTTGAAACTGTGTGCAGAAAGTGAATCCTAGTCTCGTTCACTGAAATAATTGAGGACAGCATATTTTAAATTTATTTTCTGTGAGCATTGAGACCAGAAACCATCTAAAAATAGAGCTCATCCAATCACAGAACTGAAACAATGCCATGTGACTTATGTCGCCAATCACAACTAAATGACACATCCCCGATTTCAGACAGGAAACCAAAAGTGAACAAAATTCTCAACATATGGTAAATAACTTTGAATACCAAATAAATCTGAGAAAATCTTGATCAGTTCATGGACACATTACAACCAGAAAAAGAATGGGCATCTGTCAAATATATTATTTGTTATGAATTATTCATTTAGCTTGTCATTACAATAGACAACAGGAAAATAGCACTTCATTCATATCAGGACCATGTGATGAAAAAGGTAAATACCTAAACAGATAGATGGGTATTCAAGATAAATATATAGATTGATTCTCAATATAAATTCTCAAGATTTATAACATTGAACAGAATCTTGCAATTTAAGAGACGTAGATAAGAACATAAGAATGACCGTACTGGGTAGGACCAGGGTCCATCTAGACCAGTATCTTGTCTTCTGACACTGGCCAATGCCAGTTGCCCCAGAGGGAATGAACAGAACAGGTAATCAAGTGATCCATCCTCTGTCGCCCATTCCCAGCTTCTGGCAAACAGAAGCTAGGAATGATGCCTTCTTACAGGTTACATTGTTCTACCGGGTCCTGTTTAGTAAGCTCTCTCTTAGTTGGAGGAGACTCTGTAGCACTTTCTCCCTTAGGGCCAGTCATACCAGGTTCGGATCAACTTCAGATCCCACCGAAGTTGTTGGAAACACAGCAACTTGCAAGACTGGACCCTTGGTATTTCTGACTGAAAGATTACTGCCTCATGCCACAGTAGTCACCCCATCTTGTGTGTGTGTGTGTGTGTGTGTGTGTGTGTTTGCACGTCTTCTCATTAGAACAGATGAAAAGGTTGCACGGTGTGTTTATTTCCTTTCCCTTTGCAGCATTCTCCCTCGGTCAGCACTTGAAGAAATCCACAAGTTTTCTGGAAGCTACACCTGTATGAACACGTTTAAAGGGCGAACATAGACCTGGTCGTACTTAGACTCATTCTAAAGTGAAGCCAACACAAGCAGCAAAATCCTGACAAGATTGTGAATCAACGGTCTTGGCTTTTAGCCTGCCTTGCTCGCGTGACTTGTGCTGCTCTCAGGCAACAAATTTCTTGCAGGTCATATCCATAGCAACACGACCTTTGCACAGGACCGCGTGGCTAGACTGGACTTTTGGGAGGAACAACAAAAATGTTGAGATGTTTGTACAATGTTTAATTCTTTAGAGTCTGATTGTTAAATCTGCTCATAGTTTTAAGATGTAATTGTCGTTTTAATTGTACCCTTGGGCTGCTCCAACCAGGGCACAGCACGTCCCTCTCCACTCTGCTAACAGGAAGAGCAACTAGTGTTGATTTCAGATCAGCTTTTTGAATGAGAATTTTTAAAACTGGCTTTGCGGGGTTACTAGCTAAGGGTGTTTATTGGGACCCCACTTTTTTCCCCCCTCACTGCATTGGGTGGCTGTACTTTACAACCATTGAAGCAGATTGTTCCTCTAATTCCTTCGGCATCTCTGGAAAGGAGCAAATAGCTGGTCCGCTCAGGGGCCACTCAAGAAGCCTGGGTGTGGAAGGACAGCGCTAGCCCTAGCAAGTCTTTATTGCTGAAGTGAGAGGCTCAGAAAGAACAGCGAATAGACATATTTCACGAGATGGACAATCTGAATAGTGGAAGGTCCCGCCTGCCGCTGAAATCATATCCAGAAAGTAATGGTCTTTCTGAATATTTTTGTTCATTTAGGGTGAAATATAATTTCCTTTTAGCAATAATCCCTAGATTTCCACTCATTTAGCCAGTGTTGGCTTGGAAACAAACTAACCCTAGGGCCTTCCTCGTCACACCCTTCCTTATTCACCCAAGCAGTCCTTACACCGAGAAATCCCATCGGTCAACCCGCACGGAGAAGTAAATGGAATATGTTCCAAAAAGCAGAAGGGATGCAACGCATGGACATGAAACATGAAGGTGGGAAGCGCAGTTAGGAAGGGCCTGATCTAACACCCATTGAAATCAATGGGGATCTTTCCAATGTCTTATGTGAGAGTTGGCTCAAGCCCTAAATGAGCCGAAAAAGGGAGGAAGCCGTGAGGTAGAATTCCCAACTAGACATTCATTTTTATTGTTCTTGGGTTTTTTTGTACAATACCGTTTCTTTAACAACCCAGTAAAGTACAGCAACACATCCCCATGACCGATCCAATGTGCAGCTCTGGGCATACTACCATGTATTAAACATAAGAGAACACAACCGAGGGAGGAATTAATCATAACTGCAGCATAGATTGGCCGCAGGTGTGATATGCGAGCACCTCAAGAAAAGTGCTTCAAGGACAGTCTTGTGGCTGAAGCACAGGAGTGTGAGTTAGGATTCCTGCCTTCTGTTTGCAGCTCTGCCTCAGATTTTGTGTGTCACTTCTCTCACTGTGGTTCAGCTTCCCGATCAGCAAAGCGTGGATACCAATATTTCCTGATCTCACGGTTATGAGGCTCGGTTCCTTAATGTTTGTCAAGTGCTTTGCAGTCCTCAAAATGGTGGGAGCAAAGTGTTATTTGCTTACAGACTGAGAGGTTACTTGCAAAAATGTAGAGACAAGAAGAATCCACATAATAAAACATCTGTTTCTAGAGGAGATCTGTGTTTCGTTGGAAAAGCTCGAAGTGGATCCTTGCATTCGGAAGCTCTCGTTGTTCTATTGTGTAGCATGGAGAGCAAAGAGCTAGATTTGGTGATACTCTTAAAATCTGAGGCGCTAATCCTTGGCTAGTGTATATCTGTGTAGATTCATCAATGAATGGATTTTGCCAACTGCACAACCTTCGGCAGTGGTGGGCAGTCCATGGGCCGCATGCGGCCCATCAGGGTAATCTGATGGTGGGCCGTGAGATATTTTGCTCACGTTGACCGTCTGCAGGCACAGCGCACCACAGCTCCCAGTGGCTGCGGTTCGCTGTTCCCGGCCAATGGGAGCTGCGGGAAACCCCACTGACCTAAGGGCTTGTCTGCACTTGAAATGCTGCACCACCGTAGCGCTTCAATGTAGACACTGCGTATGTTGACAGGAAGGGTTCTCCTGTTGGGATAGATAATCCACCTCCCCAAGAGGCAGGAGCTAGAATTCTTCCATCGAGCTAGCACTGTCTACACTGGGGGTTATGTTGACTTAACTACACTGTGACACTGGATTTTTCACACCCCTGTGTGACGTAACTGGGTCGACTTAACTTTAGATTTAGTGTTGATCGGGCTTGAGAGGCCGATTCTGCAAAGAAATCGATCTATGCAGACTTTTTTGCCTACATCGAGTCCCAGAGAAGTGAACAGGATTCCACCAGAGTAGATCCCTTTGCAGGATCAGGGTCTTGGGGCTCATTATTGCCATGATGGTATCCAACTTCCCTAGCTCTTGGAGATTTACCTGTAACTCTGCTTTCCTCCTGAGGTCAGGATCTACAAGTTTTATTATGGCATCTGCTTTGAAACGGCTTCCTACCGTGGGGTTTTGTATTGATTCCCTAGATAGCTGCGGCTCTGTGGAGAGGTTGCAAAGGTGCATTTAGTCTCTGTGATTCTGCGCCCCCAGTGGGCTCTTGGAGGTTTATTTATTTTCTGAGAAGCGGGAGAATTTGTCAAGAGCTCTAGTTAGTTCATGGGAGAGCCCTTCCAGGGATCTGCCAGGAATACAAAGGTACCATCTGTATTGAGACCCGTTTGGGGTGAGGGAGAACGCTGCCCTCCTCCTCCTGTCCCTGTCTAATCCTGTGTATTTTCTCATTATCCATGATCAGGCATGCCAGCCTTGCAGCTGTAAGAACAAACAGAATTGGTGGAAGGGGGCTTCCCTGCTGGGTGTCTACCCTTAAATTAAAACTTTGTTTTGAGGTTCCATTCATTAGTAACATGCCCATTCAAAAAGGAGGTAAAAGAGGCATTCCCACAGACTATACCGAACCCCGCATCCCTGCCAGTCGATGGACCTGCTCCTTCCCTGCACACTCAGTGCTGTTTGTTTCTTTCTAATGGCTATGAACAATCGTTATGCCACACGAGACTCACCCTTCCCCTCCCCGCACACACACACACACACACCCCCCTCCCCTCAGGGTCTCTGAGTGGACAGCAGGTCAAATAGCAGTCACAGTGGGGGAGAGGTATGCAGCAAACAGAACATAACAAGGAAAACATTGGCGCTTCGCTTTAGAATTCAAGTTGGACAAGATCCCTCCCTCTGGTGCTAAGAGAAGGAATGTTTTGCGCCTTTATGAACTAGTTTCTTGTTTGGCTGGATACATTCTGAAGACTTTGTTTCACTGAGAGACGCCTCTGGAATGCTCGGTGAGGTCTTCTGTCCCCTCAGACATAAGGTTGACATCGGGTAAGCTGGAGGCAGGGCTCATGCAGGCATGCTTTGTAGAAGCCTTAAGGCGTTCGCAAAAGAATTTCCGCCCTTCCACTTACTTTAATTTTGGTTTTCCCTGCTCTCTCCACCCTTTTTTTTTTTTAAATCCCTATATCATTATTGCACATTTCAGTGTCACCATCTTGTAGCCAGATGTCAAACAGAGGGTCTGGAATAAATCTAAGACAGAGGTATATATTTATTAGCCTGTCGGAGAAGGAGTCAAGATGAGGCTGCGGGAACAGGCCGTCGGGGTCTCCTGTGACATTAGCAAAGCTTTTCAGGTTTTCTCTGCTTGGTCCAACTTGTGACCCAATAGAAAAGTACCCACAGTGCATTTTTTTTCCCCCTGTGCAGGAGGCTGCTGCTGCCCCTGTTAGAACTAGATTGCTAGGAAAACTTTACACGTTGTCCGACTTGTTTTGTCCTGACTTAAAGCCTGCAGAGTGCCTGGGGTTTAAGTGGGGGCATATGGCAGTGCTGTGTGTTGTCAGAGGCTGGTATTTGCACGGGATAATTTGCAGAGCGGGTGGATGGGGGATGGGAGCACTCCCGTGCAAGTGAGGCCAGTGGTCCTCCCTACTTCACATCTTTTAATGAAAAGCCATGCCACTTAGTGCAACCTGGGGCACTTAGAAGCAAAAAAAATAGATAAATAAAAATTGCCCTCTTCAGCTGAATCCTTTATGAGGAGTTGGTTTAGAAGAATCCAGAGAAGAGGGTGAGCTCCCCTCGATGCAGTGACGTCCTGCACCCCCATTTCTTTCTTCAAGTTAAGCATTGATGGAGACTATCCACATAGCCCTCCTGGGACTGTAGCGCCTGCCTGGGCGAGTGACTGCAGCATTTGCAAAGAAAATCTTTTATACTTTTCTGTCATGTGTTAATCCGTGGGAGTGGGAGTGATTAGACTAGGTTTACAAGCCTTTCAGACTGCTCCCACTACTCCCCCGCCCACGTTCAGATACTAACAGACAGTGCTACACTTGCCACATCTCAAAAAGCAACAGGCCAAATTCAGACTCAGCATAAGTGGGTGCTTTGTCTTTAGTGGGGTCACACCTGTGGGAATTTGGCCCAAAGTTATTTTTCTTTCATTGAAATCAAGCTGCTTTTCTGCCTGAAAAAAGGATAACAGGGCAGCCTCGGATCAGCCACGTTGTATTTTCTGGTTTCCTTGCATGCCAGCACTGGCTTTAATAAACTGATTCAAGGTGATAAATATTGTCACTCTTTGGCTGAGCCTGTCGTAAGCTTTTGGTGTCTGGCAAGATGCTGATGGGGGTAACCTCTTGCACTTTCGGCTGCCAGCGTCACCAAGCAAACAGCAGTGTTGAAAGTGATCTCTTTACAGCCACGTTCTCCATCGTGCTAAGACCCACAGATCTGGGTATTTCAGGTTAGAGCCAGCACTGTATGTCACTGGCAGCAGGAAATGCCCTGCCCCCCTGAAGTTCCCTCCAGTTTTATCTGCCTCCCCAGCGTCGAGCTGTTCCCCAGGCCCTCCCTGCTGCAGGGAAGCGCTCTCCACTTTATCAAATTCCTGACTAATAATTCAGCGCTATAATGTGGCCGTCTAACTCCCAGCTGTGTCCCAGAGCTGCCTGTGCCTTTTGGGGCGATTGTTCCCTCAGCGCCGCATAGGGTTGTCACCTCTGAGGTACAAAAACCCAGGACATCTGAACCGTTTCATCTGGGAGAGCTACTTCAAAAAAAGGGATGATCCTAGGAAAACCTGGACAGGTGGCAACCCGAGCTCCGCTTCCCCTTTGACTGGCACCCCTGCAGGCTTCAGGGAGCGAGGTAGGCCGAGAAAGGCACAAGGAAAGATCTGTGTCTCCTGTCTGGACACGGCCCAGATGCTGTCAACACTTTGGGCCCTGCTCCCTCCTCCTGCTTCCCCCTCTATAACAAGCCCCTCCCAATGCAATCCCCATTCATATCCCAGCCTGTGACCGCCAGGGAAAACACAGCTCCATCTGCCCCACGTGGACCCCATACAATAGAAAGGGATAGAGCCTGGGACACAGCCTTTCTTGAACCTCACAGTCCTTCCCTGAGAGACAAAGACAGGGCCCCTGTTGGGAAGACAAGACAGTAAGCCCAGCCTCTTCTGAGGGCAAAGAGATCACTAGCCGCTTAGCAGTATCTTTGGAGCAGTGTCTGAGCTCCCAGCATGGAAGCAGGATCAGAGGGACAAACTCCCAAAGGAGAGCTAAATAAAGAAAATCATCGCTGGTTTCCCCTACTCCCCTTCACTGACTGCAGCATGATCTGTGCTGATTTCTCTGTGTGCATATGCTCTCACACACAAAAAGGGAATCCCTCCTCCGGGGAGGAAGGCCAGCTGTCCGAATTAGAGTTAGGGGATCACATAATATATATAATTTAAAAACCAGACAGAACCGATGATGTACTCTTTCAGGCAGATTAGTCAGTACTGTGAAACTAGGCTTACGCCGTCTGCTGCAGCCCTAGACAAGGTATAACCAGGAGCGCCGTCAGCTTTTCCGGCGCCCCAGGCGGTGGAAGGTCCCACCCCCGAAATGCTGCCCCCAACAGCGGCGGCGGAAGGTCCCGCCCCCAAATTTCAACGGCCGGCCGGGGCGCCGGCGCCCCGCAAATAGTAGTGCCCTAGGCGACCGCCTAGGTCACCTAATGGGTTGCGCCGGCCCTGGGTATAACTATTTATCCTCCTTCGTGTTCCCTGGGATGATATCATGATAAAAGATCTCCCACCACACCTAAAGACCAGGAAAGTCTTCGCTGTCACCCTCGTCCACTGCTGTGGTCACCTTCCCCTAAAGATCAGCCTGTTACCTCCGACGACCACTGTGGGCCACCACGGCCTAATGGTCAGTTTACTGTTCCCAGCTGCAGGTTGCTGTGTCTCGACGCCACCTCCACCTCCTTCCTGCAGCAGATGGCTGTGGGGTGATGTGGAAGAACAAGCAGGAAGTAGGGGGCTTCTTGATCTACCGTCTACTTTACTAGCCTCCCTGGTCTCCATTTCATAAGGCCGTATGGTGCCTCAGTAAACTAGTCCAAATTCAACCTGCATCACTCCCAAAGATGAACCTGGCTATCTTCCGTGATAGTCAGGGACTCCGCATTTCTAACTGGGAGAACTACTTTACCTGAAAGCTTGTCCTCCTCACCATACAGACCCTTTTCAGGCAACCAGGGCATGAAAGCTCTCTGTCAGCATAGCCTAACCACAGAAATAAATAAAAATAAAAGCATTACATGTCATTGGACACCCTCCACGTGCTTTCACATGCAATGCTCATATAGATGGGTGGTATTGCAAGTAGGGTCCCTCTCAGTCTAAAAACCACATAGACTAACGAGTTTTCCCTGAAAAAGCTATTGGGACACAAATTTGTTTCATGCAGGTACATGGGGCCTTTGTTATTGAGACCAGATGCTCAGGCAAATATGTTCCCAGTGCTTTTAGTGCTACAGTGGGAAACTTTATGGAAAGCTGAGGCTATTCAGAGACTCATTGGAAAAGTAGATTTACAATCTTGGCGCCTGCCAGACACTGCAGAAAAGAATAAAGATCACATCACAAGTCCCTGAAGTACAAGAAGAGAGATTACCACTTCTCAAGTGGTAGCTGGAACAAATCCAGAATACTGAGGCAAGGTTAGTAGTTGCCCTCAGATGCCTCAGAGCTTTCTGCATGACTCCCAACCAGCCCTATGCGGAGTTCGACCCCCCAGTTAGTTCCAGGTTCTTTCAGCCTGGGAAAAAAATAGCTACCAACAGCTCTGGCCATTGTCCAGAGGGAGGTACCCTACGGAGCCGTGCAAGACTCACAGACACAATTTTGTCCCATTGCCAAATTCAAGAAGCCCATGGAAATGCCAAGACATGAATGAAACCAGATCTCATCTCCTTCAGATCAGCATGATCTTGCCCATTCCTCATCAAGGACTGTTCAGTCTTATTTCTAGCCTCAGATAATCAGGAACAAAGATAGCAGCACTGTCTGAAACACATGAACAAGTTCCTAGAGGAGGCTCATCTTCATGTCCCCATTCTCACACTTTCTGTATGGATGGTAGGTTTTTTTCTTCAACTTCGATCATTACCATTTGACCTGACCAGTGCTCCCAGGGTCTCTTCCAGGTTCAGGGAGGTATTAATATTGGCTTTACAGAAGAAGGCAATTCAATTCTCTCTCTTGCAATGTTCTGTTGCTCAGGGCTCTGTACAGAGAGAGCTGAAACAAACACACTGGAGTATCTTGGATTCATGATAAACACAGACATATGGCACCAGGGAAGACAGTCATAAGCCATGTCTGAGGATAAATCAAGGTCTCAGCTCAGAAGAATGTTAACAGCGCATGAAGATGTGCATCATGGAAAACAAGCAGTGTCACAGACACAAAACTCCAATTCTTATTGCAGCCTGTTGGGAATGCTGATCTCATGCACAGACATGCATTACTGAACTAGATTTCATGTAAACCCAACATAGTAATTTCTGCTAGCCCCTCCACATCCCAGCCTAGCACATCTGTTGGGAGCAGTCAAGATCCCATTGCCTATTCTCTGCTCCCACAACTGTTGAATGCAGAGAATCAGATTTTTCTAAGAGCAATCTTTATGTCAAATGCTAGCTGAGGAAAATGAAGAGGTTGCAAAAAGGAGTACAGCATCCCCTCGCTGGCGCACAGTGCTTTACTGAGCTCTCGGAGCACTCTTTCTTCCATGGATAATAGACTTGGTCTGGTACTGACAGTCAAGGATAAGATGAACACCAAGACTCATATGGCAGAAGCTGGGTTAAGCAGAGTGGAACCTGTACACAGAGGTATCCTCACTCATTGTAAGTCAATATGATGGACTGGTGATTATCTCTTTGCATCTGGAAACAGCAGCCCATGTCTCGGGACCTGGGATGTGAGGTGATAGATAATTCTCAGAAATCTGGCCAGGGTCCCTGCTGTATCCCTTCCTACCTTTTTCACTGCTCCCCAAGACCATACAAAATCTAGGAAGGAGAAAGTGGTAGTNTCCATGGATAATAGACTTGGTCTGGTACTGACAGTCAAGGATAAGATGAACACCAAGACTCATATGGCAGAAGCTGGGTTAAGCAGAATGGAACCTGCACACAGAGGTATCCTCACTCATTGTAAGTCAATATAATGGACTGGTGATTATCTCTTTGCATCTGGAAACAGCAGCCCATGTCTCGGGACCTGGGATGTGAGGTGATAGATAATTCTCAGAAATCTGGCCAGGGTCCCTGCTGTATCCCTTCCTACCCTTTTCACTGCTCCCCAAGACCATACAAAATCTAGGAAGGGGAAAGTGGTAGTGTGATACTTTTTATGATTTTCTGGCTGAAGAGGCTATGGTTATCAGGCACAATTAACCTAGCCCTGGCCCATCTGATGACTCTACCTCACAGAAGACTGCTATTGCAAAAAACAATCATCCCTCCAACAGCAGACAGATTCAAAATGGCTACTTGGACAAAATAGTTATTACTCTCATGGAGCCTAGAAAGAAGTCAACCTAGAATTGATTCTACTGCCTGAAAGAAAGTCCATGGTTTATCAGCCACATCAAACAAGTGACACACAGCCTTGAATGCCTCTAATGTGGGTTTGTGAGAGCATCCAAGCAAAAGTTCAAGTCTTTGTACTACAATGTTTTTGGTATGTTCAAGAACACGACATTTTGTGCAGACCCTGACATTAAAAGCTTCTTTAGGACAACGGCCCACAATGTGGTGGAGCACAACCCTGAAGCCTCATTCTGGTCCGTATAGCACTACCAGAGATTGGCAGGTCTGGTTCGGTCTCCAAGCTGCAAGCAGACTGAAGTACTTCCTGTCATGGCTCTGTGAGCCACGTTACTCGAAGAAAGGAAATCTTTCAGGTAAGCAGGATAAACTTCCCTATAGTTAAAGCCCCTAAAACACATGGCCATTTAGAGCTATGTGATCTATTCATTTTATTTTTTGCTTAGGCATGAGGATATTTAAAGCACTGAACTCACGGTTCTGCGCCCGTCTCGCTCACAGTCTGGCTGTGTGAGTGGGTCTGGATCATTTCCCCTCTTTGTGCGTCGGTTTCCATCTCCAGACACAATACCTACCTACTCCACATGGGCACAGTGCAACTTTGCCTAGGCACCAGCATGGGGCTAACTTTTTAGCTAAATCCCTATCGGATACCAGGGCGCACACGCTCTGTGTATTTCTCCTGCAGTGACTTGATCTATAGACAAGTGAAGCCAAACAGGAACCTTGCTTTGACTAAGCTGATAAGAGCCAGGCTGGGTTTATATTAGCTGGGCCTCCCTCTTTGCAGGTTTGACAGCAGCACCGTATGATTTTGCGAAGCCCTGGGTATTTCCCCGCCACGCCTGTTTTCATAATTTTTTTCCCCTTCCATTTTTTCCTCCTTGAGAAGGGCTGTAATTTGAGTGTCTCTGAGTCAGTGTGCAGTGTAAGCAGATTATCCTTCACCTCACCTTCCCCAGAGGCGGTCTCTCACCTGTGCACACACCTTAGCATGTGCTAACGTTGCAGCCCAATTTAAATCTCTTTGAGTTTAGGCCCCTTTAAAGCACAGAGCGCAAGGAACCAGGCAGAAAAGCCTGAAGAGCTAGAGTTGCGTCTGCCACCCAGTGGTCAGGAGCTACTACTCTCTGCCCCAGGACTTGGACCTGCCCCTGGAAAGATTGTTACTCAGAAGAACATGAACAGGTTTTTAAGGGCAGGCTTGACAAAGCCCTGGCTGCAGTAGCGGCGCCAGCTTTGCTGGCGCCCTAGGTGGCGGAAGGTCCCGCCCCCGAAATCCCGCCCCCAACAGCGGCGGCGGAAGGTCCCGCCCCCAAATTTTTACGGGCGGCGGGGGCGCCCCCAAAATAGCAGCGCCCTAGGCGACCGCCTAGGTCGCCTAATGGAAGCGCCGGCCCGGCCTGGCTGGGATGATTTAGTTGGGGATTGGTCCTGCGTTGAGCAGGGGGTTGGACTAGATACCTCCTGAGGTCCCTTCCAACCCTGATAGTCTATGATTTTAAACTGGCAAAAGGAAAACATTCAAAGGGAAATCATGCCGCCAGAAGAGCTCGAGCCAGTGGCAGTGATGGAGCAAGAGTGAGCTTAGCATCCACGGCCCTTCGTAGATCAGCACTGAAGAAGTGGAGAGGTACAAGCAGGCAAACGTACTAATCCTCTCTACTCCACTGGAAATGTGGCGCTAGGACATGCCTTGCAGAATTACCATGGGTGTTACGTGATTTATTGATGGGAGAGCTCTTTTGCTAACTTAGTATTAAGAGATTTAGGCATGAAAATAAATGACCCGAGGCTGCAGTCAGCACAGTTTGGGGTCAAATCTGAAACATTTTGGGATTCGTGAAGGAGAAACTGATGATGCCTGAAAGTGGGTAGAGCAAACTGGCACATAAAAGAGCCCTTTCCCAGCAAAAGGTGATGATGATGATGATGATGATGTGTCTAATCCAAAGCTGATGGACAAAGCCTGCCCTGGAGAACCTCACTACAGCTGGGGGAACTGTTGGAAGTGAGCAATTCAAGTTACAAAATTAGCCCCTTTTTCTGTTTATGAATTATCCTTAAACAGATGTCAGGTTTTTTAAAATTTGTTTGACAAACACTTTCTGTACTGAATGTTTTTCAGCAAATGAGTTGTTTTTGAACTGTTTACCATGACTATTGGTATTGGTTTGGGTGTTTGATATCCAGGAATTAATATACATCCTGTAGGACTGGGGGTGTTTCTGTTCCCTGGTGCTCATTGCGGAACAGAATTCAGTTTTGTTGAGGTTCTTATATTGTTCCCACCCACCCACCCACCCACACGGCACCTCAGTACATAACTGAAGAGCTTTCTGTGGCCAAGTAGCAATCATAACAATGCTTTCACATATATTGTACTTTCCAGCCTCAGATCAGAAAGTACTCTACAAAGATAATCGAGTGTTTATAAATGGGGAAACTGAGGCACAGAACCCTTTAGAGACTTGCCCAGTGTCACTTAGTGACCAGTGTGGGAGCAGCACCCTGGCTTTCTTGACTCCCAGCCCTGTGTTCAATCCCCTAAACTACCGTCGCCTGCTCAATGCCATAATGCAGCAGATCCACACTTTTTATTTTTGTTAGTTTAACACAGAGAAGGGACTTTAGAAATCCTGTCCCTATTACATGTCCCTTCTAGCCCACTGACATGTAGCACTATGTATGGGGGGAGGAGTGGAGGGGGAAGAGAGAGAGAGACTAGCTGCTGTGCTAAGCTGACCCAGAAATGCAAAGACTCAGGATTTTGTTATGGAAATATTTGCTTTGGCGCTCAGGATGCTTTTCTCATGAACTTTTGTTTTGCATTTTTCCTTAGTATGTGTTTGCTGTTCATTTGTGCTGCACTAGCTGTGAGAAATTAAGCCATCACGTTGGTATTTTCTTTTCTTTAAAATCCTTACAATTCCTTTCAGTACTGCATGTTAACAGGACAAAGGAAATAAATACTTGAAAGAAGATACAAGCTGTGTTTCTGTTTTACTTTGGTGCTGCTGTGGTAACTGAATACCAGTCGGCAAGGTCAAAATAAGAACCTGCCAGAAAATCCCAGCTCTCAAACCAGAGGTCGGGTTGCCTATCATTAAGCAATTTTCAGCCTACCTGCCTAAAGATCATAACAGTTACTCTGTAAATCTCCGAGTGTTTCATATAGTTTCCTTGTCATGTGGTCATTAAGTTTTATAACCTTTATATTTCAAATGAAACAATGAATGTGAATTCCTTCTAAATGTCTTAATAGATTCCACATGTTAACCATTTTTAATATTTTGGTTGCTCAGTAGGTAGCAAACTTGCCTGTGGGACTATTAGTGTTGGCCAAGAACCTGGGGTGGGATCCCTCAAGGAACTTAGCCATTGCAACACTGAGCAGCACAGCATCCAACTTTTAGGCATGTAGACTATCAAAGGACCACCCTGCCATCCACAGAGCAGAGTTAGGTGTCTTGGCTCCGTATACAACCAATGGGGAGAGATGGGCACCTTAGAATGCGATCCACATAAGCCAACGAGCTAGGCGGCATGCCATGGAAGCCAGCCAATGGGAGAAACTGATGACGGGATGAGTGCTAAGACCTGCCCCTCTCTGAGATAGGCACCTAAGTCCAGACTGCACCTTGCTCTGCTTAGTGATCCACGAATGAGCACTCGCCACCCGGATTCAAACAGCTAAAACACCTAGAGACATTTCTTGAGGGAAATGAGCTAGGCACCTTCCTTCCTTCACCCAAAATGTATGGAGGGGGAGGTGCTGGTGCCCCACCTTGTAACTTTTAGCCCAGGGATGTGGGAAACCCAGGTTCAATTGCCCCTCTCTGCCAGAGGCAGGAGAAGGAATTTAAACGTAGGGCTCCTACTTCTCAGGCGCAGGCTTGAGCCACTGAGCTATGGGATAGTCTGCTGCGGACCTCCCGCAATCTCTCCTATTGAAGCTGTTGCATAAATAATGCCAGTGTGGTTGGAGCATGGGTCTCTCTCTACGTGTCTATCCCCAGTGGAACAGTCAGGCGTAGCTTTGTGGATCCCACCCTATAGACATTCCCCTTACTAAAACACCACCCACGCACGGGCCAGTGCTATCCTGGGCAGCTGCCTGGTGGGGGCTGTCCATCTCCAACAGATGCCTGAGCTTGCTGTCAAATACACTTTGGCACAATTTGTTAAGCCAATCAAATATTTCTGAGTTGATCTGAAGCTGTAGAGGGTAAGGATTAAGGGTGTGAAGCTCTCTGCAGGGAAGTACCCACCTCAAGGCAGACAGTTAAAAACCAGAGCACACACCCCAAATTGGTGGTGAGGTCTAAACTTAGATCTCACCAACCCATTGCACCAAGTGCAAACTTCTCAGGCACGTTAGCAGCCTTAACACAGAGTCACAGTCCCCTGGGGTGCTCTGGTCTGTCTGGCCACCCAGGTGAGCGCATCTCTGTGGTAGATGGCCCCTTACATCAAGAATCACAACAATATTCAGCTTACTCCTAATCCCAAGGGACCAGTCACTTATCCCACGTCAGGAGCACTTTAGGTCTCACACCAAAGACAAGGCTTGTAGCCAATCCTATGGTTAAACTATATGAAGATTTATTGAATAAAAAAGGAAATGAGACAGTTATTTACAAGGTTAAAGCAAGCAAACATATACACACGAATGAGTTATAGCCTTAGGTTTCAAAAGGTATTACAGGGCTCTATAATCAGAAAGCTCCATGTCTCCTTGTCAAGGCCGATTCCCCACTCTGGCACTTCGAGTGCAGAAGGTGGAGGCCTGCAAGGATTCTAAAAATTCATACTGGTCACTCCAGGCTTGTATTAAACTTCCAAGGTTACAGCTTTTCTCTGACCTTGGCTT
Organism: Platysternon megacephalum; assembly: GCA_003942145.1. NCBI lineage: Eukaryota > Metazoa > Chordata > Testudines > Platysternidae > Platysternon > Platysternon megacephalum. The sequence continues at coordinate 12,918,092 of QXTE01000014.1, read as the reverse complement.
GGTAAATGCTGCCACCACCCAAATGCAAAAAAACCCCCAACCCTTGGACCCAGGAAGAAGCACTTGGGAATTCCTCCCTGTGGGGTACCCTCAAGCCCTTTCACACACACCCCTCCGGGGAAGAGCTGAGAAGAAAACAAAGGAAATTAGCGGTTGCCACCAGCTAATTAAAGAACATGTGCATAAACCTCTTAGGACACCAAAAATCCAATCCTGTTCTTAAAAAAAGTAAATTTTATTAAGAACAAAAAGAAAGAAAATACATTTGGAACTTAGGCTTTTGCTAGATTTTAAAAGAGCAATTCCCAAAATTAAGCACCCAAAATAACTTCTTGGGGTTCAGCTTAAAGGTTACAAGCAAACAAAAGCATCTATGGTTAGCACAGAGGAGACCCACAAGCCAAAATAAAGAAATAACCTGATCGCATCTACCTAAACATTCCCTATCCCAATGAGTCCTGCTAGGCATGGAAAATCATTTTTCATACCTGGTTCAAACCTCACACAGCATTCCGGTTTATAGCATTGCTGTTTTGTGTCCCAGCAGCCCAGACAGACAAAGGGAAAGTTTCTTTCCCCATTTTAAAAAGTTCTAGCCTGCCCATTGGCTCTTTTGGTCAGGTGCCCACTTTTTTTTCTTTACCTGGGGAACTTTTTAACCCTTTACAGGCAAAGCAAGTCAAGAACAGCTAGCAAGAGGGATTTTATAGCTACTGGCTGGCTGGGTGTCCATCAAAGGGAGCTACCCCTCTCCCTTTATTTATCACAGTCCTGTAGGGCTAATCCAAGCTAAGCAGCTGGGGATCTCTTGCTTATGCCCAGAAACACCTTTCTCTCTCCCCCCTCCCCACGGCAGGGTCCAAGCAGCGCAGAGATCCTTAGCTCCTTTGGAATGGGTTTTTTTTTGGTATGGGGTTTTTAATTCACCCTCCTGCCATGTGCTCTGAGCTGCAAACTCAGCTGATTGGAGGGGTCCACTTGACGGATTCAGCTTCATGGGGAGAAATCAGAACAAGAGTGCATAGTCTTTTGGCCCATATTCATCTGTTAGTTGACTGAAATGACACTTTTCCCTAGTATCTGGGGGGGGGCGCTGTTTCAACAGACTATGTGTGATAGAGTTATGCAGCGCTTATCATCCCATCACTTTTGTATTGCTGCAAAAGTGAAATCCCCTAGCTTGGCTGGGCAGTGAATGAGCTGTCTGTCTCGTTTAGAGCCTGACCTATCTGTGACCTTCCTCCATGCTGCCTTCGCTAGCTCGCTGAAAGTGCAGGCAGGGGCGTCTGGCATGCGCAAGGCAGGGAGCCTTCTCCCCTGAGCATTAGCCCTCTATAAACTATTTCCTGTTATTGCCTAGTGCTGGAGTGATGGTGTGGTGGAAAGGACTGAGCAGGTTTAAATCACAGCTAAAGCTCTTCAGTGGGGCCATTTTTAAAGCCCGCTCTGGCAATTGTTACCTTGCATTCCCCTTCAACCTGCTTTTAATTTGTCAAGGGGTCTCTTCCAAGGCAATAATTGCCATTGCAGAAGTTGTGCTTTGCTGTGTGGTGTAGTAGTTGAAGCAGAGAACTGGGCGGCAAGATGCTTGGGTTCTGCCGTTGGTTTGATCACTATCCTTGACAGGCCCTTAAGCTTCCCCAGGCCTCAGTTGACACCCTCACCCCCATCTGTAAAATGGCTCTAATAATGCCCATTTCAAAGAGGTGTTAGCAAGATTAACTAATATGCATTGAGCTGCTGGATACAAGCTACAGTAAGTGGAAATTATAACTATTATTAAAGTACCCTGACAGGATGGAGCCATCAGCAGCTGCCCACATTCTACGTGGTACTGATACTTGGGAAAAATGTATCTTGATATAGATATATATTGAGAGAGGCTAAGATTTTTAGTGGGTGTCCTCTGATCTCATTGTAATCTTGCATTTTTAACGTTTGCCTTTTGGCACAAACATACTCAACTCATCTTTGCCGTTTTCCTGCCCTGAAGCGATGCAACGGGTTAGGTGGGAGGTGCTCAGGCATGTTCTCTGATATTTGCCCAGGCTTCCATGAATAGAGGGGAATCCGTTATTATAAACCAGGCCTGTTGTGGCTTCTGTGTGTAGGTGGCGTGATGAGGCTTGAAATGGATGGTGTCACCAAAGCGAGTGACCACATCAGAGCTACTTCAGTCTGCGCTTGCAGACACGTTCAGCCCTGTGACATGGCCAGGTCATGGGGTGATCCTGAGAAGCCAGTTAAACAGTCTTCTTAGACCACGAGGAATTTCCATTTACTATAAAGCTGTCACCCCACGTCTGATTTTTTTTTTTCTACAAGAAAATCGATTTTAAAGACCCTGCAGTCTCTCTCCTTCGGTTTCTGTTAGTTTCCATTGGCGCTAAAGCAGCCAGCATGAATCAAGAAGCGGTGAAGAACTTAGAAAGCCCTTTGTCAGGATAACAGACTCCCTGGAACACTCTCTACTGTAGTGTGTTGTAACACACTATATGAATCAGGCCTACGTGAATCATCTGCCTTCCCCCAGACCAGTGTTTCTCAATGACCGGTCCGTGGACCAGCGCCAGTCCCTGACACAGTTTAGGAAGGCAGCAAGCCAGTCCCTGGTATAAAAAAAAAAGATTGAGAAACACTGGCCCAGGCTGCCTGAATATGTGGATTTGGGAGGACAATCACTTTTAATTTGGGGGCAGGGCTAATACCGAGGCAGTGAGCGCAATGCTTGAAAACACACACAATCACAGCAGGATTGCCTTCTGCTGGCACTCCTCTAGGGCTTTCCTCTGGCCACAGATTCACCTTTATGTTGGGGGCGGGGAAGGGTGAGGGGACATGTCAGATTGCTACCGGGTGGCAGTAAAAAGAAGAAAAATGTTGACTCTTAACAGGAAGGACTATAGCAGGGTTTAAAAGAAAGCTGGATAAATTTATGGAGGTTAAGTCCATTAATGGCTATTAGCCAGGATGGGTAAGGAATGGTGTCCCTAGCCTCTGTTTGTTAGACGGTGGTGATGGACGGCAGGAGAGAGATCATTTGATCATTACCTGTTAGGTTCAATCCCTCTGGGGCACCTGGCATTGGCCACTGTCGGCAGACAGGATACTGGGCTGGATGGACCTTTAGTATGGCCATTCTTATGTTCTTATGACTCCTTTAAAATCCAAGCTCCAGTGTAGACCAGACCATCTGTCCTCAGCAGAGCAGTGTGAACAGGGCAGTTCTGTGCTTGTACTTTTTCCACCAGTACGTCTGGTGCCCAGGAAGGTTCTCTCTTGCACAAAGGGAGCTGGTGGCAGTTCTGAGCGCAGTATGGCGATTACTGACGATAACAAAGATTAATGTTCTTGGACAGTGTTTCTGATGGCTTGTGCCAGTTGGCTTGAAGGGCTCCGACTTGGGGGGAAGCATCACTTGTGCTGGCCCAGAAAGTGAGAGTCGCGCTCTGCGGCTGCGGCCCCGGTGGGGGGCGATATTGGGATGTCACCTACATGTTGCAAGGAACCAGCCACTCCCCGTTGAAGGGGAACTGCTCAGCCTACGGAGATGAGCAAATCCTTTCCCTGGTGCACAGCCTGAGTAGCTTAGGTTGCAGGTGCCACCAGGATCTGGGGGAGGCGTCTTTCCCTCCCACAAAAGCAGCAGCAGCAGAACTTTGTGGCCGCTACCCCGGCCTCTGCCTCACGTGGGCTGTCAATGTTGGTTGGCCATATTCCTGGAGGTTTCATCACATGACCTGATCTTTACATCAAGATTAATCTTTGCTTCCCGCAGGGTTGGCAACCTTACGAAGTTGTGTGCCACATGTGGGGTGTCAGGGAAAACGGGATGAGCCACGTAGGATTTTCCAGCTCCAACCCTACCCCATCGTGTGCTGCACGAGCTTTCCAAACCCGCCCTCTAGCCCCCTTCCAGCACAGTGGAGCTACAGCCATTCTGCTGCTTCTGGGGAACTCCCCCCCCCCCTATGCAGTATGGGGACAGGACTGTTTCTTTGGAGCTACTGGGGGTAGCTGCTCAGACAGGTGGGAAGGAAGCCAGTCGGGAACAAGTGCATGGGTGGGGGGTGGGGGGTATCTTATGCCTCTGTCAGAAAATCCTGCTGCAGAGGCCTATCAAAACGGGGAGTCCATGGACCGAAAGGCTACAAGCTCTTTGAGCAGAGTGACACCTTCTTGGCAGGGGCAGCTCCAGGCACCAGCAAGCGCGTGCCTGGGGCGGCAAGCTGCGGGGGGCGGCGTGCCGGTCGCTGTGAGGGCGGCAGTCAGGCAGCCTTCGGCGGCACGCCTGCGGGAGGTCCGCTGGTCCCGCGGCTTCGGCAGCAATTCGGCGGCGGGGACGCCGAAAGCGCGGGACCGGCAGATCGCCCGCAGAAACGCTGCCAAATCCGCGGGACCAGCGGACCGCCCGCAGGCGCGCCACCAAAGGCCGCCTGACTGCCGTGCTTGGGGCGGCAAAAAACATAGAGCCGCCCATGCTTCTTGGAAGAGTGACAGGGCAGAGAGAGGACAGCACGGGGGCTGGGTGCCATCCAGCCTAGGGCAGGCTGACTTTCTTGACCATGGTAACAAGGCAAGTGTTGCTGATGGTGGAGCTTTTATTTTAGTTCCTGAGGACGAGGCTGTCAAAGTGCAGCCCATAAATTATTCTCTCTCCCGTGCAACAAGGTCTCCTCCAATGCCCGGCCTTCTGTCCCAAGCCCCGCTCTCTTCAGCACGGCCAGAGAGAAGAGGAGGAGGGGGTCTTTGGCTGACATGAGCCCGATGGGGAGGGGAGAGGGGAAGGAGGTCTCGGGGGCTGGGTTCAGAGCAAGGTTAGCCAAATATCGGATAAATTAAGCAAGGGAAACAGACAGCTCAGCTCGCAGTGAACTTTTCACCCAGCTAACCTGTTCCTCACCCGACCCCGCACAGGTGGAGAGCAGCTCCAGTAGAGCATAGAGCTCACTCCCACTGCCCGAGCCTCAGGCATGGGCCCGGGACGAGGCCAGCGGAGCCAGCGCTGAAAGGGGCTTGATCTGCTCTTTGAAATATAGGAAACATTACAGGCGCACGTCGAGGTTAGCCCCACTCATTTCAAAGGAGGAACTGCTGCGTCTCACCAGTGCATGGCCAGAGAGGAGAATGAGCTTGTGTTGCTCCTGGCCATATCCCACCAGAACTTGGAAGACATTCCATGCTGGAGAGGGCAAAGAAAGGGGGGACAGTGGATAAACAAGGGCTATTGGGGATCCCTTCTGGGAAGATTCCAAGCTCTGATGGGAATCCAATGAATTCTGATGTTTCTTCTTCACTGACCTTTTTTTTGCATTGGCAGGGCTAGTATTCAAATAATTGCTGACAGATGTGGAGAGAACATTACATGTATGTTAGCCATTAAGTTTAATTTTCTCTTAGTTTAAACTATATATATATGCTTAGAGAGAGAGCGAGAGCCTGCTTAGAGATGGGATGCTCCCCACTTTGTATCCGACACCCGATTATGCAGTTGCCATCCTTCCCTCTGAGCACGGTTTTATTCCTAAAGTGTTACTCCCTTGCCTGCCTGGGAAGCCAGGACCGTAGGTCGGACACAGAAACCTGGTGTTTCTAGTGGCTGCTCAGAGCCCACGTTTGCGACCTGAAAAGAAACGTGCTGCAGCATTCAAAGAGCTGGTGAAATGCAGACACCCCCTAGTAACTTGGTAGGAGAATGAATAAGAATCTGGCTGCAGTTTCCCAGCCTGCTGGCATAGCTACTAATAACAGCAACTGCTTATTGGAATAGCACTTCTTACTTAGGCTTGTCCAAAGACAAATTTGTTTGGCAAATTGATCAATGAGGACCTGTGTCCTACATAAGAATTCCTCCGTCTTGGACACTGTAGTGAGAGTGCCCAAGCTCTAGGAGTAAGGGCTGGAGAAGACCGATTGGTATGGGGGACTGCACAGGACTGTTCCCGATAGCCTATTCCCCTCGATCTCCTTGAGGCTGCTGTTAAGTGACTCACTCAAATAATGGGATTTTGGGAGATGATTCACACTGGAGAAGACCTAATACTTACTGGGATGCAGCTCAATTTGTACTGATGTCCAGCTTCCTTCCACTGCTACCCCTGGACTCTGCCGTGCACTTCCAGCCCCAGACACAGTCCATGCCTCCCGGCTGCACACTTGATATCTCCTTCCACTTTGCTACAGGCAAGTTGTCTATCTGTAGCGCTCTCAAGAGTGAGATTTACGCCTTTCGGCACGGGGCCTGTGTAACTGGCCTCTCTAGGGGGGACGCTGAATTTATCCTGTACCCACCAGCAAACCCATGGGGCACTAGAGAACCCTGGGCAGCCACGATGCCAGCTTGTCGGAACAACGGTTGCTGTCCCTTCACAAATACTGTTGGTCTATTTTTCTAGCACAACATGGCTCATGGGGCCCATATTGAAAAGATGAAAACAGGTGCTGCTGAGGGCAGCCACTTCTTTTTAAAGCCACTTCTCCCCCTTCCTTTTCCTTTGTGACCATCTGCCTTTTCTCCATCGTGCATCTTCTTGCTCTGCCGCCTTCCTATGCTCCCTCAAGATACTCTCCTGTCTCCATCATCCCCATTGCCTTCTCCACACTCTTGTCCTCTTCTCCTCCATCTCCCCTTTCCAGGACTCCTGCCCTGTCTCCGTCCTCTCTCCCTCATAGCACTTTTCTGCACGTGCTTGGAGCATGGCTTGAGGTCACAGAGGAGACAGAGCTGGATACCCCTCCCCCCCCCCATCTGTAGGTTTGGCTCAGTTCAGGAGTTCTGGTTCATGCCCGTGACAGGGTATTTCACAGCAAGTTAAGTATTAATACCCTCGCTTAGATCTTGCACAAGCTCGACTTAAGGAGGTAGGAAACCATATAAACAGCTAGTTAGGTGTCAGAAGAGTGATGAGGTTGGGGCTCATTGCAGAGAAGGGAGATCTCCACACCCTTTGGTTGTTACAGAGCCCGGGGTTTGGGTTGTTTTTCTGGTTATATAAAATCATTTTGTTCCAGTTTCTCTTGTTGAAATCTTTGCTCTCCAAAATTCTCATCCTTGGGGAGGAAACCTGCTCTCTGAAAGCTCTCCCTGTGATTGTGGAGCCAGCTGATTCACCCCACCAGCTTGCAGGTCCCACCCTGGAATTATGCTGGTGATGGCAAAAGCTGAACATAAGCAATTACCTCCAGTACGCAGGGTCAGGGCTCGGTTTCACATGGAAAGAATGCTTTCACTTTTGGGAGCCACTAAGAATTGCCGGGAATGCCAGCAAGGCCTTGGATCGTAGGGGGGATGGAGAACCTGTTCAGATGACTAATAAAAAACCCAGTTCTTCCCCGTCACGCTGAACTTTCAGCCCAAACCTTTTTTAGGAAATGAACAGCCCCTTTTTTTGGCTCTCAGGATATTTGATGGAGGGAGGGCATGTGGTGTAATGGAATCTGAGGCCAGATCAGTCCCTGGCGTAACGCCACTTATTTATCCCAATCAATCAGACTTGGGTTCTATTCCTACTCTTGCCAGTGACTCACTGATTGGAGGCAGGTCACGTAACTTCACAGGGCCTGTTTTCCCCACCAGGGATGCTCTTACTGGTGGGGCAGAGGGAGGAACAGGAATACCTTAGAGAGGATGTGATTCTCCGAGACCCTTCGCTGAAACACAGCGCAGAGTAGTTTTACTTTAAGCTTTGCAGATATGTGGGGTAGCCGCATGGGATCGAGTTTGCTCACTGCATGACCTCACTTTATAAACTCTAGCCGAGGCTAACAGCGCAGTGATTCTGTATGATCACATTTTAAATAGAACAGAGCAACCCAGCTGCTTATTCCTGCGCCGGCTGATGCTACTTATTTTGGGGTGAAGAGCCCTGTGCACCATATGTTGGCCCAGCAGAATGCGCACACAGGAAAAGCACTGGCGTGGCTGCCTCCTTTAGGCTTTGAACTTTAAGCAGCGCTGGAAAAGCAGGCAACAGGAATTTATGGCGCCTTTTGTGTGGGGAGTGAAGTTGGCACCGCAACACCTACTTCATCAGCTGCAGGGCAGTTGAGGCGCAGAAAAGCCTGAAGTAACCTTTGGAACATTTTTTTTTTTTTTTATCACATTGCAGCCCCCTGGAAAATGAACGTTAGCAACTCCTGAGCCGATGGCAACAGAGAACACCGAGAAAACCCGGGACTCAGCAAATCCATTGTGTTGTGCTGACAGAAAGATACTGTTACAACACACTTCAGCTGCCAACTTGCCGCAGTCACTCAATCCATCATGGTGGGCTGTTGGATCACAAGGCAGTGAAACGCAGCCTGGCGTGTTATTTTAGTCTTACATGGACTGTGAGATAAACGGGGCATGAACCAGCCCCCTGGCAGGGGGTCGACCCCTAGCGCCCTCATTAAAGTGCCAATCAAAAAGAGTAATGGAACAGGGGAATGGAAAGCTGGCGTCTCCAGCCTGTTATTGCTCGCAGCCTGAGCAACGTTCACAAGCCAAGGGAAACAGGTCTCGTCTGGGGACAACCCAGATTTTCCAAAACTACCTCCCCTCGTCGTGTCTCCCCAAAAGCAAATGTCACGTCGCGTCTGTGTGCCTTGCTTGTGCTGGAAGCCTCTTTGCTTGCCACTAGCTGCTGCAGTATGTGAAAGTATTCAGTCTGGGCAGAGACACTGCTGAATGGTGTCCGAACAAGGGCTAGAACGGGCAGGCCTCGGCTCCTTGGAAGATACAGACACTGCATTGCACAGCCTGGAACACGTAGAATTTATCGAGAGCAAGAATCAGGCCAGGCAATGTTTTCCCAGCGCCTTAGTACAGTTCTGGAATGACTGCTCTGTGAAAAGCAGGTCCAGGATGCCCGGCCTGGCCTCCTTCAATTTCCACTAGATCCTGCAGCAAATGCCAGACCTTTCCAATACTCCTGCATTCTGTAACCAATGGTATGTCTACACCCCGGCCACGCTCCCAGTACTAAACTGCTCGCTGGGAGCTGCCGCCGTAACCGCCCCAATAACTGGATAGCCTCCACCTGAGACGTGCCTGGCTGGCTGTGAACGGGCACTGCTGAAAAATGAAGTCTGCTGCTTGCTGACACTGTGGATGGGGAACCTAGTGGGAACACACCTTCGGTGGTGCCTCACAGCTGGGGCATAGCTCAGCTTCCACCTCCTTGTGCTCAGGGGAAGGGCTCTAAGTGGCTGTTTGAGAGACGAGAGGGAAAATGCCTTTGGGTTGCTTAGGCTCAGAACCCATGGGCCAGACAACCCCAAGCAGGGGAGTTTTCTGTTTAACCTCTTCGTTATAAGCATTCACCCTTGAGGATGAGCCCTTGCCCACTGCAAATGTGAGTTGTTTTTTTCCCCGCTGTCTCATTATTGACAATTCATGCCTCCCTACCATCACAGGTTACGTGTCAAAAAGGGATTTGATGGTTTGAGGACTAAGGTTAGCGTCTGCAGTGGGGAAAGCTGTACAAGGGGTAACGATCTCCGTTCCTCAGGACATAAACTGAGCAGCAATTGCAGTGAGCAATGCATTCCTCCCTCCCGCTGAGGGGTAGAAGTGAGGTGGCCAAATTTGAAGTGTGCTGCTGAGCTTGGAGGCATTCTGCTCTTCCCCACGTTCATGTCTAGAGGCCTGGGGTACTATCCTGGTGCTAGTGTCTTTTAACGCTAAACAGTGAAGCTGTTTCCTGGGCAAGCCCAAAGCTGGCAAGGCCTCGAAAACCTGAGGTTGGCCGGAAGAATGGTGACTGGAAGTGCTGAGTGATAAAACTCAGAATAGAAGTGCCCACAGAATTTTGCGGCCAGATGACATTCTTTGACTCTCTTATTGTATGGCAAGGAAGAGCAGCAGCTTGTAGAGCTCTGTCTGAAGGATGTGATTTCAGGGAACATGGGGTGAAAATGGGAACATGCCTTCTTTGTAGGAAGCTGGCCAAGGTGTGCTTGACCCAGCGAGTAAGACCGAGTCTACACCATGGGTGTCCTGCCACCACTTCCTTCTGCCTTGTTTCTCCAGTGGCCCCTGGTCTCCAACGCTCTGATCTTCACTTGTGCAGCAGGAACCTGGCTGACTTCCTGCTGGAGTGTCTGAGCCCATGAGGCAAAGTCAGGAAGTTCTCAGCCCTTTGTAGGACAGGGTCCTGTATTGCCAATGTTGTCAGTCTTCTGCGCCCGTGAGGCTTTTTATTCGTCTCCTCCGCTAGGGACATTTGAACAGGGGAGAGAATAAACCTTTGATCAGGTTTGCCGGGGGCATGTGAGCAATCCAAGGTGGGACCTGAGAGGAAATTCGGAAACTTGGTTTTATTGTAACCTTTTCCAGACACCCCCCTGAATTTTGTATAATTTGAAGTGAATCAATAAAAGGGGGTGAGGGGGAAAGGAATAGGGCGGTTGTTACGTCAAATGCTCCGCAGTCTGGAAGACTGAATTCAAAAGTAAGGACCAGACGGCTATGAAATATCACCACCCAACCAAGTGGAAGTGGTCTGGTTTTAAGTCAGTGTTCAGCTAAGATCACGTTTGCTGCATAGTTTGCAAGCCATATAATGGGCCACAAGCCTCAGCAGGAGACGGAGAAGAGATTTCAGGAATACGAATTTGGGCTATGAAGCAAACTAGTGATAAGGGCAAAATGATTTCTTTATGACCAGCTCTCAAGAACATCTCGTATGGCTTCCCAAGAAACTGCTCAACGAGCTGAGCTTCCTATATTGGAAATACAAACCAAACCAGGTCTTATAGGGAAAAATGGTGGGGAACAGCTTAAAAACAAAACAAAACACACAAAAAATAGTTTTCAGGGACTAAGCGAATGAGAGGTTTTTACAGCTCATGGGAAGGCTGGGGGGAGGGAGTGTCTGAATAAATGATGCCGGGAATTAAATTAAGAACTATATAATGGCTGAGATACTCAACTCCTTTGGCCTGGGTTATGTGGGAGATCAGACTAGACTATCACGTCTGGCTTTATAATCTATGACGAACAAGAAAAATAAAAGAAATCGGGACAATTGGAAAGTAAGAGAGAGACAAACTGATGAAAAAAAATTGAGCAAGGGAATAACAATTTGAACATACTCCAGGCAGATCAGGCAGCCTGGATGGTATGTATCGTAGGATGTTACAAGCACTAGCAAATGTAGCTCATTAAGAATTTTTTTGAGTCATGGGGCAATCAAAAGGTACTAGAAGATTAGAGACAAGCAAACTAGGTATTAATCTTTAAAAAAAAAACAGGAGTGATCCTGACAATTATGTCCAGTAAGGCTCTCTTGTAGCCCAAGAACACTAATTGAACAAATAAGAGAATTACTAGACGGTCAGAGGATTTTGTAACCATTCACACTCCTAAGGAATAAATCTTGCAAGAGACTTGATTGTTTTCTAGATTAGCGGATGAAGGGGAAGTGAGAGATCTAAATTTTCATAAAACAGTTCATGGTCAATCTCACAAACATACCGTGGAAACTAGTTCAAATTGGCTTGAACAGGTGACTGCAAAGTGAAGAAACTTAAACGAAGAGGAGTAATTTGGGTCATCCCCATCATAGGTAGCCAGTTGAGAAATTTGGATCAAGGTTCACATTTTTGTAGCCCATCCAACCTACTCTAAAGTTCAGGGTTTGTTTGTTTTTCTTAAATCAATGTATTTCAAACATCTGTTTTTCTTTGTTAATAAAGATTATATAGTCCTTGTATAACAAAACTCAGTTGAGTCCTTTTCCTACCTCAGTCTATTGATTCTACCAGCTTTAGTTCTGAAATGCCGCATCTCTCTTCCCTATCAATCATCAAGGATGGGTTTCAGTTGCAAAGCACTCAGAATGAAACTATTTCTTTAGCAACAAATGCAGCTTGTGCTGATTCAGCAAAGCCATTGAAAAATGCACTTGCTTTCAGAGAAAGCTTTTTTTCCCTTCCTTTTCAAGAAGAACTCAGTACATTTAAAGCATTTGTCTTTTCCCCTATTTCCTTAGAAAAGTAAGAGGAGCGGATAACATTATTTTGGGAGAAACACACTGCAGCCAGTGTATTCTGATCCTTCATCCTCTTTCGTGGAAGAGGGAGCGAGGGAAGGGGTGAGTGTTGTGGGCAGACAGAAGTTGGCAAAAACTAAACTTTCTAGTGAATACACTGACTTGTGATCCCAGAGGAAAGACAGAAACCCTCTTGTTCTAACTCTAGCTGCCAATACACATACATCACACACTGGGTCATCCTGGCTGCTTTCACTTAGTCCTCCCTCGGTGCTGCTGTTTAAGGCTCTGTGTAGATAAAACTGAGGAAGTCTAGTGGCTAGAAACAGAAAAGGGAGAAGGAGCCTGGTTTCTGGTGCTGCCCTTGATTTTATAAGCTCTTGACCAAGACACTGAACCATCTTCTGTTTCTCAGTTTACCCATCTGAAAATGGGCATAATGATACTGGTTTACACTGAAGGGATGTTACAGTGCTTTCTTAATGTTTAGAAATTGCTCCTACTGCACATGTTCTAGAGATACAATAATGGATTTTTCGGAGCTGGGCTGGGCAGCCACGATATTTACAGCTATGCCTCCATAGGTTCATAGCCATGCAGACAGGTGTCTGCCCAAGTAGCTGCATTAAAAAGTGTGATTTCTGGGCTGAAGGAAATTGACTATTTTGATGTGGCTGGTTACAAATGCTCCTGGAAGGCACAAGCCTTTTGATTGTTAAATAAACTAGAAGTGCATTGCATGCTGGTAGCCATAGTCACCAGCTGGGGATAGACAGTCAGCCAAGGCTAGGTTAGCTTTCTGCCCCTTTCGTCAGAGCTCTATTCCCTTCGGGAAGAAAGAAAACTTTGCAGGAAGTAATACAAACAAGAGTCTGGTTAGGGAAATCAGTCTGGGGTCCTCTGGCCTCCAGGAGCTACTGGGAAGGGCCCTTTCCAGCCCCAGAGGGCTCCACAGCATCTGCTCTCTGGTGAGCAGAGAGTATCCCCCCCTCCCCATCATGGGGGTGGGTTCTCCTTTATATTGTCCAGCTGAGAGTGCGGGCCAGTCATGAGGTGCTGAGCAGCTGCTTCCCAGCAGCCCTCTGCTGGATTTTCTCCAGGGCAGGGTTGGCTGCTGCCTCTCCACCCACCAAGCCTATAAAAGGGGCAGATCACCTTGGTATCCCCGTCTATTCCTCTGGCACGTATGAGCCCCCATTGGAATGAAAACGTCACCCGTCGCTTGCTCTCCAAGGCCTCTTTAAAAGTGCCAGTGGGGCCTCACTGATCTGGAGCAAAGTCTAAGCCTGTTTGGTTAGGGTTGGTAGGCTAAGCAAACAGAACTGTGGGTTTTCTGCCCCCCACCCCCTCAGAACTACAGGGCCAGGGCAGTCCCCGCAATGTCATTAACCTACCACCTGCAGCTTGGAACCACTGGAAAACTAGCGTTCAGGAAGGGCCTGGACATAAAGATTCTCTCTGTGGTGAGTGACTCTCCATGGTCAAAGCAAACGTTTTGTGCCTGAGCTTTTTGGGAGAGGCTTGCACAGCAGCTGCCAGCAGTGTGCGTAAAAGGGATCAATTAAAGATCAGACAGACTCTGGTAGCCTCTGCCTTCCAGGGACAGCAGGGAAGGGGGGTTTCACAAATAGTTGTCTTGGTTTTCTTTTTTGGGGGGTTAAAAAGCTCTTTGTGGCCACAACGTTCAGGGGGCCATTTTTCCCTGCATGCTCAGCCTCTGGAAACAATCCTTGTCCTTTGGGTGACCCATCCATTTACCCAAAGGATAAACGCACATGAAAGCTGTTTACTTCTCTCATGGCCTTTTAGTACTTTTGAGTCAGACCAGAAAAAGCACGAGGTGCAAGGTTATTCTTATCCTCTCTGAGAACTGTGTGTGCTGGGCACACAGCTTGGGCCGTAGTGTGTCAGTTTCCAAAAGGGGCCGTCTGATACTAGAGTCAAAGCACACTAGGTAAGGATACAACTGTATAACAGGCCATTAATAGAATTTATATAATGGATTAGGCATTTCTTATGTAAGCACAGCTAGTTCCAAGATTATTTTTACTTCTATACTAATGAGTGTGCTGTAATTCCACCCAGGAAAATGGCTACATTATTATTCAGTGCTCGGCAATTGTTAATGAGTTACTTACTCAAATGTTTTTGGCAAGACTCCTCTCCGATAACTAATGCTACACTCTGTCGCTATCCACCAGAGTGCAAACCCAGTCGTGGTGCAGAGAACAACCATGGTTCATTACAGATCTGCTGGGTTTTTTTATTTTATTTTATCATAAGCCGTGGCTACACTACCAAGTTTGGTTGCTGTAAATTACATTGGCTTAAGTTGCTGACTTTTGTCAACCACTAGGGCACATACACCCTTGACTGCTCACCACAAGTGGTTGTGGCGATGGAAAGTTGTGATGCACCATGGTAGGTATCCCAAACTGCCCTGCCTTGCCATTCAGTGCAATGCCTTGTGGGACATTTTCATGATGCTTTGTGAGATGCCAGCAATTCACCCAAGGATTTCTGGGAACTAGGGGAGGGGTCAAATTCTCACAATGCCGTTTTCTCCATTCCATTACACTTAGTCCATCCCACAGTTTTCATGCTGTTTAAAAAATTCCCATCATCCTGTGTGCTGCTTTTCCGACACTGTCCTCTCGCTGGCAGAAGCATGGACCCTACAGAGCTCAGTGCAATTCTGATGACCATTGCTAAAACAGAGTATAGGATTCTCCTGTAGGTGCAGAACTTCAGTGAGAACTGCTGCAACCAGTGGTGTGCTGTGGAAGAGGAAATGTTCGAGGACAATGACTGGATGATGATGGATACAGTGAATAAAAATGCCAGGTTGCTGCTGGCATTTATTGAGCTACCACATGTGGTGGCTCAGCACTGCCAGGCCTGCGAACTGAGCGCTGACTGGTGGGATCACATCGTAATGTGAGTTTGGGACAATGAGCAGCGGCTTCAGAACTTCCAGATGTGAAAGGCCATGTTCCTGGATCTTTGTACAGAGCTTAAAAAAATTAATCACGATTAATCGCACTGTTAAACAATAATAGAATACCATTTATTTAAATATTTTTGTGTTTTCTACATTTTCAAAAATATTGTTTTCAATTACAACCCAGAATACTAAATGTAGTGCTCACTTTATATTATTTTTGATTACCAATATTTGCACTGTAAAAAAGAAAAAAGAAATCGTATTTTTCAATTCACCTAATACAAGTACTGTAGTGCAATCTCTTTATTATGAAAGTTGAACTTACAAATGTAGAATTATGTACAAAAAATAACTAAATTCAAAAATAAAACAATGTAAAACTTTCCAGCCTACAAGTCCACTCAGTCCTACTTCTTGTTCAGCCAATCGTTCAGACAAACAAGTTTGTTTACATTTGCAGGAGATAATGCTGCCTGCTTCTTTTTTATAATATCACCTGAAAGTGAGAACAGGCATTCACATGGCACTCTTGTAGCCAACATTGCAAGATATTTATGTGCCAGATGCACTAAAGATTCATATGTCCCTTCATGCTTCCAGAGGACATGTGCCCAAGCTGATAATGGGTTCTACTCGATAACCATCCAAAGCAGTGCAGACTGAAGCAAGTTCATTTTCCTCATCTGAGTCAGATGCCACCAGCAGAAGGTTGATTTTCTTTTGTGGTGGTTCGGGTTCTGTAGTTTCCTCATCAGAGTGTTGCTCTTTTAAGACTTCTGAAGGCATGCTCCACACCTCGTCCCTCTCAGATTCTATAAGGCAGATAACATTTCTATTCCATAGGTGGGAGAAATATTTCAATAGGAGTAACATAATAAAGGGCAAGATAGTGCCTTAAAAGGTTTAGGATCACATTGTTTACACAGTGTAGAACCAAATATTTATTTTAGATCCTCAGAATCATTTTGAAATAACTTTACCCTTTCCCAGTTGGTATTATAAATGTTCTCTGACTGCTGAAGCATTAGCTGCTCAAACTAGAATGAAAACGAAGCGGTTCTAGATGGGCTGTACGATTTTCAACTGAAGAGAAAATAGAAACATCAAGAACCAGAGCATCTTTAGTGGTATAAAAGCAACTTTCCCTCTCTTGGTATTGACACCTCCTCATCAATTATTGGGAGTGGACTACATCCACCCTGATTGAATTGGCCCTGTCAACACTTGGTTCTCCACTTGTAAGGTAATTCCCTTCTCTTCAGGTATAATAATGCCTGCATCTGTAATTTTCACTCCAGCATCTGAAGAAGTGGGTTTTTTACCCACGAAAGCTTATGCCCAAATAAATCTGTTAGTCTTTAAGGTGCCACCAGACCCCTCGTTGTTTTTGTGGATACAGACTAACACGGCTGCCCCGATACCTGTTGGGTTATTGTTTTTATACAACTGTTAAAGCTAATATGGCGTTTGCATCTTTGTTAAATGCGTTATTTTTATTTTCAAATAAAGGTGGATGGATACTTAAGGCCGTTATGAACAATTTCATGTTAAGCATGAAGCAATTGTCGGCTTGCTCATCAAACTTGTATGTAGCATGTTTTCTGAGGATAATAGAGTGAAAGGAAGAAAAACTCAGTGTCACCCTTACTGTATTCTTCACAAGCTAATTTTAGAGTTTCTCACAGGTTCGAGTCTCTAGCGGTTAGATTTATTTACAATACTAAGGGTCTGGGGTGAGGGAGAGGTGGGTGTTAAACTACATTTACAGGCAAAGCCCATCATTTAAAGCCTGAACCTGCTCTCACTGTCGTAGGCTGCGGTACCCCTACTGCCATCACTAGCAGCAGGATGGGGCTGCTAAGCTATTTGGCTCTGTAGTTGATAAATATTCAAATTCAACTGCCGTAAGGTGGAACGCAAGACTTTCCTCTTGGTGCTCAAGCTCTGGTGATAACATTTACTAACTGTATCATTAAAGAAATGCAGCAACTGGGCCTCCTTGTTTGCTTACAGCTTGTTTGAATTGTTATGAATCTTCTAAGGAGGGCGAAGAAGAAAACGTCACTTTTTCTCCTCCTCTGCAGAACATTATTTTTGAATAGGGCTCTTGGAATTTGAAAGCTACGTTAGCAATAGATTGGGAGTGCCGGTAACGAAGGAAGCACACAGCAATGAGTTCTTACTGAAATAATACAAAAATAATTGGGTTCTGGTGACAAAACTTCATGTCACTCACACACTGTCTTTTAAAGCCATTTAAGATACATATTTAACGTTCAAACCCACTGAGCACAAGATTGTTAAGTGAGGTAAATTACTGCCTTCAGTTATGTGTGGGTCACTCCCTTTGCAAACAGTAGGGTGGATGCTCCCCTAAGGGCACAATTTGGCCTAGTAAGAGAACTTTCTTCACTGTTTCAAGGGTGTGGGCCTACAGGTCTTAGAATGGTTTAAAGCCACATACTATGCACTGTATTCATGACATTGCTTACTGGATGGTCGTTACCATCGTAAACAAGTAAATACTTTCTGAAACGAAAACAGAAATAGTTATTTGAGCCTAGGGAGCCACTCTGGCTAACATGTATATGCAGAGGGCAGTAACTAACCTTTTTAGCTGTCGGTGCCTCTTGCTTTTTAAATTACCAACACATATCTGCTCAACAATATACGACTCATCAGGTAGTAACTTGATTCTTGCCGCTGAACTGGCATGAAGATGGGCATGGTCTCAACATTTATTTCTTATTTTAGATTGTGTGTGATCCAATATGATTAGATGCTTCCCCCCCAAAACCTTCCAGCTTGAATAGCTAGATCAGGGGTAGGCAACCTATGGCACGGGTGCCGAAGGCGGCACGCGAGCTGATTTTCAGCGGCACTGACACTGCCTGGGTCCTGGCCACCGGTCTGGGGGGCTCTGCATTTTAATTTAATTTTAAATGAAGCTTCCTAAACATTTTATAAATCTTATTTACTTTACATACAACAATAGTTTAGTTATATATTATAGACTTATAGAAAGAGACCTTCTAAAAACGTTAAAATGTATGACTGGCACGCGAAACCTTGTATTAGAGTGAATAAATGAAGATTCGGCACACCACTCCTGAAAGGTTGCCGACCCCTGAGCTAGATGTTCACTGCAACAAGTATGAATTTTATATGGGACAGCTGCAGCGAGCCTAAAGCAATATTGAGCCAATGCACAGGCTGAACTGCTAAAACTTACTTTAAAAATACAATATGCAGAGAAATGCACACCAAAAGGGAAGCATTCAGTTAAGTTTGTGTAATGGACGTTTATGGATTTTAAATTCTAACCACTTACACCACACACATCAACTGATCATCACAGCTTCTCCTTACACACCGAATCTCTGCATTTCACATATTATGAATTGTTTTACTCTAGCCTTAAATTTAAAAATATTCTTACCATGTACCTTTATTTAAGAACTTGACAAATAAGTGAATTCAAGAGTAAAACTTTAATGGACTGCTTATTTCTAATCAAAAGTTTACAAAAAGTATGCATGTTGGGAAAACCTGCTGAAATCCGCAACATGTTACTCGGTAATTTTGTGGCAATAGCATATCCCATGATGAAACTTACACAGCAGATGCCATGTTGCAGGCAGGAAGTCATTGCAATTGAAAACCACTTTCAGCGAGACAAAGAGCCCAACAGCACCATTAAAAAAAAGGTAAACAGCAAGATATTCCTTATATTTTTTTTAATTGAAAAAACTTACAAAATAAGACTTAACTCCATTACAGATAAAGTCAATTTTCCTAGTTTCTTTGAGTTACGGGACAAGCCACCATCTTTCCTCCAAGTCTATGTCTATGAGATCACACACTGCTTTTGGTAAGGGAACACTGTCAAGGTTAATGAGTCCATTTGATGTAAAGTACCTCTGTCTCTCAATACTGTATCTATTCAAAAAGTTTAATTAGGAGGTGCATTTTTTAAGATTCCAAAACAAATGATGCAGTGATTTTTCAAATCAACTCAAATCTGTGCCAGCAGCCTAATACTTATGAGCAACCCTACAATAACAAACTAACTTATTAAATCACACTTATTAAATCAAAGGGTGGTGGAGGAAGCGTGTGTGAAACCAGTAAATTAAGATTTCAAGTTTTGTCCTTTTAAAATATCTTGCCAATGTCCCCAGCAACTGGATTATATCTGTCTACAATACAGCTCTGAACAGGGTGTGGTTATTTTTCTGAAAACTAAGCAATCATTTTGCAAAAAATGATTTCTCTGTTTTTAATACTGAAGAGTGCCGTTAAACTATGTGAACCAGTAAGCCCTACCACTCTACTCCAGTAAACAGATTCACAAAAGCATTATGAATCTGGTGTAAAAAATGAAGTGAACTTCTGACAGAGCACTTTATGCATCTGCTTTAAATTGCACCCAGGGTCCTGATATTCAAAAAAGTGCTCCCTTATGATAAGATTCTTTAACTAGCCACAATACAACTCCACAGAAGACAAATGAATGTCTTTATATTACAACTACATTCCTTCACTCTTGAGAATAGCTTTCTAGAGAGAATGTACAGTTTCAATTAGTGCAATATGACTCAATAGAACTTTTCTTTAATTTTTTTTTTACAGTAAACAGACCTTTATACAGACCCACAAACTATTTTGTACTTCCTTATTTACATCAAACACAGTTGTACATATATACATGTTATCAAAATACAGAACTTCCCCCATAACATTTCAAATGTCTGTTATTCAATAAACACTTAAAAAAATTGTTTTCATCAACTAAATAATTCCATACAGCAAATACTCTAATTGCATTCATTTGTTTCCAGTGCAATGTGTTCTTCAATTACAGAATACACTTTCCACCAATCAATTTTTGTTCTTTCATTTTATTTTGGAGACAGAATACCCTTATCCCCTGGATTAGTACTTGCGATGATGTTAGGGAAATTCGGTCTGACAGTAAGTCGGATGGTTTCAGGAGTCCAGCTCCAATTCTTCTTGGTTTTCACTGAGTCTTAGCATAAGTTGTTGCTCATAATAAAGGCTCTTTGCATAGTTTATTTCTTGAGATAACTTTACTGCTAAAACTTCAGACTTCACATGGACCTGCACAAATAAAAGTTTATTATACATACAGCAGTGTTTAAAGTAGTGGGAAATTTTAATACCGCCGTGAAGATAAAAAAAAATCCACTTAAAGTAACTATCTGCAGTTATCAAATCTGTCATCTAACTGCAATGACCAGGCTGGTTACTTTAAGAGGTAGTCCTATCTAGTGTTAAGTAGAAAACTAGAAATTGGGACTCAGTTTCTGTTCCCAGGTGTACCACTTACTCATCATTTTCCCTATCTCTAAAGTAGAGATTTCCTTACCTAGCTCAGTGCTGAAATTGAGTGAATTAATGTTTGTAAAAGGGTTCTGAGATACTCTGATAAACAGTATTTTAATTATTTACATGGAACTTGGCTCAAAGAGAGACAGGCAGACAACTAGAGACATTAGGCATGCTATTTGCACTGGAGGGAGAGAGATGGGCCAAACAACAAGTACTTTGGGGCCAGTCATTTTACTCCTCCTATCTTTTCTGTCTCTTTTCTATTTAGAATGTAAGTGCTTTGGGGCAGGGTCAATCTCTTACGGGGCACTGATCTCTGCTCACGTCTCTAGGTGCTACCGTAATACTTACATCAGTAAGTGTACAAACTCCAGTTGGATTAGAACTGAGAGCTCTGCTATTTTTGATCTGTCTACATTACAAAGATTAATTTTTACTATACACATGCAATAAATATCATGAGATTGGAGAGAATATTTTGCTACTACAAGGTGAGGAAGAGCAGACACAACACTGTAAAACAGCGTGATGGATATTCCATTAAACAAAGGAATACTGGGTCAGGCTTCTGAATTTTTTTTTTAATTAGATACCGCCCCTAGTAATATCATTCTGATTGGATTTCTTGTCCTCGGGAAGCGGAACAGTCTCCATATCTGTCAGTGACACCTTCCCTTATTCAGGGAGCTGCTGGATTTGCCTTGATCTTTCTCTTGAGCTTAAAGAACAAAAGTACCACGATCCGATCACTTCTCCCTCACAGATGGGCAAAACACCATAAAAAAAGACTACAGTGTCTACTTTCACTGCCGGTTGAATGACATTTTCCTAATTAAATGGCATAGAAGATGGTATACCAATGATGACAAAGTATTTGACTATTGCAATGTAGAAAGCAAAAGAACATAATATGAACAGAAGAGTAAGTGCTGGGTCCTCACCATAGGTTTCTGCTGTGATGGGCCTGGTATTGCTACACCGCTACTTGTATTCACAGCTTTCTTTGTCAGCTGTACATAGACCTTCCCGTGGTCCTTTGAAATGAGGCAGTGGTAGAGATGATCGTATTTGACTTCCAAGAAGATGGCCTCTCTGTC